>LPNX010551800.1:0-70314 GCA_001517045.1 Pseudotsuga menziesii | reverse complement strand
CTGCAGAAGGGAGAAGAAGAGAAAATGAAAGCTGCCCAAGAAACAGCTGAACAAGCAAAAGAAGTAGCCATAGAAACAGAAGAAGCTGCTACGCAAGCAGCCGAGGAAGCACAGAGGAAGCTAGATGAAGAGCTTCGAGAGCAGGAGTCTGAGAAGATAAAGTTGACTCAGCAGCAAGCCTCTGAAACACCATCAGGGCAGAGTCAGGGAGAGGAAAACCCTGAAGTGCAGATCCTTCAAGTACCTACTACCATCACTCCTGCAACTCCTACGCTCCAGCTAGTGCCCTTTGTCCAGAAAAAAGGGGAAGAAGTCCCTGATTTTAGTACTATTTATTATGACAGGGCCACCAAAATAATTAAGAGGAGAACTGAAAAGAAGGTGGAGGCGAAAGACCTATCAGGGAAAATGGTCACAGATACAGCGGTCATGTTAGGGACAGACAAGGATCCTTTGTTCACGATAAGAGCAGGGACTGCACTGATAGATGCCTCCGTCGATAACATAAACAAGTTGATGATTGAACTAGAGTCAGCCAAGAAGACCTCTGCTCAGCTAAAGGATACACTGAGGAAAGAAAGAAATGAAGGTAATAGACTTAAGAGGAAATATGAACACACGCTAAGGGAAATGGAATCAACAAAGGGAGAAATCCATACCCTCCAGATAGAAGCGCAGGACAAAGAAACAACACAAGAGGCTCTAGAAAACGCGCAACAGGAAGTTCAAGATCTCAAGAATGAGAAAGAGCAGTTGAGGGAAAAAGTGGAAGAGCTGGAGGCACAGTAGAATGTCATTTATGAGTCCAATACCTCATACACCTAGGAACTGCAAGCGAAGCTGGCTTCTCTGACTGCTGAGCTGGAGACAGCAAAGGAACAATAGGTCGATCTGCAGCCATTTAAAGAAGATATAATGGCTCAGAGAGTTAAAATACTACAGCTGCAAACAGCTTTAGAAGAAGAGAGATGCAAGGTCCTACGAATGGATAGCAGGTTAGGGGAGATTATAGAAACTTCCTCCTATTTCGTAGACAGGTCCCAGGATGTGCTGGAAGTTTTGAATGCCAGAATGGCAAGACCAGAAAATGATGCAGAGATCCCAGAAGGGCTAGTAGTCAAAGATCATTAAACCCTCAGAAAATATCACAGCCTGGTAGAGTTTGCCATAAGCACGGCTGAAGACTTTAAGAAGACTGTCAAGAGGACACAGGTGGCATGCTCAAAAAATTTTAAAAGGTTCCTCAATGCTTACAATCGCTGCCAAACAGAGGCTGAACTTAGATTTGAAGAGTTCCCGGATCATGAGACCTTTGTGGAAGTATTGCAAGAAAGGCATCAAGATGCAGAGGCCAGGACGCAGCAAATTCAATCCATTGATGCCATAGTACTTAAGAATGAGGTGGGCCATGCAGCAGTTAGCATACAAGTTCTAGAAGACCAGCTTTGGTTGAGCCCAGCAAGGATCGAGGCCATAAGGAACGAAGTCGACAAGTTTGAAATTAACATCCAGTTCCTAGAGCCGTGCACTTTTGAAGACCTCGCTGCTGAGGCAGCAACATGGAAAAGATTCCTTGAAAGCCAAGCGGGACCCTCTTCATAGAGGACCGGTCCACTTTGTATTAATTTAATATTTTGTAAAAGATTTTTGGGAAAAATGAAGCGATGGGAAAACCAAGGGTTGGGAAGCCCAAAGGTCACTTTGGGTAGCCCAACCAACTTTTACCTTTTGTATAACAGTAGTAAACGTAGAGAGACAAAGGGGATTTTTTCCCCAGTAAGACTGGAAAGTTGTTGTAAGAAGAACTACTTCCTTTTGCAATAATAGTTACAGTTTGCCTGTTGAAAGAAGATCGGCAGGATTTCAAATGTTTTGACATGGATAATTGAAAGATGAACTACTTTGTTTTTCAGCATTATATCCATGAATCGTGAGATCGTTCTAACTTCATGACCTATGTCTTTGTTTAATGATTTCTGATTTATTTTATGAAATCTCTACCATGAGTAATGTATGCTTGCCATAAACAATTAGCTATCTGGTTGTGAAATATCTTTCGCTGTTCAT
This sequence comes from Pseudotsuga menziesii, assembly GCA_001517045.1. Lineage (NCBI taxonomy): Eukaryota > Viridiplantae > Streptophyta > Pinopsida > Pinales > Pinaceae > Pseudotsuga > Pseudotsuga menziesii. Next base: position 68,247 of record LPNX010551800.1, on the reverse strand, counting down.
GTGTGTAAAAGATAATGTCAGCTATCTGTAATTGCTTTTATTACACGTGCACATCCACATTACTCATATATGTTAATTACAAGTTGGCTCCTCAGGGGTAGGATAAGTAGTTACATAGGTAGGCATATAGATAATTAGTCATTTCAGTTCTGCATGAGTGTTTCAGATGCATGGTGAGCCTAAGACGAGAGGTAAGAATATGCACATCACTTTGTGAATGCTCCTTGCATCCTTCACCACCCTGCATTCAGTTAGATATCTGCACTTCATTCTTAAGTCAAAAAATACAAATTTCGGTGGACCGGGCCGCAACCGGTAAAACCCTTGTTTGTTACTTTGACCTACGGTAGCCGGACCGTAAAACCGGACAGATTCCCTATACCAAACAGTCAACGGGCTAGTTGGGAACGTTGATTGGGGAGAATCCCTTACTGTTGCCGCCTGCGAATTTCCAGGCCTCAACACAAGGATACCTGCATATATTCCCTCCAATCAATGTAATTGAAGGGTATAAGGATTCTAGGTACGAGAGCTAAAGAATGATCCATCTTTATGTATATTCATGAATCAATTCCTCAAGAACCTACATAGATACCTGTAAAGAACACTGAAAAACCAATTCAATTTGTAATTATATGTGAGTTCAAACCTTTCCCCCTTGACATGTGCACTTTCTCAGAGTCCATCACACCTGAATAGACTTCTCTGGACATAATCCGAAGGGAGTAATTCTATGATTCCAGGAATTATGTGGAAACTCAGCTACTTCTAGTGCACAATGGAGGCCAGACAAGGTTTGTTTCTAGCTTGAACAAGGATTTGATACCATGTTAAATTTATGAACCATTGATCTATAGGGAAAAAATGAAATATGTATGAATGGAATTATGCAGTGGAATACTCAAAGAGAATGTACACTGAACATAAAACTCATTCCACAAATTTCAGATAAATCGGACAAGAATTGCTCAAATAATCACAACAATAATCTTCATTCATTAATAAATAATACAATGATTATACAATAAATAGAATTTGAATCCCATTGATAGGATTCGAATCTACCACCTCAATTTGATTGAATAGATAACTCAGTGTGTCTAAATCACTACTGGAACTCACTAGTCTAACTTTGGATTTTAAATCAGTCTACAATCAATTAACTCATGAGGTAGGTGGGAAAAATGCGCCACTCTCCCTTCATGCATGCAAAACTAGCACTAGGCCAACTGAAAGTGATCTAACTAATTGTATATGGAGGCTAACTCAACATAACTGCTTACCTACTAGAACCAAATGATGGAGGCTGTTGGTGGCACTCAGAGTGGGATCCTATAATGTAGGTATTTCTCCCATATGCACATAAACTCATGCATGAATGTAATAAGTGGCAGATTATAACCTCTAGGTGTGTCCCCAACACTCTAGTACAGTAATAATTACCCACTAAGTTAGGAAAAATGACCAAATAGGCTATATTGGACAAAGGAGTATTAATAATCCTAACATAAGGACTCCGAAGGAAGCTTGGAATAAGCTTGAACATTCTTTTGGAAAAAAAATGAGCTCCGAGGGAATATTATAGAGAATGATCTGATTGCACTACATCCCAACAGTTTCGAAACTATTCAACAATTATTTACAAAGTACAAAGCACTAGTACTGTAATGAAAACAAAGTGGATTAGAGAGGAAATATTAGTAGCTTGTGCTGTTAGTTCTGAGAAAGATTGGCTCATAGCACTTAGTCTTTGTCTCTACATTCCATTCCTAATTGGAAGATTCCTTCTCTAGATGATTTTGTTGAGTCCTTGATACAAGAGCAAGATAATATGGTTCAAATTGGAGTGATTCAAATCTCCAAGAATCAAACACTCTTAGTATAAGACTTAAACAATGCACAAGCAATAGGGAAGAACAAAGGGAAGGAGACCAAAAACACCGATTCGAGGCCAAAGGAGAATCATAGATCTTCCAATGGAGCCTCAGGTAACAAGAAAAAGAAGAAATTCGAGAAGACTAGGTGTCCCTATTGTATGAGAGGCTTTCATCCAAAGAGCCATTACATGAAGAATACCATCGACCAATTTTCAACACTCCTTGAACAGAACAATATTTCCCTTCCACAAGGAGAAAAGAAGTCCGGTGTTGGACAACTAACAGAATATCATGAGAGGTTCCAAGACTTGAAGGCAGACCTCACTTAGTTGAAGGCTTATTTCGTAGATTCTGGAGCATCCAACCACATGGTAACTTTCCTCAAGGGAATCCTTCATCACTCTTAATTTCTCAAGAGGACCTATCATTTATATGGGAGATGACTCTCAAATCCCAGCTTTTGGGAGGGGTTATATTAAAATCCAGCATGGAGAGTTCAAGAATGTACTCTATGTTCCTTCTCTTGTAGAAAATCTATTGTCCATTTATCATATGACTCATACAATCTCTCCCAAGAGAGTTACATTCGACTCTGAAATAGTATAAATCACTGGATCATCTATTGGAAATATCATAGCGAAAGGGTTTTCTAATCATGCCTCCAAGGCATATGAGTTATCCCATTTCCTGCCTACATCACATACAACAAATTTATTGAATCATGCCAATAACACAAGCAAGATGTGGCATGAGATATTTGGGCATCTCAATTTCAAATATCTCCAGCAAATTCACAATGACAAAATGGTTGAGGGCTTGCCACTCATCAAAACATCAGATGGATCATGTCCTGGTTGCTTGGTAGGTAAGCATCTAGAGAGTATATATGAATTTGGGAGGGAAACTAGAGCTATCACCACATTTGATCTAATACACAGTTATGTCTTAGGACCAATTCCTACAACATCAATCAATGGATCCATGTATTTCCTTACTTTTATTAATGAGTAATCAAGGTTTTGTTTTGTTGGGTATATTTTATGAAGTAGAAATCAGAGGTATTCAAAATTTCCAAAGTTTTTAAATTCTTGGTTGAAAATAGCTTCGGAAAGAAGATAAACTCCATTATATATGATAATGGAGGTGAGTACAATAAAGGATATTTTCAGCATTTATGTGAATTAGAATGGATTCGAGTGGAACACTCAGTTCCATACACACCACAATAGAATGGTGTGGTTGAGAGGAAAAATAGATCATTGAAGGAGATGACAACTTGTATTCTCCAAGAAAAGAATCTTCCTCCTTATCTTTGGGCTGAAGCCATAAACTGTGCTTCATAAATTCAGAAGAGAGTGCCTCACAAATCAATGATTGGGGCCACTCCTTTCAAAGAACTATTGGGGCATAAGCTTGATGTATCACACTTGAGAGTTTTTGGTTCCAAAGCTTGGGCTAGAATTCCTATGGACAAGAGAAAGTCCTTCCAAGACTAGAATAGAGAATGCATACTGCTGGGATATGCCGAGTATGCAAAAGAATATACATTGATGGAACTTGCAACTAGGAAGTTCTTCATAGAGCGCAATGTTCAGTTTGAAGAAGATCAATTGCTTGATCCACCGCAATCTAAAATAGAAGGAGGTATAAACACTCTTCTCTTTCCATTTGATGATGATATTTTGTCTCATGTTTCAAAGTCAAATGATGAGGAACAATATCAGCATGATCTTGATATTGAGGTTATACCTCATGAGAATCTAGATACAAATATATATCCCATTCCAAATTAGTGGCCTAAGCCTAAATGGGCCTAATATCTCATATGCATTGAAGTAGCTAGGAATCCATATGAAAGAAGAAGAACACGATCCCAGTATCATAATGAACATGTTGCACTCTCTCACACAGCTTCTCTATCCTCATATTGGTGCAACAAAATTCTATAAAAATGCTACTTGATGATAGAGAATGATCAACAATTTGGCCCACTAAAGAAAAAAATTGATCATTCCATTCCTCCTTTAGAAAGAAGAAACACAAGCAACATTCATCAGATTGGAAGAAAATTGAAAGGTTCACATGCACAGTCTTAGGATGCTAACGCACATAAGAACCAAGATACTGCATTACTCCTCTACGGTGCTGTAGATTGCAACAAATTTTTCACAAGTTTTTACTCAAAGAGAAAATTTTTCTTTTAAGTATAGATTGTTTTCTTATTCCTGCTTATTTTGAGGGGCAGGGGGGGTACCATGAATTCTTCCCCATTTTCATTAGTTTATTAAGCAGTATTTTATTTCATTTATATTGTATGGGTCAATTTTGGCCTAGTTTCAAGGGCCTAAGTTGTCCAAAGTTAGGATTAAGGTGGGGTGTTAGGATTGATTAATCCTCCTTTGTCCATTATAGTCTATTTGGTCATTTTTTCCAACTTAGGGAGACATTATTATTGTACTAGAGTGTGGGGGATACACATAGAGGTTATCTGTCGCTTACTGCATGTGCATGCATGAGTTTATGTGCCTCTGAGACCAATAGCTACATTATAGGAGCCCACTCTAAGTGCCACTAGCATCCTCCATCAATTGGTTGTGGTAGGTAGGTAGTTATGCTGAGTTAAACTCTAGTTACAATCAGTTAGATCACTTTCAGTTAACCTAGCACTAGTTTTTCATGAATGAAGGGAGAGTGGCGTATTTGTTCCCACCTACCTCATCAGTTAACTGATTGTAGACTGATTTAGACATATAGAGTTAGACTAGTGAGTTCCAGCAATGATTTAGACAAACTGAGTTAGCTATTCAGTTAGCTTGAGATGGTAGATTCGAATCCTATCCATGGGATTCTACTTTTATTTATTGTATAATCATTGTATTATTGATTAGTGAATGAAGATTAATGTTGTGATTATCTGAGAAATTCTTGTCCGATTTATCTGAAATTTGTGGCATGAATTTCTGTTCAATGTACATTCTCTTTAATCATTTCAATACATAATTCCGTTCCTACAACTTTCATATTTTCCTGTAGATCAATGTTTCACAAATTTAACAGTCTATTGTCTTTTTGTTTATCCATATCCTCTAAATTCAAAGGTAGTGTCTGCTTGAATTGTTGATTTTATGAGTGTGTTTGACCATGCATAAAGTCAAGTAACTTCATTATAAGTGTCTACACAACTTAATCTTTGAATCTTCTCTGATACCAATGATCGAAGTTCCCAGGTGCATGTTGGAGGACAACAATTCGATTGAATGAATCGAGCAGTGTTATGGAAGAAACATATTAAAATAAGCAAAGCAGGAAATACACTACACATACCGAAAGTAAACACAGACAAAATACAAGAATTATAACCAAACTCTGTTAATATATTACTACTCTATTCCTTGCTTGTATTTTACAATAGTGAACAAGCTTATATAAAATGTTGAGACACTTGGGTGACTACTTGTTCCATTCAGTTACAAAGAAGTTAGAATGGTTTGGCATTTCAACTGTTACAGATGACTGGAAGACAGAGAGATAGTATGTCATAGTCGTGTCTAGATGTTGGATTCGATGATGCATGTTGAGATGTGGAAGCTGTTGAGGTTGTGTCAAGGTTCAGACTTGTCAAAGTCGATGTTGAACCTGCCAAAGTAAAAAAACATGCCAATTGATGGGTGGATCACTCACTCATATTGTTGGATCTTAGTAACATATGTTTCCTAGTACCTTTTCCAATGCCATGACATCATTTATTTCTTCTTTCTTTTTTCTTTGCTATAATCCCCTTGAATCCCCACTTCAATTCCCTTTTCATCTACCCTTCATCCCTTAAGAATTGGTATCATAATTACAACCCCATTGGGTGAATGCCAGTGCCTAACTTGATTCAATATGTTGATATGCAACCATTCCTTGCCTACAATTAAGTACATGTATGCCACTTTTTCTCTCACTCATTAATATGTTATGGATGATTTTATATTCAAGATTCTATTATTATCATTAGATTCACTGATGCCTTATGTATATGTTCTAATCATTATCCCACTAAATATTAATTGGAACTTATTGATCTCTAATTTAATTGCTTAGTTATTTTATCATTTACACGATAATTGACTTATTTATCATTATATTTCAATTTACATGGATTAGTTACTATCATTGTTGCAAAGTAATTAAACTTTATTGTTCCCTTGTCTTGGCATTCTTTCTCAACTTTCATTCATTACTTCTTGGTCTTTCATTCTCTTTTTTCTTCTACTTACCTAGCATCATATTAATCCACAAGGTATTATGGTTTACCTTTCACCAACACTTGGGGAATGTGGGCCTCCACATGTACTTTGACATATATAGGCCGATTACTAGAGGATTCACTCATGGCATTAAAACATTAGCCTACATTACAAAAACCCTTAGATTACTCCTATGCACTTGCTTGCTTCTCTCCTTCCTTGCAACTCACTCCAATTCCCATCTCATGGATAATATCTCTTACAAGGGAGACAATATCCAATGTATGAGATTCTCCCTTAGGTAATAACGTATGCCTATTCTAGAGGAAGTGCCTTATTTTTTCCACCCTTATTTTACGTTCATTTGTGAGCTTCCTAATATTGATACAATACCTCTCAACTGATTCTCTAATATGGTGGATCATCCTCCCATATCCACTCTTACCCTATTCAAGATGGAGGATATCACTAGGATGTCTAGTAATTGGTGGGTTTCTTAGGATCCTATTTCCCCTTGGTGTCCAATCCTTGGTATCCCTTTTGACTCATTTTGTTCCCTTGGGACACCCATTTGCCAGTATTATCTAACTTCATGGATCTAGTTGAATGCATAAAGTTCTAGCCTAGGTCCATGGTCACTAGATATGCATTAAATTGGATCCATATTTGACCAAACACATTTGGGACTTGTTATTTATGTAGTCAAATTGGGTTAAACCTCCTAAACCCTCTTTATTTTAATGTTGACTATACCATAGATTACTTTATGGTATTGACTATAAATCCAAAACTCATCCGATAGAGAGTCATTTTGGGCCTAAAAATCAGTTGTATTGTTATAATCAAACCCATGGTACACAACCAAAAGGCACGATATGATATTTTCATTACAATTAAACTACCTGAATGGCGAATCCAACCATATCTTACCACTTACAGTCTTTCCCTTGCCAATATATACCTTTTGATTCCTCATCCACTTTGACTTATTTAAGGTTGAATGTTTACCTTTAAAATATTAAATATTAATATTCAAGTACATACTCAAGTTAATTTTGATCTCCTTCCACCATTCTCAAGCCCCTAAGAATGTTGGCACTTGTCATCTCCAACACATCTACAACGATTCTAACCAATCTTGTAGGTTTAATTAACTTATCCTAAGTTATCTTCACTGACATAGTTCAACTCACACATTTGATGTTTCAACCCTTTAACCTCAAGGAAGGTTCCATAACAGTAGGGAAAATGAGGTATCATTCCCATTTAGGACACCAAAACAATTAATTATTCATACTTCCTAGATTTATATTTATAGTAGTATATCTAGCATTTGTTAGTTATATTACGTATATATCTTTGTATTGGATATTAGCGCAAGTCCTCTTGTGTAGGGGTTTGGATCTAGGCCCTGAAGTTCATAATGATACATGGATCATTTTTGGAGGATTGTCACAACCCTCCACTGAAGCGCAAGAAGATTTAACATCTACAACAACAAATTCTAGGTGAGTTATTCTTCTTCTCCTATTTCCATTTTCAATGTTAGGGTTTCTAGGTTATTAAAGGAATTGTTGGTTAATTAACCCTAGTTAGTTGGTTCAATCCCATTACTAATTTGTTGGAGAAACCTAATAATATTACGCTAATTACTTGGAACTCTAAGTTGTCATTAATAAGATCCCATGTTTTAAATTAATCTAGTGGCTTACCCTCTTTTGTTTTACCTTGGTTATCATTTTCGATCTAAAATTGAGTGGCAACTCTACTCTTATCTATTCCCCCTTCAGCAATATATGTGTGATTTGGTGGTATTCCATCTCTACCCTCACAATACATGTGGTAGCATGAATCAATTTGTTTGCTACACATAGTGGTAAACATTAGTGAAAGATATTTAAGGCTCATGAGAAAATGGGCTAGAGACATTACCTCCTTGATATATTTTTGGGGAATAATGGAAGGGGATCTACCCTTTAGAATATCAACACCATTTAAATGGAAGTTTTGGTGTTACACTAAGATCTTTAAGAAGATAAATTTTCTTTACTAAAAAAACCCTTTAACCCTATGTTAGAAGACAAAATTGATCTCTTTATCATTACTAGTTTCAAGAAGAAAATAAATATTACTAAATTAAAACAAACACTCATAATTTTCATACTAAAACTCAAAGATAAACAAAACCTAATTATGATATTTGTAATTCTAATAAAATACAAGATTGTTTTTTATATAACTTACTAATGTATTAGATTTCATTTTGACAACAATTATCATATTAAATATACTAACACAAAAAACCAAAATGTATTCATTAATGTTATTATCACTTCGCTTGATTTTATAACAATATAACTTAATATAAGAGAATGAGCTTTTCTTTATGTAGAGCGTGTTAAAATATAATACTCCAGACTACATGAAAGATTTAAACATTAACCATGACAATAATACCACCTCGCCCAACCAACTAAACGTGAAAATAATACAACCTCGCCCAACCAACTAAAACCCTATTAGCATACGAATTGCTTAATATCCTTTAACAATTAAATTTAATCTATGATAAACCTATAACCTAATATGACCGTACTATGCGTTGCCTCTAATGCAAATAAAATACCCATTGTATTGATACCCAGGTGTTTTGTGTACTTCTAGTATACTCTGCTTGTTTTTTTGTTTATGAATTGTATGAACTGCTATGTATTGATATTATCAATGATTTGCGGGCTCATGAGGGTTTGTATTGCTGACTGAAGATGTACAAGGTTCTTTTGATTTAATAGAATACCAAGAAACTGTTTTTTTCAACTGAAAAAAAATACCCATTGTATAAATTGCTAGTTGGAATCCATTCGTTACATTTTTTTCCGTATTAGCTTGAAAGCCTCTTTTTGCTTCATGCACTATAACCAAATGTGACAAATAATAATAAAAACTCAAAGCCCTTAGACGTTTAAAGAAATACTTCATGTTTGAAAATTGTTGATGTCCCCTTAAAAAAACGTACTTTCATGTTTGAAAATTGTTGATGTCCCCTTTAAAAAACATACTTTCAAGTGTACAACAAAAATTAATGTTGGAATATCCATTAAAAAAACATACTTTCATGTTTGAAAATTGTTGATGTCCCCTTTAAAAAAACATACTTTCAAGTGTACAACAAAAATTAATGTTGGAATATCCATTTATGGATATTTGGTTTTTCATTTTTTGCACTATTAAATCAATGGTGTACTTCAAATATCCATTTGAGTTTTTTTTTTCACGTCTAAAGTAAAATTTTCACATTGTGTATGCCACGGAAGCACTCTTGAGGTGAGCTCTATACATTTTGGGTAGAAAACCTATCACTCTTTTAATTAATGGATTTGTTTTTATATGATTTAATATATTTTATATTTTCAAGTTTTCTTTAAAGATGATTTGTATATTTTGAAAGTTAATTTATGGATTCAATAAATATGATAAACTTTCCCTTTAAAACCATAAAAAGACTAACATAAATACATATATAATTTACTTGAATAACTACAAGAAGAATATCTACCACTCTTTACTTTGAATGCCGTTATAATCGTCACTCCATCTCACTTGAGCCCATGAATATCCCATTACTGTAAATATCCAGTCTTATATATATATATATATATATAATCATTTATCGGTTTTCTAAAATAAATAATGTTTGACGACTTAGATTATGGTAAAGTATTGTCAGTCTTATAGTTAGTGGTACATTTTTATTATTATCAATTATGGGTTTTCTAAAATAAATAATATTTGACTATGGTAAAGTATTGTTTTTTAAGTATTTTTAATGAACAATTACAAGAGTCCTAACTTGAAAATTTTGATGTGAAAATTCATTTTTTTATCCGATCATGAAAAGCCTACTTAAATCTAGGAGTATATTTTGAGATGAAGAGATTGAAAATAAGTTTCAACAATAACACTCTAAATTCCAACTATTAGAGAAATAATTTAGGTTTAGTCAATAAAACATTTCAAAGTACCACAAAGTAACGACATACTATGTTAAAAATATTTTTTAATACTATGTTAAAAATATTTTTTATGTTTATATTTATTAAAATTTTATAACAATTTAAATTTATTAAATTTCATAATAATTAAAAAAAACTAAATGTAAATGTAAATTTAAATATTTAAATCTAATAATTTAAAATAAAATTTCTTATTTATATTATTTGTTTTGTGTATTTTTTATTAAAAAGGTTTTATACTTGAGAACTTGTTGATGCTTGGAAATTCGCAAGCAACAACAGTTAGGGATTATCCCCAGTAAACGTTCCCAACTAGCCCGTTACTGTTTGGTATGGGGAATCCGTCTGGTTTATAGTCTGGCTATCGTAAGTCAAGTAACAAAATACAAGGTTTTACAGGTTATGGCCCGGTCCACAGTGTGTATTTTTAGTTTTTTGAGTTTAAGTATGATATGCAAGTGCCTATCTAAGAATGCAGATTGATGGAGAATACGAGGAGCGGTCACAATGTGATGCGCAGGTTCTTACCTCTTGTCTTAACTCACTCGCATCTAAATCACACATATCAAGAAACTAAAACTAACTATTTAACCTATCCCTAGGGAGCAAGATTATCATTTATCAATGAGTAATGTATTTCTGCACATGCATTAAGAAAAATCATAGATAGTTGTTACTTATTTCAAAACACATGAACATTAATAGATATATGAACAACAAGATAGCTCATTGTTTATGAAATCCTTCATTACTCACAGTGGAAATTTCATGGAATAAACTAGAGCGCATTCATAACAAGAACATAGGTTCAAAGAGTTAAAACGATCTCACAGTTAATGGACACAAGTTGAAAACGAAATAGTTCACATTCAACAAATCCATAGCACAGCATTTGAAATCTTCCACCAAGCTTTCTCCAACAGGAAACTTGTAATTCTTATTGCAAAAGGAAATAGTTCTTCTTACAACATAATTTCACAAATCTATCTGGGAAAAAGTCCTTTCTTTTATCTAACTCTCCTATACTTATACTACAAGCAAAACTCTTGAGCTGCCCCTCGGTGACCTTTGGGCTCCCCCCAACCGTTCAAACCCACCCTTTTTGTCTCTTTGTGAGTGCTCATGATTTATACAATACGTTACATTTCAAATTAATATTTAAGAGCACTCTATAAAAAAGGACCGGCTTGGTAACTGACGAACTTTCCCCAAGCCTGGGCCTCTGCTGCTATCGATCCTGCTCAATAATCCATTGGTCTTTTTGAGATCCCGTTGATCTCAGACCTTCACTCTCTTCTTTTTCTTGAGCAAAATCTTTGCTTCTTTATGCTTTAGCTTCTTCTTTCCTTGCTGCCTCCCTTCTGCTTTGTCCTTTAGACATATATTCTTTGCAACAATCATCCTATCATGAACATATCAGATTTTTAGACCATTTAGCGTTTAACAAAGTAACAAAACTGTATCAATACATGCATTCTGTAAAATGAACTATAAACAATATTAATGCATCAAAAGATAAGGCAAAGAAAATCCTACAAGTTGGGTCTGAAATCCGCTAAATCCACTGTCCAAACTAAAATCACAAGCCTGATAAAATAGGCTCCCTATCTCAATCCAGGCCGCATCTGGACCAATTCGAAATCCTCCGATGAAAGCATGAATCATAACAAAGTAACCACTAATCCAGAACCCCAAACTGCGCTCTTCATCTCGGAGAAAACCACCATGGAAAAATAGAGTAGAAAACACACAAAAAAGGAAAAAAAAACCCTCATCGACGGGAAAAAAACACCAAGCATCAGGCAGAACCTCCTCATCAGCGAACGAAAAAACTATATGTCGGATAGTCAATTTACTAAGCCGCAGCAATGGCGGAAGTCATACAGACTAAGGGTTCCGCGGCAAAATAAAATGTCAATGAAATAAAACACTAAAAACTGTTGTACAGGCATCGGCGATTGGAACCACTACCACTAAAAACATATGCATCGACGATCGGAAGGACTAACCATAATGCGTCGACAGAATAGTTCATTACGCAGCCGCAATGGCAAGAGACAGACAGACTAAAGGTTCCACAGTCAACATAAAAACATTGGCGGTCAACAACTCTAAAGCTAAAGATCAGAGCTCAGAACCACTAATCATCGGCGAGATAATTTACTAGAAAGCCGCAACGACGGATGTCAAACCAACTATGGGTCTCGGTAATCATGAAACCATCGACGATCGGAAGCTTTAACTACTACGGATCGACAAGTTTAAAGCTTAACGCAGCCGTCGTGTCGGCAACAAAAAAGCTAGCCCTCTGATCAAAGCTAACATTGTTCTGATAATGATAAATTCAAAAAGGAAGTTAAAACAATAAAACCACGGCATCGGGCGAAGATAAGAGCTAACCATCGGAAAATTTTCCATCTTCCCTCTGAAATGGCGATGACTTAGAAGACTAGAACCCCGACGCAATCTTCAACAAATCTCCGACAGCGATAAGACTAAACCATTCGAAAATAAAAAAATGTTAACTTCCACAGTCAAAAGCATTGGCAGTTTTAGATCATTCTACTTCCGAAATGAATGAAAACAGTTGACCTCAATTCAACCTCAAAAATCCAAATTTGTAGTAGAGGAAAAATAGAGTTCAGGAATCCAATCAATTCCAGGTGAGATAAAATCAAAAGGAGGGTCCAAAATTTGAAAAATGTGGGAAAAAAGTTGCAGCTGCAACAATTGGCGACTACCTGGTGAACACAAATCTCTGGACAATTTCTTCCTTAAGTAATAGACTGTTTGACAATAAACCAAACATGTTTAATTCTTCTAGATGTCTGGATTTCCCAAATGGCAAATATATGTACTTTTAATCATTGATGATAGTCCAATTTAGGAAAATGGAAACCAAAATTTCAAAGTCAAGATAACTCTTTTGAGGCCAGGAATATGAGATTCATTTTTTACCTCTGTCTTCGGGTAGCTCTCAGCTTGGACACCATAGGATTGTAACATATGGTAAACAGAAATATTCATTTGTTCCTCATTCCCATGCCATTCTGCCCTTTTGTGCTTTTGGGTTTTTTTGTTCTTTTTGAGTCCTCCTGCATGCCTTTCTTTCTGAATTTTTATTCAAGCTCCTCTATCCATAGTGTCCTTTTGTGTGAGAGATGTATTGATTTTTTAGCTCATGGATGGAGAAGAACTTTGGCAATCATGTACTCATATGGTTCAGTACTTCATTTTGATACATATTGCTTTCTTAGGAGATTTTTGACTCTTATTTGTCTTTTGGATTTCAATTCTTGGCATGGGATCATTTATATATAATATAATGTTTACCCTGCTTCCTTTCCATGGGTCTTTTGCTATCACCCCCTAAGACATTTTAAAATGTGAGATGGATGGAGCCTCGAAATAGTATTCCAGACCTTTTGATCCTGAGTTATTTTACAAGAATTAAGTAGGACTTCAATGTGTTCATAGCCATTTAGGAAAACTGCTAAACTAGAAGAAATTCTTTCAGATAAATCAATAGTACACAGTCTTATAATCAAGTATTTTTGTTAACCAGAATTCTGATGCTCTCCATGCAACCAAAAGTTTGCTTCTTTTATTGAAATCAATCAAAATCTAACTAAAACAAACAGAAATAAAATAAATAAAAAATAAACAACCAAATCAGTTTATTTATGTACAAGATAATCAAGAAATAAAAACCAAGAAAAATAAAGTTTGAGAACTAAACCACTAACTGGTCCGTTCTTTGCCCACCCTTGTAAATCTGGCAACTTGTAAGTTGAGGGGCTAGGCTTGACTGCAAATTGAAAAAGGCCTACCCATTATCAAAAAATACATCTACTGATCTTGAATTAAAAACTATATCTGAAACTAAATCTATTATTTTACAATCAATCTCATCAGCCCGTGAAAATCGAAGGAGATCGGGCTGGGTGTCTGGTGTACTACTAGCTTCTTTCGCTTGGTAGTTTCTCGGTTCTAGCTCAATTAGATAATTTCCCAATACAAAATTCACTGGTTCATTTTTTTCTTCCAATTGAGTAACATTGTGCTTCATGTGCGGCTCTCTTAATATTTTTATTTGATTTGGACTTCCCTTATGAGGCAACCACATATGTGACCAGTTTGATGTGAAGTATCCATTTAGCCTTGTTGACCAGTATTGATTCAAAACAAGTCCATAAACATCAGGTATGTCTGCTACTACAATATCAATGTACTGACATATCTTTTCATTTGCAGATAAGCGAATCAGAACATCTTCCATTTCCTCAACTACTTTCACATTGGTCCTGTCTAGCTGAGTAACCTGCCAAGTAGTTGGTTTAGGTTATCTGTTGATCTTGGTGCAGACTGAAAGTGGCATAACATTGACTGCTGACCCTGAGTCTACTAAACACTTGTGCACATTATGGTTTAAAATCTCAAAAGTCAAAAGGAATGGTGGGGTTTTAAACCTAGCCTTAACTCTCACACTTGCTTCAATAATTTCTTCTACAAGTTGGTTGTTAGTGGGAAGCTCTTTGTCTGGTATGTCAAGTGCTTTTAACAATCTTTCTTTCTGTTGAGGTACATTACCCATTTCAAATAACGAAATATTTTCCTTAGCCCTTTTAATGTCCTCCACAATGTTGTACCCCATCTCAGGTGCTTTGAGACTTTCCTTAACATTATCCACTTTGTCTTCAATAGGCTTAACATACATGTTGACTTGTTTCGGATCTTGACTGGTAATGGTAGATTCAGGTATTTTATCATCTATGTTGTTCTTCTGTATTTTCTTCATGTTCTCTTGAAGTCTCTTAATTTTTAGAAGTATTGAATTGTATTTATTTAACAAACCTTGACTTCTTGTTGTCACATTTGTTTCTAATGTTTCTTCCTGTTTCAGTGAACCTTCCTCTTCTGTGTCAAAAAGTGAGACATAGTCCCATAAAACTAAAGCATCCTCTTCTTGTTTTTCAGTGGGTTGATTATAAGCTTCTGTTAGTTTGGAATCTAATAGCTGATTCATTACTAATGTCATCACATTTATCCATTGGGGACAATTTTTCTCAGAATGAGGCTGCTGATGAAAGGTGCAAAAATTATCCATACCTACCTCAGTTAAATTCATTAATGCAGGATTGTGTGGAGGAGGTTTAGATTGATTGTTGTCTTCTCTCTATTTATAGTAAGGCTTGTATGCTTTATGAGCCTCCTTTTCTTTTTCCAAATCTATCACTCTGTTAGATAGCTTCTGCATCATTTTCAACATTCCTTTAAAGTCATGTGATTTCTCATCCTTAGTCAGTAATAAAGCTCTTTTACCAAAAGTTTTTTCTCCTGACTGCTCAGGATAATCTTCGATGCTCTCTTTTTCAGCTTCTACTCTCTCAGTTTCTTCACAAGTTTTTGACAGTCCAGGCTTGACTGACATCTTGGAAAACATGGCCAATTTAGGCCCTAGAGCTGAAGTATAGTATTCACTCAGAACTTTATCAGATGGTTTATCAGTTGCAGAAAAATTCTTTAGATAAGCAGCAAACCTTTGAGTGAAACTATGCACTTTTTTCCTTTATTTCTTTCTTTAAAGCGCATAACCCTTTCATCAGAGCTGCATGAGTTTTTTGGACTGCATATTTACTTCTAAATATTCTTTCAAATGTATCCCAGTTTGTGATTGAGTTTGCAGGCAGAGAAAAATACCATGAGGTTGCTGCTTTTTTCAGGGTATGAGGGAACAATCTGCAGACTACATCTTCATGTTCTACAGTCCGTAGTCCTTCTATAGCCAAGTAAAAGCTTTGCAAATGATCATCTATCAAAATATTTTCACTTGGGTAAAACTTAGGGAACATTTTTTCAAAAGCCTGAGGTAAGTCATGCAAAGGAGGTGCTAGGTTTAATGGTGATCTAGCCCTCCAAGCAGGTGGTGGATTTGGTGGGTTGGGTGGCTGATTTGCGTTTACATTTGCCATGATTTTAAGTGGAGAGTGAGGTGGTGAATGAACATGGGTATGAACATATGAACAGTAAGGTGTATCTGGGTCCAACTGATTCAGAGGTTGAATAAATTCTTCTAAGGTTGTTTCTACCAGTTCTTCAAAATCTTCAACCAACATTGTGTCTTCCAATATAGGGCGGTCTTTCTTCCGATATTCTCTTCTAGGTAAGGCAGGGATAATCGGTAATCCTCCGATCTTCTTCGCATAAGCCCTAGTAATTCTTCTCAAATCGTCAACTACTTCGTTATCGACAGGATACAAAAACTCTTTACCCTTCTCTTTAGGAATTGGATTGGGAAACAAACTTAGAACTGTCACCGGTGGAATACTCTCAAGGAAATGGGTTTCCTCGGCCAAGCATGCACTGGCTGCCCTCCTTCTAGCGCCAAAAACTGTTGATGCCTGGAAATTCGTAGGTAACAACAGTTAGGGATTCTCCCCGGTAAACGTTCCCAACTAGCCCGTTACTGTTTGGTATGGGGAATCCGTCCAGTTTACGGTCCGGCTACCGTAGGTCAAGTAACAAAATACAAGGTTTTACCGGTTACGACCCGGTTCACTGTGTGTATTTTTAGATTTTTGAGTTTAAGTATGATATGCAAGTGCCTATCTAAGAATGCAGATTGATAGAGAATACAAGGAGTAGTCACAATGTGATGCGCAGGTTCTTACCTCTCGTCTTAACTCACTCGCATCTAAATCACACACATCAAGAAACTAGTGACTAACTATCTAACCTATCCCTAGGGAGCAAGATTATCATTTATCAATGAGTAATGTATTTCTGCACATGCATTAAGAAAAATCACAGATAGTTGTTACTTATTTCAAAACACATGAACATTAATAGATATATGAACAACAAGATAGCTCATTGTTTATGAAAATCCTTCATTACTCACAGTGGAAATTTCATGGAATAAACTAGAGCGCATTCATAACAAGAACATAGGTTCAAAGAGTTAGAAAGATCTCACAATTAATGGACATAAGCTAAAAATGAAATAGTTCACATTCAACAAATCCATAGCACAACATTTGAAATCTTCCACCAAGATTTCTCCAACAGAAAACTTGTAATTCTTATTGTAAAAGTAAATAGTTCTTCTTACAACATAATCTCACAAATATATCGAGAAAAAGTCCTTTCTTCTATCTAGCTCTCCTATACTTATACTACAAGCAAAACTCTTGGATTGCCGCTCGGTAACCTTTGGGTTCCCCCCAACCATTCAAACCCACCCTTTTTGTCTCTTTGTGAGTGCTCATGATTTATACAATACGTTACATTTCAGATTAAGATTTAAGAGCACTCTATAAAAAGGGACCGGCTTGGTAACTGACGAACTTTCCCCAAGATTGGGCCTCTACTGCTATCGATTTTGCTCAGTAATCCGTTGGTATTTTTGATATCCTATTGATCTCAGGCCTTCACTCTCTTCTTTTTCTTGAGAAACATCTTTGCTTCTTTATGCTTCAGCTTCTTCTATCCTTGCTGCCTCCCTTTTGCTTTGTCCTTTAGACATATCTTCTTTGGAGCAATCATCCTGTCATGAACATATCGTATTTTTAGATTAACAAAGTAACACAAACTGTATCAAAACATGCATTCTATAAAATGAACTATAAATAATATTAATGCATGAAAAGATAAGGAAAAGGAAATCCTGCAAGCTGGGTCTGAAATCCACTGTCCAAACTAAAATCACAAACCCAATAAAACAGGCTCCCTATCTCAATCCAGGCCGCATTTGGACCAATTCAAAATCCTCCGATGAAAGCATGAATCATAACAAAGTAACCGCCAATCCGAAACCCCAAACTGTGCTCTTCATCTCAGAGAAAACCGCCATGGAAAAATAGAGTAGAAAACACACAAAAAAAGCAAAAAAAACCCTCATCAGCTGGAAAAATACACTAAGCATCAGGCAGAACCTCCTCATCGGGGAACGAAAAAACTATATGTCGGACGATCAGTTCACTAAGCTGCCGCAATGGTGGAATTCATACAGACCAAGAGTTCCGCGTCAAAATAAAACACTAAAAACTGTCGTATAGGCATCGAAGATCGGAACCACTACCACTAAAAACATAGGCATTGGCGATCGAAAAAACTAACCATAATGTGTCGGAAGAATAGTTCATTACGCAGTTGCAACGGTGAGAGACAAACAGACTAAAGGTTCCGCGGTCAACATAAAAACATCGACAGTTGGCAACTCTAAAGCTAAAGGTAGGAGCTTAGAACCACTAATCATCGGCGAGATAGTTTACTAGAAATCCGCAACGACAGATGTCAAACCAACTACGGGTCCTGGAAATCATTAAACCATAGACGATTGGAAGCTTTAACTACTATAGATTGACCAGTATAAAGCTTAACGCAGCCGCCATGTCGGCAACAAAAAAACTAGCCCTTCGATCAAAGTTAACATTGTTCTGATAGCGATAAAGTCAAAAAGGAAGTTAAAACAATGAAACCATGGTATCGACGAAGATAAGAGCTAACCGTAGAAACATTTGCCATCCGCCCTCTGAAACGGTGATGACTTAGAAGACTAGAATCTTGACTCAATCTTCAACAAACCTCCAACAGCGAAAAGACTAAACCATTCAAAAATAAAAAAATGTTAAGTTCCACAGGCAAAAGCATTGGCAGTTTTAGATCATTCTACTTCCGAAATGAATGAAAACAGTTGACCTCAATTCAACCTCAAAAATCCAAATTTGTAGCTGACGAAAAACAAAGTTCAGGAATCCAAACAATTCCAGGTGAGATAAAATCAAAAGGAGGGTCCAAAATTTGAAAAATGTTGGAAAAACATTGCAGCTGCAACAGAACTTTAATAAAGTGCTATCAATATTTGAAGCATGAAGAGCTTACAAATCAATTTTGGCATGCAACTAGGGTTTCCCTTGATGTTGACTTGTAGGAATTGAATCTTGTTGGTTGTGTACCCTTCAACGACTGACTAATAACACACAAACCCCTTCATCTCAATTTGCTTTTCTCCTTTGATTACAGTTGTTTTGTTCCTGGTATAGTGGGAGAGGGAAGTTCTTTAGAGCTTGAGGTGTTTAAAGCCCTCGTTAGCTCTCTAAATCCATCTAAAACATCATAGGCTCTCCTTCCAAGATTTCTTAAAAGGTTGGAGGATATCCCTCAAGTGGAGCTCTTCACCGGAGACAAGAAGAAAAACCCTTGTGTTGATTTAAAGAGATATGATCGTGATGTTCTCAGGACTTTGGCTCAACCCTAGAGTCATTGAAGCTTGGATAGAAAAATATTGGTCTTGCAAAATTCATGGTTAGGTTTCTTCTTTTGCATCTCGTTCTGTGTATTTTGTTTTTCTCTTTCCAAATAAGGAAGCTTGGATTTGATCTTTCATTCTAGTCCATTCTTGATGGGTTCTAAAGGTATGTATCCCACCCTTAGACTCTAGATTTTCACCCCAAACAAGAGATCTCTTTAGTCCCTTTGTGGGTTAGATTGTCTCATTTACCTTTAATTTTTTTATGAAGGCACCTTAAAGGATGTCAGGAACAAATTAGGAAGATAAATTGACAAGTCATAATTGAAAGGAATCCTTTTTCTTGCGCAAGAATTTATGTGGAAGTGGATCTAGAGAAGGGTCTATCGAAAGCTCTTTAAATTAGTAAGGAAGGGGTGGTCCTATTTGTAACCATTAGATTGTGACATGATCCCATTTAAATGTAATCATTGTCATCTCTATGAGAATTTTTTTTTAAAACTATTAAACTCAGTCAACTTAGCAGGCCCTTCCTCGGTAGACAAATCTAAAAAAGGTTCATAATAGAACTCAAGAATAACAATAGGCCCCTTCGAATCAACATGTTGGTTTTAAGCGAGTTTAGAGAAGATGTTGCAACCCTCTATGTACGGAAGCTCATTGTTTGGAGAAACCACATGATGAAACCCATGCTCCCATCCATAAATGATTTGAAGTGCTTGGGAAACTAGAGGAAGGGGGGAAATGTGATAGTGGTGAAATTCAAGGTGAGTTAACATTGAAGCAAAAATCGATCCCTTCTAAGCCACAAGAGGAACCGAAAGGTGAAGAGGAAGTTGCAACAAGTGAAGATGGCAAGGAATAGGGAGATGAAACACTAGTTTCAGATGAAGACACTGAGGACAATGGCGAATCCAAGAATGATTCATAGGAGGTAGAGCATCACTCATATGAAGAAGTGAAGGAGGGGAAAATTGTGCAAAGAAATTGGACCTTGTTCCTATGCTGATACTTAAAAGAAAAAAAGACAAACATGAAGAGCAAGATGAGTGGGAAAGGCTTGCCTTTTGGGATCTAGTAAGGAAGAGTTACAAATCATCTCCACTTGTCACTCGAGGAAAGAGTCACAAAAAGTAGGCAAAATATCCTTGTGTAGGTCTCTAACTTCAAATGATTATACATATGCATTTCTTTTTTGGCTTTTTTATGTCATCTGTTTGTTAGGATTTATCCTTTTTTTGAAGAGTTTACAAGAAGAGGCAATAGATTGAGGTAGAGTCACTTCTCTTAGTTCATTAAAGGGAGGAATCTTTTTGGAATTTTGAGGATATTAATCCCTTACAATTAGTAATTTGTACTAGGATTTTTGGATTTTCTTGGCTTCTTGGGATTTTATCGATCCTTCTTTAACACATATCTCTTTACTCATTTCTGTTAGAAAAAAAAAGTTACAGGAAATTAATTTTACTTTATTTTTGTTTAAACATTGGTTTCTTATTGATGGGGACTAAGGTTGTGATAAGTTATAAATTATATGTGTTAGTTAACATAAAGAAAAATAGGATTCATCTTCTAATGTAGCATATAAAATTTACACTTGGGTATTCACATATGCCTAGCCACTAGGAGGTGCATTGTGCATTATTCCCTTGTAATGTGTTCATGTGTGACCTTCCTTATGACAATATGATACCTCTTAACTACTACTCTAATGTGATGAGTTACCTTCCTAGAGCCTATCTTGGCCTAGCCTAAATGTGGGACTTCATTAAAATGTTTAGTGCTTGGGAGGGTTCCTTAAGTCCCTGTTTCCCCTTTTCATCTATTTTTGACTCATTTTGACGTCTTAGAGCATTCTCTAACCTCATGGGTATAGTCAGTTAGGGGCTAAAAATCCCCAAAATTGGGTTCATGGTCACTTAGGATGCATCAATTGGGTCCATGGTCACCCAAACTCATTTGGGACTTGCTACTGATGAATACAACTTGGGTCAAACTATATAAACCCTCTTGATCTTTTATAATTGACCGCTCCATTGAATATTTTATGTTTTTCCATTGTTAATTCGCAAGTTGCATAATAAAGGGTTTCTTTGGGCCAAAGAACCCATAGTACCTTTATAATCAAACTCATAGTACATAACCAAAATGCATAGTATGAAAATTCTAGATCACCTTTGTACCTTACTATCTAATTCAATGTACTCTTATGTATAGATATCATTCCCTCACCTACATATACCTTTCTATTCCTCTTTGTAGAGTGTCTTCAAATGATTTAAGGTTAAATCTCTTACCTTTGAAAACTATAATTTCAAAGTACACACTATAGTTAAATGATGATCTACTTTCAGCTCGCTCATACCTTAAGGGATACTTGAACCTATAA
This sequence comes from Pseudotsuga menziesii, assembly GCA_001517045.1. Classification (NCBI taxonomy): domain Eukaryota; kingdom Viridiplantae; phylum Streptophyta; class Pinopsida; order Pinales; family Pinaceae; genus Pseudotsuga; species Pseudotsuga menziesii. The sequence continues at coordinate 46,486 of LPNX010551800.1, read as the reverse complement.
GCTCATCACCTCTGTAGGGATTTCCATGGTGAAACTAGTTCCAATGTTTCAAGTTTGATACTCATCTTAGGGAATATTCTTTAGCATTTTTCTACTCAAAACTTGGAAGTTTCAACTTGTTGGTAGTTCTTACTGACCTATGGCCAACAACTGAAAAACAACCCACTCACTCGACTTACTGCAATCTTGTGTGTGTTTGGAGTGACTGTCTCTCACAGGATAAAGGCCCTGCTGCCTGTAAAATGTGCTCTCAAGGTAGAGATTCTCTTGAGGTGTAGGTGGTAAGTTTTACTTAATCAAACCTTCGTACAAATCAAAATATTTAATCTAAATAACCAACTAGTACTGACAAATACCCTAAGCTAAGGACAGAAAATAATAGTAGCTCCTAATCCTATTCTATAATGACCTAGATGCAAGTTAACTATCCCAAATTGGGAGCTGGAATTAATACTCTGATAACAGGTTTTAGTATAAAAAATGATCTATGATCTTGTAATGTTAGAAAAGTCCACAATCAGCAAAAATAGATTTGAATCAACTTACAGTAAAACAACATCTTATCATAAGTTAATTTGAACATGAAATAAAACCTGTAATCAAAATAGATTTAACACAATATTGAAACATGACAAGTACACTCAGATACTAACGTAGAGATGAAACAAAGTCAACTCACACAGTTAGTATCTCATATAACACAATTTCATAATCAACTGAAAAAAAATCATGAAGAAACTCATTTACTTTTCCATATGACAACGAATCATTCACATTTCAACACTATGTTCTTCATTCAGAATCCATTAAAGAGTACTTTCACATATACTATAACGATACATATATATGAAAAGGAAATTCAACAAAGGAGAAACAACATTAAGACAACATGAAATGAATGACAAACTTAGCTAATGTCTTCAGAATTTCTGTAAAATCCAGTAGTCCTCAGAAATAGTTCTAAAGGAACACAAGCATAACAGAATAATATTAAGTACTGTAATGTATTTGTTCTCCACAAGTTTTAGGACTCGAACCCTTTTCCTTCTGTTTAGAGGTTTCTTATAAAGGAAACTAAAAACTACAACTGATTAACTAAAATTCCTATTCCTTCGGAAATATTTGAATTTTATCCAAATATGGTCCAACCACGACCAGAATCATAGGCATGTTGTTACAAAACCATATGCAGAGAAAAATATGCCAAGAAGGTTAACTTACTAGGAAAAATCCAGCGTTATACTCTCCAAATCGTGATAACACCATATTGAATAATCCAGGCTAATAAAGGCTTAGGAACAAAATTTAGAAGTCATTGCAGAAACAAAATATCAAGTTTTTAAAGCTGATTCAACTAATAATCGAATTGGTACACTTCTCCTAGATTCACCCAGTTTAGCTCTGAACCTGACAGCTCTGATCCTGTTAACCCTGTTCTACTTCTTCAACTTTTGATTCTTCAACATAATCTTTTTAATCAATTCTTTGTATTTAAACTTCTTTCCTCTCGGCGCATCCCACTTCTCAATCCAGGAGATTAGTTCAGTTTTTAAACCTTTGATTTCCTCCATGGCAATTGTTTGTACAACCTGTGCTTCCTTTAAATCTGTTTGCAGGGAGGAGATCACTCGGGCAAGAGGATTTGGATCAATTTGATCTTTCGACTCTCTGTTCTTGTTTATTTGGGCTTCCTTAGCTAGGTAAGGTTTTCTATCAATTTCTTGATCACACTCATGGTTCACTTGCTGACTGTCAACAACCTCATTTGCAGAAACAGACACGTACTTAAGATCTAGAACAAATGGGCCTATGGGAATTGGATTTGGGTGAATTTCTGAGGAATCACTTACCTCAACAACCGAGATATCCCCAATAGTCAAATTTCTCCTGGCAAGCAAAGCGGCTGTCATGTTGCGTGTGGTCCTATGTATAGTCCGATTGATCATCGCTCGACTAGTCTAATCTTCAGCCTTTGTCTACTTTATGCCAACCTATGAATGAGAAGGATTCTTGTTTCAACAGGTTATGGGGATTGGGGGTTTCATCATTCGATTATGAGTAGGATCTTCAGCATTAGTTTCAACCTTAACTTTTACATCATCAGAACTTAGGGTTTGGCCAGGTCGAAACATTTTGTCACCCAAATCATCGTGAGAAATAGAGTCCTCAGGTTCAAGCTCGGCTTCCTCATTGTTTACAGGCCTATGTGTAACCCTAGGCCTCTGTTTAGGCCATTCCTCATTATCACCGAACCCATTTCGCACAAGGAATGAATCCCAGGTTTCACCTAGTTCTTCTAATCGACAGGACACAAGAATTTTAATTAACCCATGATGGAATAAACTCTTGTTTTTATCCCCAACATTAGCCTGATAGGTGGATACCATTTTGTGCAAACTATTCAAAAAGAAATAGGGCATATTCATAGGGTACCCTTTGAATATCATCAACAACCGAAGGTGATAGAATTGTGTCTAAGACAGCCTACCTTCGCAAGTAACATACTTGATGATTAGCTCCAACAAAGCCCGCCATTTCTTCATTAACAATCTGGATGGGAAGCTGGATTTGAACTTGTTTTGTCGATGAGCAGGGGTAAGAAACCCCTTCCAATGGTCATTTTTAATAAGCTTGCCTTTGTACCACCTCTCGCTGGTTTATGGCAACCCAATAGCTTGAGAAATAAATTCCTCAGTCAGGCTAAGCTCGACATCTCCAACATGTGCATTAACCCCATCAAATGACTCTGCAAATGCCTTGGATACTGCTATATTGAAACCAGAAAACTTTTGCAAAAATCCCAGCCACCCAAACCGTAATACTAGCTCTCAACACTCAAGAGAAGCATGCAGATACTCATCACCAATAAGATCGAACTTGGACACTGGAGCCATGGCAGCAGATAAACAAACCTCTGGGGTTTTCGAAAAAATGATTAAAAGATACAGTCGATTTGTCGACAGTCTAAGCATTACCATCAATACTCTGAAATGCCCTATTCTATCAAAACCATGCAAATCTCCGTGTAAGTTCATCATAACGTGAATTGACAGATAAAAGAGATTTCGAAAATAACTTACCAAAACATGATGAGCTGTAGGAGAGTCAAGCAAGCGAGTTAGTAAGAGTGATGTTTGCATGATTAAATATTGACAGATGGCAACCTTCAAGCGATATGAATACCAAAACCCTAGCTCCACTATAATTTTAGCGTTGATTTCCATTTCATAATGTTGTGATGATGTAGACTAGCTCATTGTTTTTAAGATATGATCAAATAGTTTTCAAAACCCCAATCCTTCATTCATCAAATAAAATCATAATAATGTGATCACCTAAGGATATAATCAATAACTTAGGATTCGGGTCATTGTAAAGAAAAATGATCAAGAAATAGTTTATAATGTAACCAGACCAATGTCAGAACCTAAAAAGTGACTTTAGACCTTCATGACAAGCTCTGATACTAACTCATTTCAGAAATGCAAATTTGAAATAAGGGATAAGCGTATAGTATAGTAGGGTTCATGAAGATCATATTAATTCCACTTTAAAACTTATGACAACCAAGATAAGATAAATAATTTAGAAGCGATGAAGCTTCACCAAATTTCCTATATGAACCAAAAAGTAACAGTTATCACACCATATAGTAACTAGTTTGAATTAATAATTTATAAATTCATTTGATTTTAATCATGCATGAGTGATAAGTGGAAAAATAGGAGCTACTAATCTTCTGTAATTATAGTCCTCCAGGTGATCAACATAAATGATGAATTAAGATCATGAGAGTCGAATTTTGCCATAACTGATGTTAATCTCAGTGAATCGATCAGTAAAGTAAGCTTCTATCGGGGGTTCCTTAAGAATCAAAGATTCTAAGGGCACTCCTAGGATATCCATGATGAGTGTTGATCTAGACCAAAATAACAAATATTGTTCGAAAGATTATCAATTTTCAAATTATTTGTTTTAAAAAATGCTCTGAAGGGTGTTGCTTGCCAACAATTGGCGACATGCTGGGACCGAACCAGTTATCTCTTTGAAAACAACATCCACACTTCAGATAATCAGAAATGATGGCTTAAAAATATCAAATCTCTGCCTAAATGATTCAAATTCAAAGTAGTCTGAACATATGACCAGACGTCAACATATTTCTTTACCAACCCTATGACTGTCAACTGAGTGTTCTTGATCCTAATTAGACTCAGGCAAGAGCAGGATGACTTAATTCCAATGTAGATCCATAAGGTCAAAAATAGGTTAACCAATACCCATATATATATATATATATATATATATATATATATGGCTTCTTTAGAACATCAGTTGGTTTTCCCCTCATTCAAGCAAAATATCAGACAATACTCCTTTTCTTTTCCTCTTTTTTTATATTTATATAACACAGAATCTTGTTAGTATATATAAAAATCATATACATAGAGACAAACACGAAAATAATTAATCAGAAACACTATCTTAGCTTGGTGACCAAATAATGATAGCCTTATTCACCAATCCTACCAGAAACTGATCAGGCCAGCTCGTGATGAGACTTCCTGTCTCTCAGTTATTTGACTGAGAGTCACTGTCATTGGCTTGGTAACCAAATTTTGACAAAGTCATTCCAATAGAATTTATGATCGTAAACAGACCGGCTTGTGATGAGACCTCCTGTTTTCTGATAATCCTTTATACATTCACCTTATTTCAAGAGTATTGCCCTGGTCGAGTAACCATATGTATTCACGAAAATGAGGGGAGGGAGACCACAAACTTCTCAAGATTGCTTAAAGATAACCAGATATCTTCAATGAATTTTCGAGCTTAGTAGACATCCATTGGAATCAGTAAATAAATTTCGTGAAGTATTTGATATGTAAGAAGACACTCAAAGACAACAATCAAGGACTGCTGACAGAAACATTATGGAGGCTAAAACTACCACAAGTCTGGAAACAGATCACTTATGAGACATCCGATACTCCCAGCCATCATCAGTGATTGCGATCTGATGTGCATTTCAGTTATTTCTATTCAATACATTTCATCATCAGGTTCTTTTTTAAGTCCGTGCAGAATGCTTCATGTTGAATCTTGTGGCTGAATATAGGAGATGCATTGGGGAAAGCAACTATTTACAAAGGCAAAAAAAACTTATGTACAGTAAATGATATAAAGATTTGGATTATTTTCATGATCTATCATCTGGAATTGCGAATAAGGTATTATGATGGTGATAGTAATGAAAATAATTGGTGAGCGTAAGATCGAAAATTCTAGCCAGAAATCAGCATAAAATCAAATCTTATGTACAAAAATCTACACAGATGAGAATATACAATGGAAATGACTCGATGATGTGAGATTATTGAAAGTACCTTTTAAGGGCATGCCCATTTACCAGGAGGGTATCGAGCTATCCTTGCAAAGTCTTTAAACGAAAGGTATTAGGACCAAGTTTTTCTGCTATCACATATGGACCTAACCAAAGACGTTGAAATTTGGTATGTTCCCCTTTATCCTTATGTGCTTTGTCCCATCTCAAAACTAGATCATCTACTTGTAATTCTCGATTTGAGGATGAGCCACGATCGAACCATGACTTAACAATTTGCTGGTGTTTCCCAAAATGCTTCTTGGCATTTTCTCTTTCCTCTTCCAACTTCAATAGCATATTGATCCTTTCTTTGATGGTTGAACATTCAGTCTCTTGTACAACTCATGCAAGCTGTAAGGAAGGTAAAAATAGATTTGGGGGAAGAATAGCATCTACTCCATATACCAAAAAGAAGGGAGAATTACCAATAGATGATTTTGGAGTGACCATATCATCCCACAGAGCTTGATACAGAACAGTATGCCAGTTCCTGTGATGCTCAGCTATGGATCTTTTCAGAATTTTCAGCAAGTTTTTATTTGTTGATTCAGCAAGGCCATTGCCCTGTGGATAGTAGTTTGTTGAATACCTAATCCTGATTCCCTTTTCTAGTGCAAATTTAGTCAATTCTTTGGAAGAAAAATAAGATGAATTATAAAACACAAGAGATTCAGGCACTCCAAATCTGGTGATTTTGTTAGTTTCAAGAAAATGAAACACCTAATTTGTATTAACCACCCACAGGGGTTCAGCTTCAGACCATTGAGTAAAATATTCAGTGGCAGTTATGATGTACTTATGTTGAAGGGAGGAGGATGGATTTATTGGTCCAACGATGTCAATTCCCCACTGTTGAAAAGGCATGTCCACCATCACAGGTTGCAAAGGAAAAGCTGATTTTTTAACTCTGCCAGCTGCGGTCTGGAAGTCCTAGCACCTTCTAACGAAAGCATGGGAATCTTCAAATAGAATTGGATAAAAATAGCCTACTCTCAGAATTTTATGAGCAGTAGTATCACCACTGAAGTGGCCACTAGCAGGCCTGTCATGCAGTTGGGTTAACACCAAATCAGATTCTTCCTTCTCTAGACAACGAAGCAAAACTCCATCTGCATTTTTCCTGAAAAGCACATTATTCACCAATTGATAGGGTGTTGATTTCAATCTTACTGCTCTTTTCTTTTTTGATCTAAACAGTCTAGAGCAATGCCCATTTCAAGATAAGTGTGAATGTCAGTATAACATGAGCTAGCTGGGTCTGGGATAAAATAGATTTCTTTCTGCAGCAAACCAACATCTAAAGATATGTCATTCTGGTCAGCAGGGAGATGTGCTGATTCGGCAGCCAGCTTACACTATCCCAAACCTCGTATGACCTGCGAGGGTTTAATCTCTAGATCATACTCCTGAAGAGTAGCCATCCAATGTGCTTTTTTTTCTCCAAGGTCCTTTTGTACCAACAAATTTCTTACAGCAGAAAATGGAACAATTACCTTTGTTTTCGATTTAAGGAGATAAGGGCGGAAATGTTTTACTGCTTTGAACAAAGCAAAATAAATTTATTCACTTTGTGGAATTTAGTTCAGCTCCTTTTAAATTCGAACTCATGAAGGAGATAGGTACTTCATCCTCCTACTGATGCTTTTGCATAAGATATGTCAGATGCAAAAGTATAGAGAATAAAGTCTTTCCTGAAGTCAGGACTCACAAGTGCAGGTGCTTTAGCTATGGCTTCTCTAATCCTGATAAATGACTATTTTTCTCTAGCCCCCCATGAAAAACTACTGTCTTTCTTAAGCATATTCTGCAGTGGACACACGATTTTAGAAAAACTTGGAACAAATCTCCTTACGAAATTTATCTTTCCCATGAAGGATTGCATAGATTTATTGGTAGCAGGGAAAGGAATCCTAGAGATGGCTTCTCTTCTTTCTGGATCAATCATGATCCCTTCTTTCGACACCACAAACCCTAGCAGAATCCCCTCAGTTACTGCAAATATTGACTTTTTAGGGTTAAGGGAAATACCAAATTTCCTGCAGCATTCAAGCACTTTTCGTAAGTGGGAGATGTGATCAGACCTGTTTTTGAAAATAGGGTAACGTCGTCCAAATAGACAACGACAGAGTGGTTTATCAGACCTCTAAAAGCAGCGTCCATTTCCCTTTGGAATGTAGCCCCAGCGTTTATCAAATAGAAAGGCATCTTCCTGTAGGCATAGGTTCCCCAGGGTGTCCTAAAAGTAGTTTTCAACTGATCTGTAGGAGAAACTAGGACCTGGTTGTACCCAAAGAAACCATCTAATAAGGACAACATCTGAGCACCTGACACTTTTTGAAGGATTTGCTCCATGGGCGAAACAGGATAGTTGTCCTTTTCTGATGATCTGTTTAAGTTTTGGAAGTCTACACATAGACGAATATCTCCATTATTCTTCCTAACGGGAACAAGGTTTGCCACCCACTGCGCATGGCGTACAGGAAATATGATCCGGGCAGTAAGTAGTTTATTCAATTCTTTCTTTACTGTTAGTTCTATGGCAGGGTGAATTTTCCTTAGTTTCTGCTGGAATGGTTTTGACTGAGGCTTCATGGGGATTACATGTTGTATGATCTGGGTATCAAAAGTTTTCAGATCATCATAGGACCATGCAAACACGTCTTTGAATTCACTAAACAGTTTCAAGAAGGCCAATTTTTCATTTGGGGTGCAGTCTAATCCTAAGTCGATATTTTGAAGATTCGATTTCGTGCCTAAATTAATGGTTTCATAACACATGTTAGAACTATTTGTCTTGCAATTAGGCACTCCCTTGAATTTATCATATAGGTCATAAAACTTTTCGAGTCTAAGAACTGACACAGGGATTGAATTTACCTGTTCAAAAGATTTATCAATGGGATGAGGTGGGTGGATTACCCAAACATTGTGTAGCCTCATCATGTATGATCTCATTGATCGTTGATTCCTTAAAAGCATCTTACCCTGTTAAGAAAGAAATAATCTGTGAATCATCATTAAAGACCCACCAGTTAGTAATGTTATATGGAATTGACGGTCTAAATAATAATTCGATAGAAAAAGCGTTAGGGGAAAAATCTTCAGCAGGAATAAGTCGTGAAGCTACGTTTGCTAACAAGTTAGCTTCTTGATTCTGAAAACGAGGAATGGATTCAATATTAAAGGCATCAAGTGCTGAAATTAAATTCCATACCTCCCTTTGGTAACTTTGCAGGTGATTAGATAAGCAATGAATGGAATTACGGACCTGTCTAACAATAATTTCAGAATCGCCAAATGCAATTAGCACTTTCACTTTTAAGTCCAATGCCTTCTTGAGTCCTTGTATGAGGGCTTCATATTCGGCTGTGTTATTTGTGCAAAGAAATTCCAGCCTACAAGATAGCATGAATTTGTTTCTTGCGGGGTCTAGGAGCATGCAGCCCACTCCTGCACCTTCTTTGGATCGAGATCCATCAAAATATAGATGCCAAGGCTTATCAACAAGACTATTTACATTACTTACAGTATTCACAGTATTTACCAAACTAGGGGCAGCTTCTTGAAAATCACAATGTAGAATTTTTTATTTCTTTGCAAAATTGGTAAATGAATATTTAAGTGCAGGAAAACTCCCTAAATCAGAATCGCACCCGTAGTTTCCTAAACTAGAATCACTGAACATGACTGGTTCATTGGGAGAATTTATTTCGGTCACCGTTTGTTTCATGTACCTCTCTCTGTCAATCCTAATATGATTTGGTCGCCTATTTTTAGGCAACCAAAAATGTGACCAATCAGTTGAAAAGTATCCTTTTAAGGCTTGAGACTAGTCACGACTTAAAAATAGCCCATAGACATCTGGTATGTCTGCTACCACTACGTCAATAACCTGGAAGATCTGTGGATTGGTGGCCATTCTGATCATTACTCCTTTTAATTCTCCTACAATTTTCACCTTAGACCGATCTAGTTGGCTAATTTGGATTTCACAAGGAGTGGGCTTGGCATTCAGCTTCTTACAGACCGAGTAAGAGATGACGTTTGATGAAGCTCCAGAATCAATCATACAGTTATGAACATTCCGGTTGAATATTTAAAATGTTAGCAGAAATGGTGGAGTTGTAGATTTGGAGTTCTTACCTATCAGTGCATCTTTATCAACAGTTGTTTTGACATTACTATTAGAACCTACTGCTATTTTACTGGTTGAAGGATCAAGGTTATTGATTGAAGGTACAAAGGGTTGATTCTTTGTTTTGGTGGTTGATGGGTTTGATAAATTTGAGAGTATTGAACCTTCGGGCATGGGATAAATTTTCAATAAATCAAACATGCTAATATTAGCCCTCTGTTTCTTGAGATCTTCTATGATGTCATATTGGAGGTCTATACCTTGAGTGGCAGGCTGTTGATTTGCAGGTTGGGGACTGTTCTTGGGTGTTGATGATGGTTGCAGATCTACAGGCCCTTTACTCCTCGTATTATGGGTGTTCTGGTTTACGAATACATAATGATCACTAGATCCCCCTTCTTTAGCTGAGCTATCCCAGAAATGGCAATTAAGCAGGAGAGGATCTTCAGAATTTTCCTCTTCGGTCCCAGGCTGCTCAGATTCATGATCGTCATCCGACTCTTGATCGGTCAAGGAATCAGGAAAGGAATAAACAACCCTTATAGTATTGAAAACTTCCTCATTAGTTGATATGTCAGGCAGAGTGTTTTGCCTGGCATTCGAGGATGTAAATGGCTGGTATGGGGTCTTGAAATTCCCTTTGTTTGAAGTACCCTCCCCGTTGTTTCTTTTCAATATCACTACTTCGTTTGTAAGAGACCTAATTACTTGTTGTAATTTTTCTACATTAAAAGCAGGGGCATCTCTTTTATCTGTGTTAGTTCTAGCGGGAGTTTCGTTGTGTTTACGAAGGGAGCCATCCATTTTTCCATTATTTTCTGGCTCAAATGTCAATGAATTCTTCTCAACCTTAATTGCTTCATCAAAGGTTTCAACTAACGTGATTTTACCAGCTTGTTTCACAAACATACCCAAGTATTTAGGTAAGGCTGAAGCATAATTCTCAATTATGGTATCTTCTGGAGGTTGGGAGGCCACTAGTATCTTATTCAAGAGAGTAAGGAAACGTTGATTGAAATCCTTTATCCTTTCTTTGCTCTCCATCTTAATTCTAGCCAATTCTAGTGCTAACACAGCAGGGGTTTTATTTCACCAAACTTGTTCAGGAATGCTTGACTAAAATCACTCCAGCTGGTTATGGATCCTTGTGTTAGGGAAAAGTACCAAACTGCAGCCTTTCCTTCGAAAGTTAAAGGGAATAGTCAACATACCACATCCTCATGCTGGACATTCATAGTCTGAACGGCCAGGATGAACTTGTCAATGTGATTTTTAGCTAAGCCCTTATCATCTGCGTCAAATTTAGGTAGCAACTTATCAGGGTGTTTAGGTAGGTTATGTTTTAGTCCAAGCATAGCAACGGCACCGCGTCGTAACCATGGTCTATCAGCATTAGGGTTAGCTTGATCATGGTCACCCATGTCTGGATCAGATCCTGAGTTTGACGAAGACTCATTATTATGGTCACGAGGACTATTTGGTGGTGATTCAGGAGGTGAAGGAGGTAGATCAGATCCACCTACAGATAACAATCGTCGAGAAGTGTTATGACCAACCACTCCTCTCAACATATCACTGAGGTGATAATAAAAAGTCCCTATCAGTGGTTCAAGAGGCTCTTCTCCAATCTGATCAGCAGTTGACTCAGTCACTGCCAAGGTTTGGAAATGAGTTCTGCTCGGTAGTCTGAAATTAATCGGAGAATCCTTGTTTGGCGAGAATAGGCTCTAGTTAAGATTCTACGTGATTCCTCTAAAGTTTGACTTATCGGTTTTGGGGAAACTGGTGAGACATTTGGGTCTCTCTCACTAATGGTCCTAACCATACCTAAAAACGGAGTATTTACAGCTTCAGGTCGTGATGTAGAGACCGGGGTAGACAACATTCCAAAACTTATGAGGGAGGAAGTAGGTTGATTACTGGTAGGAGCATTATGTGATCGATCAGCCATTAAGCTTTAAGCTCATGCCCTCCTTCTAGCGCCATTTTTTGGCGGTTCTTACTGACCTATGGCCAACAACTGAAAAAAAACCCACACACTCGACTTATTGCAATCTTTTGTGTGTTTGGAGTGACTGTCTCTCATAGGATAAAGGCACTGCTACCTGTAAAATGTGCTCTCAAGGTAGAGAGTCTCTTGAGGTGTAGGTGGTAAGTTTTACTTAATCAAACCTTCATACAAATCAAAATATTTAATCTAAATAACCAACTAGTACTGACAAATACCCTTAGCTAAGGACAAAAAAATAATAGTAGCTCCTAATCCTATTCTATAATGACCTAGATGCAAGTTAACTATCCCAAACTGGGAGCTGGAATTAATACTTTGATAACAGGTTTTAGTATAAAAATTGATCTATGATCCTGCAATGTTAGAAAATCCCACAATCAGTAGAAATAGATCTGAATCAACTTACTGTAAAACAACATCTTATCATAAGTTAATTTGAACATGAAATAAAACTTGTAATCAAAATAGATTTAACACAGTATTGAAACATGACAAGTACACTCAGATACTAATGTAGAGATGAAACAAAGTCAACTCACACAGTTAGTACCTCATATAACACAATTTCATAATCAACTGAAAAAAATCATGAAAAAACTCATTTACTTTTCCATATGACAACAAATCATTCACATTTCAACACTATGTCCTTCATTTAGAATCCATTAAACTTGTACTTTCACATATACTATAATGATACATATATATGAAAAGGAAATTCAACAAAGGAGAAACAACATTAAGACAGCATGAAATGACTGACAAACTTAGCTAATGTCTTCAGAATTTATGTAAAATCCAGTAGTCCTCAGAAATAGATCTAAAGGAACACAAGCATAAGAGAATAATATTAAGTACTGTAATGTATTTTTTCTCCACAAGTTTTAGGACTCGAACCCTTTTCCTTATGTTTAGAGATGGCTTATAAAGGAAACGAAAAACTACAACTGATTAACTAAAATTCCTATTCCTTAGGAAATATCTGAATTTTATCCAAATATGGTCCAACCACGACCAGGATCATAGGCATGTTGTTACAAAACCATCTAGAGAGAAAAATACGCCAAGAAGGTTAACTGTCAAACCCCAAAATTTCAAAAAAATTTAAAACTTTTTAAAATAGCATATAATCACATTAAATGTAGTCATTAACTGTTTGATTAGTTTATGCTACTAGAATGATAACTGGATGATCTTTACTTATGCTTAACTTATATTATGAGTTTCTTGTCAGTTATTGATTGTTTTTCTGTTTACAACCGCAAGGGGAAAATGCCATGACAAACTGGGCTTACTTAGCTTCCGAGCTAATGCATCAGTTTACTTGTTCTTACAGATATACAGGTAAAGTTCAGGTCGCTGCTAACATATCTCTTAAAGTAATAGATAACAATTTGCTGTACCAATTCATTCAGTAAAATATATATATGCATGTTAGCCAGTTTAACAAGCTTTTACAGGTAAATCTTTTCCTATAGTATTTTCTTAAGATCTTACTGATAGAAAACGGGTATTTACTTAGAGAAATGATAGCTATTTTTCCTTTATAATTTCAGCTTTAAGCATTTCTATGAAATATTGAATCGTTTGATGAGTTTACTGTAATGCAATCATAGAGGTAAACAATAATTCTTATCTAGTACAGTAAATAAAACTGGGTTATCATGTTCATACCCAATTTACTTATCTGTTGTTACCATGTCAAGTTAAAAATATATTTTCCAATGTAAAGGATCTGGAGTTAATAATATTGATCTATATACTTTTCTTACTTCCAGAAATTACAGGATTTTCTGCTGGATATATGTCTTCTCTTAATCATTTTTTTAAGAGTTTGAATTAATGGAAAACTATCTCTATTTCCATGATCAATGACTAAATAAATTCTATGAGCACCTTTAGAATTAGTCCTAGATTATCATAATCAAACTTACTATGAGTTTCCAGGTTAAACTATCATCAAGAATGGTTATGAGATTCTATAAAAACTACTAGTCATATCTCCACTTATCAACCTTATAAATCTTTGAATATAAAAGATAACAAAAGCTTAACTGTTACCATAAAGAATCTAAGGCTATTAAGAGATTGTTATTATATTGACAATAACAAGTAAAAGAAAGACTAGAGTAATCTTACTCCACATTTGTAGGTTTTATTGTTTGAGTTTTACAAATTAAAGTCATAAAAGCAAATTGACAAATCTTTACCAATTATACTAAGCTATAGCAAATGGCAATATAGTAGTAGCATTGTAAACCATTATGTCTAACATCACTCCACTATTTTAAAGACTTAAGGGAAATGATAAATCTTTCGTTTCCATTTGATACTAAGTAAATAGCAATCTAGTGGTAAGTTAAATGAACAACTATAATTTAACATTAAACCCAGGTCCTTAAATTATATAAACAACATCAAAACTTCGATGCCTAAAATACCTTATGACTTAATCTTGAATGATATTTGTAATGCATGTTTTGTTTTTAACATTGCAAGGCATAGTTTTATTGTTATAATGCATAGTATTTATTTGCAACGTTCTAACTATGCGGTTGTGAAAATATAAGGCAGGTCAAACTATGGCATAGTGACCAAAAAGGGATCTCCACACTATTATTTGTTTGGAAAACAATCAAATGGCAGTCTTTGTCATAGAACTATAGAACTTCGACCCACTTGCATGCAATATTAAAGTACTGACGTGGTTGCTTCTCGGCCATGCACCGGTGGTATAAACCGTTGAATCAACCCTGAACATTATCATTTTCTCCCTCGCCTTCGGGCTTGGACGCTCTGTGAACCCTCCTGGTCCTGTCTTTGCTGTTGCATTATGAGGTAGAAGCTTGCATGCTGCTCCAGTCCTTCGTGCTTTTTTACTGCTTTGTGAGAGTGTCGAAAGTTTGCTGTTGGTGGTCATCAGTTTGTCAAAAGTCTAGGGTATTCTCTGCAGCACCACTCTCAACCCTGTCACTGCGTGAGTGTGAGTCTCGACTTGCTACTGTTAAGTTTCCATTGTGGGAGGTTTCTTTTACTTCTGTCAGTTCTACCTTCTCGGTGGCGAAGGAAGGGTTTTATGCATCTGTTGGTTCGGGGCTATCAGTTTATACACGGTGGCTTCCCTTCCTTTAAATCGCCGGTAAGTTACAGTTACCCTTTCATCTTTCCAGTTCAAACATCAGTTTAACCAAAAAAGAAAATATGGTTTTAACATACTATTCTCTTGCTGCAGGCTTTGGCTCCTCTTAAGGCGTGGATGGCGCCAAGTTTCGGCGAGAGGCTTTACCTGGTAAGCCTGGTTTTCACCACAGCGTTTCCTCCTTGCTGGTTTGTTAGGGTGGTTAAGGTTTAACTTAGAGTGATGTACTCTGTATTTACCTCAACTCTGTTTAAACTTTTAAACTGTAAGTTAAAAGTGTTTTTAACAGATTCAACCCTGCACTATCGCATGGGTGTTATGACTTCGATCATTATTGTAAATACTTGTCTTTCTTCTGTGTTTAAGGTTTTCTATAAAAGAAGTACTATATATATGTAGAAAGGCAATGGCTGTGAGCCTGCCCGTATGTGAGGTTATGTCCTCTATACTCTGTTTACTTTATTGTATTCTTAAGAATCGTTCAGGGTTTTTACCCGAGTTTTGAATATGGCTTATTATAAAGCTTTCCTGTATCTTGGCTTAGTCTATAGCATGTATTTTCTTTATTTCTCAGCTCTATACAAAAATAAATAAATTATAAGTTTATAACCACTTACTCTGTGGGTTTATGATGCGGCCGTGGGTGAAACATTGTCTTTTCACACAATAATTATTATATTTGTATAAACTGGTCTTGTAGGTTTCGACCCTAATTTTACAGTTAGATTATCCAGTTACTTTATCTGTCTTTAAAATATAACTCTGTTAGTAAGTTATTTTAATAAAAATGCTGCGAGGGTTATGTTTGATTTATTTGTTATTTCAAAACTTCCTAAAAAAAATAAATGTACAGAGTTTATACCCTCACACCAAATCATAGCTGTTTGATGTTGTTTTCCTGCATTATTCTTAGTCATGTTATAAGATTTTAATTTATAATTTTATAAGGAAGATCTGTGGTTAAAAGACTCTCTGTCTTATGTTTACATAAATTTAATGTCAAGGCTTCAGTTCAAGATTTATACTTGACTTCTATTTACTAGAACTGTGATACAAGAACATATTTTTTTTTAAATTAAGTAAGTATGTTGTACTATTGTTATATTATACCCTTATCTGTGAGTATTATTTAATTATTTGTAAAAATACAGAGTATCACCATTTATTGTTTACAACCTCATTTAACTTATGGATAGAGTATAATCAGTTTAAGATTACAGTGGTGATAATATAGTATTAATTTAAATATTACCTTAGTAATGCCTTTATATTAACTGTAATATAAGTATCTTATTATTTTTACAATAATGATACTTCTTTATTTGTGAGTACAATTGTTCTTATGGTTAATGTTGTTATTCACTGTCTGCTTTAATCTATCTAATTAGTTCTAAAGACTATGTATAATTACCTAATACTCATATAATATTTAAAACTTTATCTCATGTATATATACATATATTTCTGCATATGCAATAACATCTATTTACCATATATGAAAATTAGAGTAACAGTTTGAAATATACCTAAACTTTAGCTGAGAAAAAATAAAATAAAAAAGTATACAGTAAATAAATAAATGCGTTCTTAACTATTTTGCAGGCTAATACCAATAGGATTTAACTGTATCATCAAACAGATAAATAATTTTATCCTATTGTCACTATTGTTTTTATTTTTAACTCTAAAAGGTTCAAAACCATTTAACTAGAAGATAACGATCATAAACTTAAACTGCAAAAATACTTGGTCTATCTTTTCTTATTTTCAGTTAATATTTACATAAACAAAGATACAGTACTAGGAATAGTTTTTAAGACTGTAGGAAAATAACTTATGAATTTGTAAAAAAAAACACTTGTAGTAACTACAAGTAATATAGGAAACTCAGTTCAGAAGAATACTACTTCTTAACACCGAGATACTGTGCTAGAGTACGGTCTGGTGATACCAGATGTGGAAAAACACAGTAACTACCTAACAGGTTTAACTACTGATATACTGAGATACTAACTTACCGAAACTAATTAACTCCTCAGACATATAATATAAACATGACATGCATCCATTAATACTCAGTAAACATAAAGAAATAAAAGACAGAACCTGTTTAAAGCTATGGACAACAACAGCAATGGGAGGCCGTTCCTCCCTACCAACTCCTGGAGAGCGCTCAGACAGCGACTTCTCAGGACCCCCGAGCTTGCTCTGGTCTCCCTAGCTGGAACTAGGTGCATCAAAGTCAGATACCAGTCCTCCAAACTTAGTATTAACTCAAAACTATCAGTCAGTTCTCTCAGCCCAAATAGCTGTAATAAAATCAAGTTACTGCAGCAATCCACTCAAAACACTTCCTTACTGTTTTTCCCTCTTTCCTCAATGAAATTCCTGAATAACATTCACCTGAACGAATTCTCTATGGAATAAAATCTGAGCAGCCTTAGCTCTCTTCATTGAGTTCTTTTAAAAGATTGCCTAGGTCTTTGTTGGGTTAACTGTCATTTAATGAGCCACCTGCTCTGATTCCACTTTCTTGGGGAATCATGACCCCAAATATAGGGAAGTTGCCACCTGCAACTTAGGAAGTGTTTGAGGATGCTACCACTTGTCTTTTGCCTTTCCACCTAGTTCCATCCACCAGTTTGACCAGTAACCTCTTTTAATAGCTCTCCCATGCTGTTGTCTCCATAATTTATTTATTATAAATAAAATATTTTGAATTACACTCCATTACTGTTGAATCTGCTGAGTCATCAATCCCTACTTAGGATTAAGTTTAACATAATGTCTCAGAAATATAATAAAACAAATTACATAATTTTTATAAAATTGGGGTATGTGACATTAACTTACTGGAAAAAATCCAGCGTTATACTCTCCAAATCGTGATAACACCATATTGAATAATCTAGGCTAATAAAGGCTTAGGAACAGAATTGTAGCAATCACAGAGCATTAATCAGTTGCAATCCCGAAACATCCTTCATTGAGTAACCACGCATAGTTAAAAGAGCACAGATGTAGGACATCATCCAACTTTACCCCAACAGCTTCATTAACACCTGTGAATGTTCAACGGAAATCTGTTTAGCAAAATACAATGATGATCATATAAACATGAATGAGATGTCTGCAGAATTTTTAATTCTACAGATATCTCTATTTGACAATTAAACCATGTACTAAAAGCCAAAGAGTGACGAAGCCAAAATATCACTAACCTGTGAAGGCCTATTCAAAATCCTCTGTATGCATAATTGGAGAATCAAAAGACAAAATTTAGAAGTCATTGCAGAAACAAAATATCAAGTTTTTAAAGCCGATTCGACTGATAATCGAATTGGTACACTTCTCCTAGATTCATCCAGTTTAGTTCTGAACCTGACAGCTCTGATCCTGTTAACCCTGTTCTGCTTCTTCAACTTTTGATTCTTCAACAGAAGATTTTTAATCAGTTCTTTGTATTTCAACTTATTTCCTCTCGGCACATCCCACTTCTCAATCCAGGCGATTAGTTCAGTTTTTAAACCTTTGATTTCCTCCATGGCAATTGTTTGTACAACCTGTGCTTCCTTTAAATCTGTTTGCAGGGAGGAGATCACTCGGGCATGAGGATTTGGATCAATTTGATCTTTCAACTCTCTGTTCTTGTTTATTCGAGCTTCCTCAGCTAGGTAAGGTTTTCTATCAATTTCTTGATCACACTCGTGGTTCACTTGCTGACTGTCAACAACCTCATTTGCAGAAACAGAAACGTACTTAAGATCTAGAACAGATGGGCCTATGGAAACTGGATTTGGGTGAATTTCTGAGGAATCACTTATCTCAACAACCGAGATATCCCCAATAGTCAAATTTCCCCTGGCAAGCAAAGCGACTGTCATGCTGCCTGTGGTCCTACGTATAGCTCGATTGCTCATCGCTCGGTTAGTCTGATCTTCAGCCTCTGTCTACTTTATGCCAACCTGTGAATGAGAAGGATTCTTGTTTCGACAAGTTATGGGGATTGGGGGTTTCCTCATTCAATTATGAGTAGGAACTTCAACATTAGTTTCAACCTTAACTTTTACATCATTAGAACTTAGGGTTTGGCCAGGTTGAAAGATTTCATCACCCAAATCATCGTGAGAAATAGAGTCCTCGGGTTCAAGCTCAGCTTCTTCATTGTTTACATGCCTACTTCTAACATTAGGCCTCTATTTGGGCCATTCCTCATTAGCACCGAACCCATTTCACACAAGGAATGAATCCCAGGTTTCACCTAGTTCTTCTAATCGACAAGACACAAGAATTTTAATTAACCCATGATGGAATAAACTCCTGTTTTTATCCCCAACATTAGCCTGATAGGTGGATGCCATTTTGTGCAAACTATTCAAAAAGAAATAGGGCATATTCACAGGGTACCCTTTGAATATCATCAATAGCCGAAGGTGATAGAATTGCGTCTGAGACAGCCTACCTTCGCAAGCAACATACTTGATGATTAGCTCCAACAGAGCCCGCCATTTCTTCATTAACAATCTAGATGGGAAGCCGGATTTGAACTTGCTTTGTCGATGAGCAGGGGTAAGAAACCCCTTCCAATGGTCATTTTTAATATGCTTGCCTTTGTACCACCTCTCACCGGTTTGTGGCAACCCAATCGCTTGAGAAATAAATTCCTCAGTCAGGCTAAGCTTGACATCTCCAACATGTGCATTAACCCCATCGAATGACTTTGCAAATGCCTTGGATACTGCTATATTGAAACCAGAAAACTTTTGCAAAAATACCAGCCACCCAAACCTTAATACTACCTCTTGACACTCAGGAGCAGCATGCAGATACTTATCACCAATAAGCTCGAACCTGGACATTGGAGCCATGGCAGCAGATAAACAAACCTCTAGGGTTTTCAGAAAAATAGATTAAATGATACAGTCGATTTGTCGATAGTCTAAGCATTACCATCAATACTCCGAAATGCCCTATTCTATCAAAACCCTACAAATCTCCCTGTAAGTTCATCATAACGTGAATTGGTAGATAAAAGAGATTTCAAAAATAACTTACCAAAACATTATGAGCTACAGGAGAGTCAAGCAAGCGAGTTATTAAGAGTGATGTTTGCATGATTAAAGATTGACAGATGGCAACCTTCAAGCGAGACGAATACCAAAACCCTAGCTCCACTATAATTTTAGTGTTGATTGCTATTTCATAATGTCATGATGATGTAGACTAGCTCATTGTTTTTAACACATGATCAAATAGTTTTCAAAACCCCAATCCTTCATTCATTAAATAAAATAATAATAATGTGATCACCTAAGTATATAATCAATAACTTAGGATCTGGGTCATTGTAAAGAAAAATGATTAGGAAATAGTTTATAATGTAACTAAACCAATGTCAGAACCTAAAAAGTGACTTTAGACCTTCATGAGAAGCTCTGATACTAACTCATTTTAGAAATACAAATTTGAAATAAGGGATAAGCGTATGGTATAGTAGGGTTCATGAAGATCATATTAAATCCAATTTAAAACTTATGACCACCAAGATAAGATAAATAATTTAGAAGCAATGAAGCTTCACCAGATTTCCTATATGAACCAAAAAGTAACAGTTATCACACCATATAGTAACTAGTTTGAATTAATAATTTATAAATTCATTTGATTTTAATCATGCATGAGTGATAAGTGGAAAAATAGGAGCTACTAATCTTCTGTAATTATAGTCCTCCAGGTGATCGACAGAAATGAGAAATTAAGATCATGAGAGTCGGAATTTGCCATAACTGATGTTAATCTCAGCGAATCGATCAGTCAAGTAAGCTTCTATCGGGATTGCCTTAAGAATCAAAGATTCTAAGGGCACTCCTAGGATATCCATGATGAGTGTTGATCCAGACCAAAATAACAAATATTGTTTGAAAGATTATCAATTTTCAAGTTATTTGTTTTCAAAAATGCTCCGAAGGGTGTTGCTTGCCAACACAACCCTGAAACCTCAAGGGAGAATGAATCAGAACTAGGGAAATTGAGGTATCATCTCTTTTGAGGGAACGCGGTTTATCAATTATGAATACTTTATTGATTTATCTTTACAACAATAGATATAAATTTAATTTCTTATATTGCACATATATCTTGTATCGAAGATGGGGGAAAGTTCTATGTTGCAAGATTTTGGAGTTTAGTGTGCAAGTAATATTGACACGTGGATAAATATTAGAAAACTATCACAAATATCCACTTCAAGCAAGGGAAATTAATCATCTACAACAACGAATTTCAGGAGAGTTCTCTTCCTTTTGTTTCTTCTATTTTTATAATTAGGGTTTATATCTCATTAAAGGATTTGTCAATTAACTAACTGTAGTTTTTTGGTTCAATTACCTTTGATAATTTGATGGTAAATTATATTTAGATTACCCTAATCATTTATAGACCTAGGTTAGAATTAACAATATCTCATGATAACAACAATGCAGCAGAACTATCCAGGATTACTGGGGGAATTAGATTGGCCATGAACCTGGATCTCCTCCCACTTATTGGCTAAGGAGACTCACAAATAGTCCTCTCACTCACAACTCGTCTACAGAAAGGAACGCATAGAGAAAAAATCTCACCTAGTTGGATATTGGATTATGGACTCGGCCAGCTCGACCAAATTCTCAGTATTTGTAGAGGCATGACCCTCCACCATGTTTGACGAAAGGCTAACTCGTTAGTTGATTGACTAGCCAATAGGGGAGTCCATTGTAACTCTACCTTAATTCACATCAGTTTCGCATCTCTCAACATGGAAGATCTCATCAAAGACTGTAAAAAATATAGCAAGCAAATATTTGCTACAATCGGATGCGGGTGACACATCGACCACCCACATGGAACACCTGGTGCAAAGGCCACGAGGTGATGGGACATGTAAAAAAGAGATTGAAGGTGAGGTGCATTTAAACATGATGGAAGGTGGTACATCCGTCAACCCTGCGGGTAGATGTGAGTTCATGTCCATCTTGAACTGTCACACTGAGAATTGAATTCATGTACGAGCCTTAATTGACAACCATGATTGCACCTCGCACTATAATGGGACATGCTAGTTTTATCCTAGAGGGCACTCTCATTCTCATGTGTCTGCCTCTATGTTTGTGTCTGTGTCTATGCATGTGCTTGCATCTGTTGCATTGTCTACGTTCGCATTCGCTTCAAGCTCACTATGGTGCTAGTCTACATATGTGTCCGCTTTGCTCTCACCGTGTTGCAAGTATGCCTGTCATTTCATAGGAGGAAATGCCTAGTCAACAAGGAACCCCATGCAAAGGAAGTACTAGAAGGGGAGGTGGCAGATGAGAGGAAACCATTGGGGACACAGATGGATTTGTTGAACAAATTTCCATGCCGGTTCATTGCGTGATAGATGATTGGGAATCCAAAGCGGTGTCGGACCACCTAGCTTCAGGAAAAAGTCATGGATGCATCAACCACTACCGGATGATGAAGAACATGCTTGGTCTGCTATTAGAAGACATGACGGTTAAATGGAATGGAGCCAGGGGTGTTTCCCATGACCTACGCACCCGTATACTCCATGAGGACATGCAGCTGAAAACCCTGGAGACAAACTTCAATCTAAGACACTACTCAGTGTTTCCTAACACTAGAAATGAGGAAAACATTGGCGCCAAGAATCAGGGCGAAAAATGTGGTACATCCTTTGTTGCTATGAATTCTCCAGGGCCACTTATAGAACGAGGGGAGCACACAAAGAACACCACTTCGGTCAAGCGTGGACGTGAGTCCATTATGGATTCTGTTGTAGCTACACTGATATAGGGGAGGCATCCCAGCGAACCATTGGATGAATTTGGACCCTGTCCAATTCTAGAAGAAACACTAGAGGAGCATGTGGAAGATGCGCCACCATATATTCCACGTCATCCCTCCTTATTCAACCTATGATTTCAAGTTTTTTTGGGCATCTTTGCTTTTAAAATATGTTGTCTTTCTAGCTATTTATAGTCAATTTTTACTATGTAATATATCAGTTAAGGTCTCTAGCTACAGGAGGAACAATTGTTTTTACTCTTATGAACACCATAATTCCAGTTTTTTTGAAAGATTAGAAGGGTGGTCTATCAGTTTAAGACCACCGTAGCTAGTTTTGGCTTATACCGCTCTATACTCTCTTTTGTCACCATGAATATAATTGTCCTCTGTTGTTTACAAAAAAAAAAGATCTCAAATTCCTAATTAACCTAGTGGCTTTCCTTCTCATCAATATTCAAATTTGAACCCACCCTATCCCTTTTAGAGAGTTCTAGCATGTCCAAGAAGTGCAAAGTTAAAATTGCTCTTCTAAAAAAATTTAAAAATATATTTTCCCTTATTATTAATATGGTCATAATTTATAGCAGCGTTTCAAAGGAAGGGCAACTTTTGAAATTACTTGTCAGTACGAATTTCAATTTTCAAATAGTGTGTTTCTAATAAAATCTTCCCTGCTCCTTAATTGAGAGAATATTCCTTCACCCAAAATTTTACGACAATGATTCGACATACAATTGTCTACTGTTCCAACTTTCCAAGGGCCACAGTAATACTTCCTTATATGAAACTCAATGATCTCACACAACATCGTAATTTTTTTAGCAAGGCTTTGTAGTTGGTATCAACAATATTTGTTTTTCCCATTTTTTCAGAAGTGTTTAGTCAATTTATACTTGTCAATTGAAGTACATTTATTTATGATGTTTTTCATCTTTGAATGGATGTAAGAATACATTCCCTTCAAATTTTATCATCGACTCTTATTTTCATCCTCTTTTGTCTTAAGGCTAGGGTTTATTGGCTTAGCCCTAAAATTGAATCGTGACCCCACTCTCCTCTCTTTCCCTTCTATTAGTGTGTGTGGTGCATGGATGGTCTTCCATCGCTACCATCATGTTCCATGAGGCACCATGGATATGTTCATTGCCTACAATTTAAAGACTACACCGGGGAGTTCCCATAAACCCTTCCCTCTTTCAAGCTAAGGTTGCTTCCTTCATTTTGTCTTGTTTCTCTTCCCTTTCCTATTGTACTATAGAGGGCCTCTTCTTTTCCTCTTTTCAAATTACTTTTACCTATGTCATACATCTTATATTTAACCATCTCTATCCTCAAAACACATGAAACATGTATCACTTAGGCTTAGATGAGTGTTTTTAGCTTGTGTCATAGTAGTCATCCAAGTACTCACATAAAAATTCCAACATGTAGTGTTATAACATAGAAGGACCTAAATCATACTATGTGTACTAATTTAAAAATGGAACATGGTGGGAATGTTATATTATTTTCATGTAAATCAATGTGAAAAGTCGATATTTGACTGGTATAAGTTGACTAGAGTCAGAATTTAGCAGACAATCCAAGTGTGGTCGGATGGCCAACTGGAATAGTTGTTTGGTCGAAGACAAATTATTGGTCGACAAGAAGTTGACAAAAAGACCAAAATATTAACAGATGATCAACCAAGGTTGACCCACTCAAGTTGACTGTAATAGAATAACTGAAAGTGGTCAAGAACTTATGGATTTCCATTAATGAGTAGTTGGTTGTATTGCATCTATAAATTTGATCTCATGACTATGCAAATAGTATAATATAATTGAGAGTGGTTTTTGGTCTATTAATCATGACTGTAAACACTATTTATGAGTGTTAATTAATAAATGAGTGGAAAAGTTGACCGGTTTATTGGTTTTCACCAGGAGAGGGGTTTCCAGGGTAATTTTTGTGTATTGTGTCAATGTGTTATGTGCCATTGCTACATGTATCATTTTGTTAAAATATAAGAATCAATTTTTAAGATCATATTAATTGATATTAGAACATACAGTTGGTATCAGAGGTATATTTGGATGTAGAGGGACACCTTTGTTGTTGAGGGTTTGGATTGGTCCTAGATATGGTGAATATCTATTTTAGTGGGAGTTTAAGGAAATGTTGATTCATAGTTAAAATGGTAAACAAATCGAGGATAGAAATGAAAATTTTAATGGCAAAAAATTTGAGGTTTGGAAGCTTAAAATGAAGGATCTCCCAGTAGATCGAGAACAATGGGTTCTTGTTATCCTTGGTACAACTCCAACAAGAACGTTGTCACAAGATTAGAAAAAAATCGATATGAAAGCGAGGAATACAATATGAATTTAGTTAACATATTCTATATTTTTGAATGTCTAAGGATAAGATGCCACAAAGAAGCTATGGGAAAAGTTTGGGAACTTGTATCAGTCAAAATATCTGGTTAACAAGTTATTTCTTCAAGAGTAATTATACCTTTTGAGGGTGAGTGAAGGTGACTCGATTACAAAGAACATGTTCAACACTATGGTTAGTTAGTTTTTGTTCATGGATATTAAAATTACTAAGGAGGATAAATGTATCAGTCTATGTGTTCTTTACAGATTCCTAGGATAGTCTAGTCGTGGCTATTGGAAGAAATAATACAACATTGAAGATTGACTGATGATTTCAGATTTGATATAGTTTCTTCTTTTGGATCTGATCCAAAAGATCCCTTATCATCATTGAAAACATAACCCTCCTCTGCACTTATTTTTTTTTCACCAACATAGAAACTAGGAGTGAATTCTTTTCCCTCACCATTGTCCTTCATTTTGCAGTCCTCATAGGAAAGTGAAATATTTTCATCCTCCCATTAATAACATGGTTGTAAGTAAACATGGATGCTGCAAAAATAAGAACCCTTAGCATACATGTTCTTCATATTACCCTCTTCATGTAAGGATACTATGGTGTCCTGCTCATCCACCAAATTTTATGGTTCACACCTAAGAGGCGTGGCCTTGTATTCTTCTTCCTTATGTGGCTCCAAGGGTGACTGTAACTCTGATTTGTAATATTATTTTGGATATGATCCAAAATATGTCTCTCCACCCATACATGAGCCCACATCTTGAGCAGTGATATGGATATCACCCACCAATAATCTTGAAGTGCATTCATCTTCAACTTCTTCTCTTATGCAACCACGTTGTGGTGAATTGCACTTCACCTCATCGATTTTTGTCTCTACTTCATTTCTCTTCTTCTTCAGGGAACTTGAGGCTTCTTCATCTAGATGGTCACTGGAAGTTCTATTTGAATAAAAACCAAACATTCTCTTACTTCTTGGGCAAGCAGATGGATTTGATGAATCTTCCTTTTTTGCTCCTCTTTTGGCTCTAGGTGGCAACCATCTAGTCCCCACTTCCTTGCACACTTCATCAACCATGTGTGAAATCATTTTCATGTTTGTCCCACAGTAGGGATATATGAATAAATTATATATCTCAAGAGTGCAGTACTCTTGAAAAGATAAGACATCCCTTATCTCTTCTTTTAAACCATAGTATTCCATGGAATACTTGAAGGATTCCATAGAGTTCCTTACATTGAAAATTTGGCCATTGACAATTGTAGATTTCTACCAAATGGATTTATCATAAGCTGGGATCCATAAATCATCAAAATCGTTCCTAATACATCTACCTGAGGTACTACACAAGGGATCTTCATAGTGCTCAAGGTCTTTTACAATCACTGGTAGGAGCCACATGGTTGCAACTTGACTTAGTGATATGCAATGTTATTCAACAGAGAGCCTTCTTTCCATAAGATGAGCCAAGGAAAGAGCTCTAATACCACTATAATATCCATGATCTGTAATCATATCACAATATTATCTTTGATGTAATTTTTAACCAAAATATTATATGAAATTTGCACTTAATCAATCAACTCTTGAAACTAGGCAAATAAGGGAAACTAGCTGATACTTTTGCAAACAGGGAAGCGGGATGTTGGGAGAAATCAAGGAAAAACTAGGAATAATAAATTATCTTCCATAACACATTTAAATCAGGGACATAGGGTTCGGAATCAGCTCCGTTGAAACCTACTCCCACGTTTCTGGGTCACCCAACCATGCAACTAGGAAGACTTTTTCAAATCCAACAACCAGAGGCTTGTGAAAGGTACAGAGGTGTTTTTTTACAGGTGAAAATTATCAAATGAAGTTTCAAATATTCAATAACATATCTGGATTGATCTGGGGTTGTTTGGGAAGATTTGGGAAAAACTAGCAGTTTTGGCTCGGGAAAACCATACGTAAAGAAGTCTGCCAAAACAATGTACGGCCTCAACAAAATATCTGTCTAAGGGTTGGGATGGATAGTGGGGTCAGATAAATATCCACAACAACTTGCATAATTACAAGTTTTTTCATAGATCTCTCATAACTAAGAAAACTGTAAGACTAGTTAAATTTGCCTAGTCAACTAGCAAGGGTGTACATAAATTCATGAATTTCGTACCAGAATGAAATAATACCTGCTAATGAAGTTTTACAGAGGTTAATATATGATCATTAATCATATCATAACATTTAAAACTCCTTCCATAGACATTAGTTTACTCCCATTACATTATACAGTCAAACACCCCACTAGATGGGCACACAAATCACTTCTCATGAGCATTTAATCATGGAAGCTCTATGGGACAGAATATTACTGTCATATACATATCAGAAGGATTGGGAATCAGCTACATAATTTGAGCTTAAATTTATTGGCTCCTCCTTAGCTCAAGTCACCTGCAATAAGATACAAGGGGAAGATAGAGATGAAGGGGGATGACAACCTTAGGGCACATCTCCCAAGAGACTGAGGCACAACACTCAGTCAGGAAGCCTTATATGCATCAACATCAGAATAATCAACAACCAAACTGAATAATGAAGCTCCAATTGTCTTTAAATAAACCTCTGGTGACTTGTTGGGCAAGTCAAACACCCGCTGAGCAAGTTTCCCTTGCTAAAACCCTAACCCTAGCCACATGGTGCACCCTCCTTGAGAAATTAGCATGTATGATACAAGATAGATGTTTACCTGTCATCTGCCTTCATTCAATTTAGAAATTGCGCCCTTCTTTGGCCCAAAGTTGCTTGATTTTTCCTATGACAACTTTACTACACTGCCTACTTTTGTAACTGAACCCAGAATGGAAACTGCGCCCTCCTTTGGCCCAGATTTGTTGCTTCTCCTTATGAAATATTTTTTTCACTTTACATTTTGTGACTGAGTCTCCAAAATGGAAACTACACCCTCCCTTGGCCCAAAGTTTCCTTTTTTATGTCTGACTACTTTTTCTTGGCTTTTGTCAATCCTATGACAGTTTCTACTTTCCTCCTTGGCAAGTTGGCTTGCCCAAGTGCGCCCTCTTGACATGGAAACTTATTTTCCACATATTTAATTGCATAATAATTAATAATAACAATTAAAATAACCAAGTACATGCCTCCTAAATAATATTTTAATAAAATTTCCTAGGTTAATTATTTAATGCGTCTTTTGACCCCCTATGTGTTAGGAGAGGTCAACACTTATGGAGTTCAAAATGTGGGGACATGACATTCAAAGTGAAGCACGATAATATATTATCCCTTTCTATGCCATGTATTACCCCTTTTATCTAGCCCGGTGAATTCGCGTGCCCCCGTCTCTTCAGCATTTGGCCACCATTGAAGCCAATTTTATGCATTTTATATTATTGAGGTTAAACATTTACATTTGTCCTGCCACTAGGGAAATACATATCAATATTTATATGGTACAATCAAGGATATCGACCGAGGACATTACATTCCCTCCCCCCTTAATACCAACACCATCCTCGGTGTTACATTGTTCAAAACCCTTGAAGAATACATTTTAATTTAAATACAAGGTAAATTCATAAAAATCATGGGAGTATTATTCCCACATTATATCTTCCATTTGCACAAATGCTTGCAGGTTTTGTTCTGCACTACATATTTCACATTGAGTTATCAATGCCAAGTCTATTGGTCTATTTCACTTTAATTGCAGGTGCTCGTCTCATCTAATCAGTAATCATTCTATGACTCTTCATTTCCTGAGTTTGTTCAAGGTCTCATGATCCCATGCAAGCAACCAAAGGAAAACCCATCCTTGGATTGCATGGTCTTCTATCATAGGAAACACATCCTCAATTCAAACTACCAAAGGAAACTCATCCTCTATTTTGCATAGTCTTCAATGCAAGAAACCAAGGAAAAATCATCCTCTTCTTTGCATAGTCTTCAATGAAAGCAACTGCGGAAAAATCATCCTTTTCTTTTAATAGTATTCTTCTCCTTTAGCTTTGTTCTCTTTCTTTAGTTTTCTTCTTCAACATGCAAGCACCATCTTTCATATTTCAACACCTTCTCCCTCAAAGCTTGAGAATTTTTCCATTTATTTAGATGTATCACATTCTTCAATAAAAACATGATGAAGAATGTTTTGAATGACCCTAGGGATCACTAATTCCCTTCATTCAAACTTTTAGTTCTGCAGTTTCAATCTCTGCATCACCACAGGTAGTCGCATTAGTTATATGCCAATAAATTCCATAATATAAGTTCATTAAACATCAGCAACATGTTATGACCGGCTAACACTTAACCAGATAACCACGGTTAGAAATTTTCAACCAACTAACAACTTCTCTCAGTTAGCTTCATAGTCTTTAACATTCATAATTTAACATGATTAAAGTGATACTAACAATTCGGCTTTTAGTTCACACAACACAGTGAATAAAAAATCAACATTCCAACTTAAAACACATGAATGCAACACTTAAAAATGAAATTATTTTAAGTGAAAACAACACTACATGCACTTCATACATTCCTAGAGACTAAGTATAGAAACATTACCTTTGATACCACACTATAACATACCCCATTGACTACACAAACACACAAATAACCATCGGTGGCTAAAACACTTGCAGAGCTCTGATCGGGTTCTAAAATTCTTTAAACTTTTAATCAAAAGAAACCTAAACAGACAAGCATAAGCCAGAATAGGATCAATCGCAAAAACGTAGAATAGAAAACAACTTATACAAGATTAAATATAACTTAAAAATATATTAAAACTCATTAATCAACAACTAACAACATTAAACAACACTTTATCAAGTTTTGACAGCCAAGATTCACTCCAATAGACAGATATGAAGACCTAAATCTGCATATGATCCTTCCATATTGTTATGCTATACCTATACCCAGTGCACCTTCAGATGTGCCCCAGGAAGGGATATTAAATTCAGTCACAGCAATCTTGAGACAAAGCACATACTTACAAGAGATTCAAGAGAATTTAGGCATGAAATGACATAACAGTACTGCAATAGGATGGTGTAGTTGTATATTATCAATAATGGAATAAAATCAATGATACAATGCCATGCAAACTTGTGTGAATGCAAGACAATTCGAATTCACTAGAGGTCATTCGAATTGCA
The DNA here is from genome assembly GCA_001517045.1 of Pseudotsuga menziesii. Classification (NCBI taxonomy): domain Eukaryota; kingdom Viridiplantae; phylum Streptophyta; class Pinopsida; order Pinales; family Pinaceae; genus Pseudotsuga; species Pseudotsuga menziesii. The sequence continues at coordinate 16,446 of LPNX010551800.1, read as the reverse complement.
TGGATGGGTGTAGCTTAACAGTCCATTATCCATATTGAACACACAAGTTAACCACTAATCTATCCATGATTGACTCTAACTGAGTCCTAACTGAATTGGAGTGCAATAAATGATTGAGTCTAACTAAATGTAAGTCAACTACATGTCACTGCATGTCAATCAATAAGTGGGAGCACATCACTAACTCCAGTCAGCTTCGATGAAGTGAAGTGAACTGATGTTGGTCATCAGGAGTCGTTGGAGGTGCATTAACTCACTCCAGTTCACCCAAATCAGCCCAAAATAGACAATGACATGAGGGAGGCTCCTTTATAACTCAGCTTAACTGATTGTTAGGTGAAACAACATTCAATTAATTAATTGGTGCACTTATGACACTCAGATCACCCCAGAATTGCTCCTTGATTGAAGGAGGAAGCCTAGTTAGCTTCCCTGATTTAAGGAGAAGGCTTAGTTGGCCTCCCTTATTTAAGGAGGGCGTGGGTGTGCTGATGTTGATGTCATGGTGTGCTGATGCTGATGCCAATTTGAGTCAATAAACTTAGGATAGTGGTTAATTAGGCAAAAATTGAGCAAATAGGTGTGTGGGTTGGATAATGACTCCAACACCCCCCCTTAAGTTATACTCATCTGGAGGAGTAAAATAAAATGCATAAAATGCTAGGGCCCCGACAACAAAGGCCATAGGTCACCTTGTACAATAAAGTAACTCTAAAATGATCAAATAAAATTCCAAGTGAGGAAAGAGGGAAAACCCAGTGGGAAACCCCCCCCCACCCCCATCAAGCTGAACACTAAAGAAGTAACCGATCACCTTGATTAACTCACCCCCAACAGTGAACAGAGGTAAGTGAACTTTTTCTCAGTGAAGTTCTTGGTGAAGATATCTGCAATTTGCTCATCTGTAGGATAGTATTGCAGAACAATGGTCATGTCATGCACCAACTCCCTGATGTAGTGCATGTGAATCTCAACATGGTTGGTCCTCTGCAGCTGAACTAGATCTGTGGAGATCTTGATAGCACTTTGGTTGTCACAAAATATGACTGTGTACAAAGCACTACCAATATCAAATTCTGAAAGAATGCCTTGCAACCAAACAACTTAGATGCAAGCATTCATTGCCCCCCTATACTCGGCCTCTGCTGAATACAATGCAATGGAAGCCTGCTTTTTGTTGGACCAGCAAATGGGGCCACCACCAAACATAAATACATACCTGAAAGTGGACTTTCAATCTATGGAATCCCCTGCCCAATCTGAATCTATATAACCGACCAACTCTAGCTCAGAATTTGCAGCATAGTGAATGCCATAGGATATTGTGCCCTAAATGTACTGAAGGATCCTCTTGGTTGCCTTCTAATGGAGCTCATGAGGCTGCTACATGTATCTTGATACAACATTCATGGCATAACAAATATCAAGCCTTTAATGTGTCAAGTATGGCAAGCTTCTGATCAACTGGCGGTAAATAGTGCAATCCATGGGTAGAGTGGATTTTCCCTCTTCAAGGCTGATCCCTGAGAGGAAAGGAAATGGTGCAGCAAAGCAATAATACATGTTAAATTTAATTAACATGTCTGCAATATATTTTGACTGAGTCACCATTATCCCATCAAAGTCTTGTGATATTTCAAGCCCTAGAAATTGCTTAAGGAGCCCCAAATCACTCATTTCGAATACATCATGAAGAGCAGTTTTTATGAAAGAAATAGAAGCAAGTGTGCTTCCTGTTATCAAAATATCATCAACATATAATACTATGATTAGAATATTACCATCATATTGCTGCAAATATACATTAGGATTAGCTTTTCATCTTTGGAAGTTTTGTGAGAGCAGAAAGGCATCCATTTTGGCATACCAAGATCTTGGGGCCCATTTCAACCCATATAATGATTTCTGCAACTTACATACCAAAGAAGGATCTGATGTATACCCCTCAGGATGCTTCATGTATATTTTCCCATTCATTTCTCCATGAAGAAAATCACTCTTGACATCCATGTGATGCACCTCCCAGTGCTTGGATGCGACAATGGCCAAAACTAGCCTGATGGAGTCCATATTTGCCACCGGTGCAAAGGTCTCATGATAGTCCACTCCTTGGACTTGGGAGAACCCTTTTGAAACAAGCCTTGATTTTTACTTGTATTTTTTTCCATATTCACCAACCTTTTTCTGAAACACCCACTTACATTGAACTAATTTCCTCCCAGGTGGAAGAGAAACTAGCTCCCAAGTAGCATTTTTTCGAAGAGAATTAAACTCTTCGTCGGTAGCATATTTCCATCTCGGATATTTCTGAGCATCGTAGTAGGACTTAGGATCTGACCCAATCATTAAATAACAGGTCTTGGACCTCAATTAATCATGACATGAGAGAGCAATAACTGCTCTTTGAAAATCAGACTAGGTTCGTCTTGGATCAGTAGGATTTCCAATGTTTGGCCCGACGAAAGAGAGTGTCTTTTTGGCCCAAGTTGGGAGATGAGTTTGAAATTCAGAATCTAATTCTAAACCTAACACATTTTTCTCACTGATATCAGATATCATATCTGCAAAATCATATCCTTCACTCCCACTTTAATCACCCAAATGATCAGCAGAACAGGAGGGAATTTCAACATAATTTTCTTCAACTAGTTCTGCCTCTTGGAGAGGTTCTTCAAATCAGACACTTCTTTCAATGAAAATTTGTTTGGTTCTGATACTCAAAAGTTTGAATCCCTTATATTCTTTTGGATATCCAATGAACAAACATTCAATACTTTGCAGTTGCAAATATTTCCTATTGTCAAGCGGAATTTGAGCCCATGCAGTGGACCCAAAAACCTTGAAATTTGACACATCCGACTTGTGTCCAAAATAGGCTTCGAAAGGAGTCTTTCCTTTCACAAAAGAGTGAGGTAATTTGTTCTGAATGTGTGCATCAAAATTCATGGCATCATCCCATAGGTTAGTAGCTAAACCTTTGGCTTCCAACATGCAGGTAGTCATCTCTTTGAGGGCCTAGTTTTTCCTTTTCGCAACACCATTTTGCTGTGGTGTGTAGGGAATGGAGTATTGTATTTGGATCCGACTGTCAGCAAATATTTGTAGAAATTTATACTTGATATAATCCCCTCCATTATCAGTTCTGAGAGACTTTATCTTTCTCCCATAGGCATTCTCAACCAATGCTTTGAACTCGGTGAATCTTTCCAAAACTTCATATTTTTTCTTTAGAAAGAAAACCCAAGTGTATCTAGAGAAATAATCAATGAAGGTAAGTACATACTGTGAAAAAATCATGGATGTGGTAGGAATGGTTCCGCTGATATCAAAATGAATCAGCCCCAAAATAATTTTTGCACGGCTTTCCTTCCCCCGATCAAACTTGTGCTCAGGGTGTTTTCCAACAATACAACCTTTGCAAATTCCACTGGAAGTTTTGATGGCTGGGAGGCCTTCAACCATGGAATTTTTATGAACTTGATGCAATTAATTGAAGTTAAAATGGCCAAATATCTCATGCCATAGTCTACTGACCTCATTCCCATGAGTCAGAAGAGCAGTGGGCTTTGCATCCGCCACAAACTGGAAAAACTCATAGGCCTTAGCATGATGGTTTGCTATGCCTTTTGAAACAAGTTTCCCAGATGCAATCTCAGTGATTTCAACATCATTCGGGCTGAAATTAACTCTCTTGGGGACTCTGGTATGAGTCATTTGATATACACTCAAGAGATTGCAGGCCAAGGAAAGTACATATAGAACATAAAAAAAAATGCCATGTTCAAGTTTTATAGTACCTTTGCCTTTCAAAATGATCTGAGAATAATCTCCTATGTGGATGGGAATGATTTTGTTGGTGTCCAGAGATGAGAAGGATTCTTTGCTTGCCATCATGTGATTCGAAGCTCCAGATTCTATGAGGATAGCTTTGGACTTTGAGGTGCTTGCCATGAGAGCACATCCTCTTTCTTGTTGGGTATCCCAATCTTGATTATCTCTCTTCCAAACACTCTCCGGAAGATTGATATTGTTTCTCTCGAGGAGAAGAGTCATCTCATCAATATTTTTCTTCATGTAGGCATGTTCAGGGTGAAATCCCTTCCCGCAATAGGAACACTTGAATTTATCTTTTCATTGGTTTCCTTTGTTCTTATGTTTCTTTGAACCAGAAGACTCTTCTTGCTATTGGTTCTTTTCTTTAGGATTTGGAGCATCAAATTTAGCCTTTTGATTCTTTTTATTTCCTTTACCCTTCAAATCTTTGGGCCTTGAAGCAAATAGTGCTTGATCTTTTGAGGATTTGATGATCCCCATCTGCTCAAGCTTGTCATGCTCATTTGTGAGGGACTTAATGAAGGCATTGAGTGAAGGTGTTTTCCAATTTCGAATTGTTATCTTCCCAGTATGGAATGTGGAAACAAAGACTGAATAATTCAAACCAAGTTTTGATAGGATATCTAGGATGAGCTGATAATCATCCTTCTCAACCTTGCAATTCTTTAACTGGAGCATCGAGTGGTTGAATTTTGTGAAGAAATCATTCATAGTTTCATAGTTTCTTGGATTTAGGGAAATCATCTCATTCTCTAGCCGATAGATCTATAGATCATCTTGCTTATCAAACAAGGAAGCAAGCTTATCTCAAATCTCCTTCGGAAACTTCAATCCTGAGATGTGGAATAAAAGATCTTTGGAAATAGGCAGACATAAAAAACCACAACCTTCATCCAGCTTATTCCAATGCTTTTCCTTCTTAACGACACTTGTTGGATCTGTTTTTGTGTTCATTGTGACTCAGTAGAGCCCTTTTGAATGGAGTTGAATCTCCATGTCCTCCTTCCATTGGTGGTAATTGAAAGGAGTAAGAGGATTCATAGAAGAAGCCATGAAGTTGAGGTAGCGAATGCAGTGAAGGACCTGTAAAAACTTGCAATCAACACAAAAAGGTCACCGTAAGGTTGAACAACCTGCACATTTTAGGTTTTCATCACACCCAGCTTAATTGATCAAGAAAGCTTGATCAACAATTCCTTTGCTTAGGACTTATGTGGTAAACCTTCAGCTTTTGGTGCAGAGATGGAATTTTTGAGCTTTTTGCTCAAATTTTCATGCTAGATCCGTCAAAAATCATGTTTTTTTGAAGAAAGAGCTTCGTCCCAACGTGGCTCTAATACCATATTAAATTCTCTCACGGCAATCTTGAGACAAATCACAAACTTACAAGAGATTCAAGACAATTTAGGCATGAAATGACATAACAATACTGCAATAGGAGGTTGCAGTTGTATATTATTAATAATGGAATAAAATCAATGATACAATGTCATGCAAACTTGCATGAATGCAAGACAATTCAAATTCACTAGAGGTCATTCGAATTACATGGATGGGTGTAGCTTAATTGTCCGTTATCCACACTGAACACACCAGTTAACCACTAATCTAACCATGATTGACTCTAACTAAGTCCTAACTGAATCTGAGTGTAATAAATGACTGAGTCTAACTAAATGTAACTCAACTACATGTCACTGCATGTCAATCAGTAGGTGGGAGTGCATCAGTAACTCTTGTTAGCTCCAATGAAGTGAACTGAACCGATACTAGTCATCAAGAGTTGTTGGAGGCGCATTAACTCACTCCAGTTCACCCAAATAAGCCCAAAGTAGAAAATGACATGAGGGAGGCTCCTTTACAACTTAGCTTAACTGATTGTTAGGTGAAACACCATTCAATTAACTAATTGGTGCCATATGACACTCATATCACCCCAAAATTGCTCCCTGATTAAAGGAGGAATCCTAGTCATCCTCCCTGATTAAAGGAGAAGGCTTAGTTGGCCTCCCTGATTGAAAGAGGGCATGGGTGTGTTGATGCTGATGTCATGGTGTGCTGATGTTGATGCCAATTCGAGTCAATAAACTTAGGATAGTGATTAATTAGGCCAAAATTGACCAAATAGGTGTGTGGGTTGGATAATGACTCCAACAAGGGAGAGGCCATTTTTTCGACCAGGACGGGTGTGGATTAGTAGTGGTGGTCATGGTAGGGCCCTTTGGTCCTTCCTTTAGTATTACTATGGCTTAATGGCACTGTTGTCTACCCTTGTTTGGGTTTTTAACCCTAGGGTTAGTACCCAAGGATCTAGGGGTTGATCATTGGGTCACATGACCCCACACTTGTTCCCTTACACCAGTGACCTTTCTTTCAACCGTGAGACCTTGGTCTCTTTTCATAGTCACCTTATGCACCCTCCCAGTCACTCTACACACTGGTTCCTTCTCTCCTTGGTCTCCTTCCTCAAAGGACGTCATCATTTCTCCTAGTCCATACTACTTGCTTTGAGGAGAGCGTGTATGGATTTTACAACATTATCAGGGTTAGATGGGGTATAATGCCCTCCCTCCAACTCACTCCAGCCTTTCGTTTGGAGTGATTCTCTTATTTTAGAAATTTTTAGTATCTAGGGGGGAAATACCCCAAGTAGCCTACTATAAGCCTACTTTAGGCCATTTTTATATTATTTTATGTTATAATTTTAAGTTGACATTTTATAATTCCAAATTGATTTTTTAAGGCATGTAAGCCTGGATATTTTGTAAAAATGAGTGTGAGAGGCTATAAATAAACCTCTCCTCACTTCATTTTAACATAAGGAAAGTGGTACAAAACATTATGCACTTATTCTACCCAACTAGGGCTCTTTGAAGTGAGGTGCCTCCTCTTAAGGAAGATGTTTTCTGAGTTTTGATGAAAAATTCTTGAAGTTTCTTTAGTTCAATGCTCTTGCAAAGGTGATGCTATGATTTTTTGGTTAAACGCGTGCATAAGGAGGTATCTAGGGATTTCCTTGATCTGTCTTTGTTAATTGTCGATGAATTATGTATGTTTATGGATTGAATTGTAGCCATTAGGGTTGCATATTGTCTTGGATAGATATTTTGTCAACATTTAGTCACCTTGGTTGTAGAAGTACGTCCTTTTATGAGTCCTTCTAGGGTTAGAACCTTAATACTTTAGGGTTAGCCGTAAAACCTAGCATAAGCTTCTTAAGAGGTAAGTTAGTCACTCCTTAGATGCCCTAGGCTAGGGAAGGGTTTCCTCCCTTCGTCCCAAAACCTCTTTTCTTTCAAAAACCTAGCATCTCGTGTCAGTATCTCTTGCATTTAAATGTGTAAATTGGTTTTTTAATCGTAGTATTAGGATTAGAATTAAGTCTACAATTTTATGTTAAAAACCATTAAAAATAAAAATAAAAAATCATTTTTTTTCGATTTTTTGGCCTTCCTAAAATTCCGTCCCTCTCTCCTACAATTTCTCCCTACCCTATTTGTCCCTAAAAACACTAGGGCGAAATTTTAGGAGGCCCTAAATATATAAATTTTTTTCTTAAAACCTATTTTCTGCCCTAAAAAAACCCTAAAATAATCCCTTAAACCCTCACCCTTCTCCTCTTCCTCTTATTCTCCCTCACAACCCTCTCTTTTAGCCTCACTTTCCTCCTTGAGCCTACTGCTAGGGTTGTGGCAGATTTCCTTTCTTACCTGAGCCACCTCTTGTTGACCTTCATTTGGTTGCAACCTACCCTAAATAGCCTTACGGATGCTCAAAATAGGCTTGAGCCATATAATTTAGGGTCTGTCCCAGGATTGAGCAGCCTATAATACATCCCCTATAGTGGTTGTCTTGACCTTAGATTGTCCTCTTAGCTACCTTACTAGGTATGCAATATATTACAGACCTCCTCCTTGTCACCCAAAAGTAGTGTAAAGACCTACACACAAGCAAACAAATGATTGTTAGTTGTCTTTTGGTGTAATTTGATTTTGAATAAAGGTCTGGTTTCCACCTTTTGTACATATATATCATACTGTACACTGACATTGCTTGGATTTGATCATAATGTGAAACTCCAATTATTGCTATATAAGATTGCAAATGTTCCATGGATAATGAATGAGCACTCTAAAACATTGTTTCAGATGTACATGCTTCTCATTACTAGCTTGTATGCATACTACTAAAATATATGGGATACTAATACTTGTTGATTTCCATGTTGTTGTATGCTCTAAGTTGTTGATCACATGAATACACTCTTGGATGATCATTGTTGTCTTTACAATTAGCATAAGCACTAATATTGGAAGGAATTACATATTTAATGATGAATGAGTATTTGTAATGCTTCTTCCCATTTTTATTAGCTATGCTTGTTATATGATACATGCATGATCAAAGATTGAAAATTGGTTATTTTCTTATCCTTGGATGAATGCATTGCCGAAGTGGATGAACTAACTATAATTACATAATTCATATTCACACATATAGTATATTTTCTTCATTTCTTGAATTGAATCCAATAAGGCACTAGTCACTAACATTCTTAGAAGAAGATATCATTCGATGTTTTAGTGTCCTTACATAGTTTCTATAGGGCTCTCCCCTAGTAGGTTTTGACTTCCAAATCATTTTGGGAAGAGTGGATAACGTGACAGTGGTCACTCTCTCGCTCATATGCTTATCGGTGACTGGCCCTACTACTTCATCTGGTAACACCTACAAATACCGACCTCACCGTACCGATACCGAATTTTCCATGTCGATCCCGACTTTGATGACATCGATAATCGTGATTCGACATAATAGAACCAACAACACAATGTTTCCCTCCCGAATACCGACTTTTAACGTCAATAATTAGGGGTCGTCGCAGCAAAACAAGTAAACCACAACCACAACTCCTTTCTTTTGACTTCTGACATCGACCATCAGGACTCAACACACCAACAATGACAAACACAATCAATATACTCGAATTTAAACTTCCGACGTTGGTAGTTGGAAGTTGGCACTGACCTGACAAACATAAAAATAAATACCTCAACTTTTGATTTCCATAGTCGGCATGTTGGAGGTCAAAAGTTAGCAACACCGTAATCAACGATCACGATCACATCGTGTTGGTTTTTCTTTGACTGTTCCAGGTTCAACATCCAATCTATCCAATAAAACTCAATGGTACCATCCTGACAGGGTTTAACCTCATCAAAAACACCTGCGACACAAGTGAAGTCTCACCCAAGATACCTATAGGAGCTGCAGGAATAAGGTTTATGAAGTGGTAACAAGGATCTTCTCATTTAAGCATCAACAGACATGTCATCACACAAACTATCAACATAGTGTTACAAACCATGCATAAACCCACAACACATCCATAAGATCTATTAGTCCCTGTCAATTTAATTACTTAATTAGAAGCTAATTACATGTCATCATAAGTCGCAATGATACACAAAATAGAACATTCACTTAATTCACATGCACCATTCGACATGGGAAGTTAATGTGGAAACCCAATACGGGAAAAACCACAAAAGCGTCCATTCATTAGCAAGAGTCGAGTCTTGAACACTTTGGTCTACGCACACAACCTATAGACATCTCTCCACAATATCCATTACATTCATTCTGCAGACACATCTTGTGAATCGACAATACTTCCTCAACTCTTATTCATCTCTTTCATACAATGCATACAATCTGCTGACATTACAGACTCTTCCTCACATCAACATCTATCTTCCTCCATACAACCTTGACCAAATAACACAAAAAATCAACTTACTAAAATGAAGGGAATTAACTGATAGAACTAAACTCAAACATAACAAAACATAACATAACCCACCCAAATGGAACCAAAAATGACCTCCAAAAATCCCAACCCTTTACATTTTATAGGTTCTATTGGTCGCATTTACATCCCTCGCGCCCATTACCCGAAAGTGGACAACCCTTATAACTAACTCACTAACTTTTCCTTCTGAATTCATCAATGCAATTACTTATTTCCCAAAAAACTGCCAAAATTGTTGGAGACGACCATTTCAATCCACGTGTCGTCACAACCATGTTCACACTACGACCGATTTTCCATCTTAGAACCAAAACTTGGTTATCTTTTAGCTAGGTCCAACAAGCTCCCAACACTCACATGTGGCTCGTCCCGAACCACCTCAAATGGAAAATTTTGTCGCGTTCATCTTGGCTTGACAATCTTGGAAGATTTTTGTTACATCCTCGGTTTGTCGTTGACCATCCTCCTTAATCTTGGAAACTTTTGCAAGAATTTCAAAACCGAGATGTTCTGAAACATCCACCACAGTTGTATCTACAACCTTCTTAACTTCAACATCAACTGGGTGAATATTCGTCGTTACCTAGTTTGTTTCATCCTGAAGCTCCGTGACATGATCAGTTCTTCTTTGTTGTTGCATTCGTAGTTTGATGACCTAGTGTTGCAATAGCTAAATCTAAACATCATTACCCATGTTTCCAACCAGTGATAATGCTTTCAATGAGTGTTTCAGACCAGTCATACTTGACTTTGCTGCATGAAGTTTCTCTGATATTTCCTGCAACTCAACATCATCCATCAATGCCTCCCATGCAGGGGACACCTGCTCTTATGACTTGGTGCAAAGTGCTTCAGTCTGTTGAATCTCCCTTATATCTTCATCGATTATCACTCATTGCTCGGCCAGTACTTCAAAAGGTGTACTGGGAAGGATCTTGGCCTCTAACTATGCACTCTTCTGGTGGAAATCATTAGCAACTTCCCCCAAATTGGGTGTGAACCTGTTTCACTACAAATCCAAGATATCAAGAAGGGGAAGGAGATTCGTGAAGATGTTTGGTGCATGAGGTGTAAAACAAAAGGTCATCATAAGGATTTATTCCCAACCTTTCTAGACTACCTTGGTTTGGGTGCTCCAAATCCATTAAATTCACAAGGGATGCCATGGTGTAGGATCTGTTAAACCAGGGGACACCATTCAGAAGAATGTTTGTATTTGCAAAACATAGTAAGTACACCTGCCAATCTTTATTATAACTTATGTCGATCTACGGGCCATGATGAAAAGGACTGCAGGGCCAGTTGATTCAGGAAAAGATAGTGGATACCTACTTGATGAAGAATGACGAGCAAATGCAAGCTAAGAGTTCACATGCGTAGTCCCTCAATCCAGGGGGTGGTAATTTTAGAGGTCGAGGAAGAGGAGGAGGATTTGATCGAGGAAGAGGTCAAGTTCCCCAAAAACATAGTTTCCCAACCAAATAAACCAGTTCCAAACATGCCAAAAGACTAAATGCACATGTCTGATATCAAACAAGGAAGCACAACAAGACTTCATGGTCTTAAATGCAACCACCGTACAAGCCGAAAACATGCAACCACATCCTTTATGCAAGTATAAACAACTCAAGGAATTATGAACTTCCTTTTTATTTCAATAATAAACACTTGTTCCAAAACCCATTAAACCTCAAGAATACAACAACCTCTCTACCCCTTTTATAACCAATTAGTAGGACTTGGGCAACAATGACATGCTTATGCCCTCAACTCCAAATAACATGACTTTAACATCATAATGACTCGCCAACAGAGCATAACTCAAATATTATCACAATAGCTCCTAAAGAGAGGTCCAACAACAGTAAAAAACGAACAGTAACTTTACCAATTACTTAATGTTAAATAAAATTACAATTCCTTAGCAAAATTCATTATTCATCTTTGTATTTCCTTCCACAATTCATCCAAAACAAAGAACATGCAACAAGGTAAAAAGGCACGCTACAACCTTCAATGATTTACAAGCCCTCATGAAGACATAAGGTAACTTGTCCTTTTTAAACAATTAACAAGACTCGGCTAACAAAATTATGTTACAACCATCTAATCCATTTAAAATAAATTAAGAATTAAAACAACTCATAACATAGCATCTAACATCTTTAGCATGCACATTTTAATTCTTCACACGATGGCTATAGAATCAATTTACTATTACAACATAACAATGATCCACCTAGTTACAGGCATTCAACACAAATAACATGCACCATTATTTCAATTGTCAAACAAGATATTTATAATTGTAACAATCGTTCATAGAGAGTTCCAAACACTTATTTGAATTCATGAACAACTACCAATTGGATTTGTGGCTTCCACACTCCACCCAACCATAGGTCTCTGCCCAGCCTGTATTATTTAAGCACTTAGTGACCACCCTCGAGCTGGGACTTAAGAATTCACCAAGATACTCTCCTCTCTTCATGAATCTCTTTCCAACACAAGAAATAACATTCGGTTCACTCCCAACCTAGCGATTCCAAATCTATTTCTAGCTTAGGAAATATCATTCGGCCACACTCCCAAATACAAGGATCTAAATAAGGTCTACAAGCATCCAAGAAAACAGGCTATTGCCATTTCCATGCCAAACCACACAATTCCTGCTTTGGTTTCCCTCCAATGGCACCATAGTGAAACTCATCACTGCTTACCCAACACCCATAATCTCCTCCAGAGCGTTTCATGCATAATTCAACATTTCCATGACCACAAAACAACAATCAAAACCAAGTTTAGCAGAGCGTTTCAGGGTATAACCATGGCCACATAGTTCAAAGTTTAAGGGATGCAAAAAGGTCCTCTGGTTCAACTTGGCTATTCCAACTCAAGACTCAGCCTCAACCACGAACCCATCACCTTGTTTCCCTTCCCACTGCATTCTTCCTTATGCACCCTCGCACATCTTGCTCCTTCCCAGCAGAATCCCCCTTTCTTGACATCCTTGTTTGCCACCTTACCCCAGGACAGAATGGGTGTCAATTCCTTTGCATGGCTCTTTCCCCAAGAACGTGTCAATTACACCATTCATTTCCCTCACCTATTCCTTCACTAAACATACTTAGGAAAGAAAATAATATTAAGATTTAAAACAAGGTTTAAACTTAAACTTAGGATAAAGAGTCTTCTTAAAGTTTTCAAAATGAAGTAGAGTTATATCATAACACTTCCAAGGCCATCTATACTCTCTTTCCTCTCCCTTGATGAATTCACCTCTCCCCATCTCTTCAACATTTTTCCACCACCAATCAAAGGTCTAGGACCAGAACATTACAATGTCAACTTAACAAGGGAATCTGCAATTGACTTAAGTGCGGTTGTCTCCCTTGTTGTCCTTACCATTATCGTGAGACTCCATTAAAGGTTTCCTCACTCCCCACCTCCCTGCTTCCACCGTTTCAAGGATGAGCTTCTCACAACTTGAATGCAAGTTATCATTGTTTGGTTCATATAATCTATTAGCATACCAACAAAACAATGCCACGTAATACTAAAATAACTACACCAGAGAATATATCCACTTAATACGTTCGTGGCCATGTTATTATTAACCTTGCACTTGTGAGAGTTCTCAAAAATAATTACACCGAAGGTGTTATTAAGGAGACGGCTTCCTCACGCTTTCGTCGTCTGTACACAGCCTATGAGGAGCCGCCCCCTGTCCACTGCTTAAATGGTTTTCGTTATTCATTTAAGATGCATAGACGTTAAATCTCGGATATCCTGAAATAACAAGGGGACACCTTCGTAGTACTCACGAGAGGCAAGGGGATTCCTTCTTCTTATGAGTTAAGATGATAACAGGCAGAGGCCTAAAGTAATCCATTATTAACCTGAGAAAGGAAGTGTTAGCAGATATGTCAAACCTGTTTTCTGTTCAACAGCTAGTTGGAAGGCACAAGAAGATCTGATTGACTTCTAGGGCGAGCGCTTGAACTTCTAGGAAGACCTTGCTTGGAATTGGGGGCTGGAAAACGCTGCGAGAATGATCTCACCTGTGTCATCTGTTGTTGATACAGAGCCATGGCTAAAGCCTGGTGATGCAAGAACTCCTCTTCCAATCCCATTTTCCTCTTCGACATAACCCTCACTTTATTTCCCGTTTTAACATGTTTGTCCCACCTCTTGGTAAGACAAATTAGTTGATTTCCCATGATTCTTCACTAGAGAAGCTCTAATATGACAATCTAGAAAGTCTTCCCGGCAAAGAACACTTCCAATTGTACTAAAAACTAAATACCAAAACCATGAAGCTTAGGGGAATTATTCTATGAGGCAATCTAAGTGACTGAAGATTTTCATTACTCTCCACCGTTTCTACTACAAAAATATTGCATTGAATAACATGAATCACTGCAAAATTCCGAAGATTCTTTTTCCAGTGCAAACCACGGATTCTCCATGACTGGTTGAAGAACCAGAAAAAACTCTTTTCAACAAGTGGCTTAATTCGATAGGCACTATCTGGGATTCAAAAATTCATAAAACCTTGATCAAGAGGCTAAATAAACAGAGGAGAGGGGCATGCGTCATCAATACAGTCCACCAGCTACAGCACAAAACTTGAACGTCACACTTGGAAGCATGGGATGGGAGCTTTTCACTTTCTTTTCTTCGCTAGCTCTCAGACGCCTAAGTTTGGCCGGAAAAACCTATTAATGACTTCAAGTAATTATTTCTGCAAAAACGTTTTATGTCCTAGCCAGTGGCAACATCAATGAATATAGTTCTGCCAACTGCTTCTCCACGTGGAAATAATAAATGCAATCAAGTTTACGCCATGGGGCAAAAAATTTCAAATCTACCCTTCTCCTTCCGGTAGGAGATGATAAAACCCCAATAGACTTGACTTAAACATCATCAAACTTGTGTGAATGCTGAAGTTTCCGTTCCTTTCTACTGCCACCACAGATCTCTGGATAATAGTGGCGATAATGAAATTTTACGCATGAATTCCGCCGGATGAAATAAATATTCCATCAACTCCCTTCCGGAGATTAAATAAAATACGTTTGACGTACATTATCTCTTTCATCCAAACTTCAAAGAGAAGTCCAAATTTTGATGGTTCCAACAAATAATCAACGCAGGAAAATTGTGCATCCTTGACCAAAAAATCCCGCTGAAATTCATCGCATTCAAAGTATTTTCTGCTCCACGAGTGTACAGTACATGTAAAGGGAAAAGGCCGTAAAAAATCGATCACCTGGCTGAATTCTTGAGAGGAAAATGCATCAGCTCCTTACACATGCTTCTCCGCGGCCGATCCAGCAGCACATTCGTGCATCTGTGGTGAAAAGTTCACATCTTTAAGCTCCGGATCGCCCTTTTCTTTGAGTCTCGTCCTTGTTACTTTAGCTTAGTACTGTCCCCCAGACAGAGATACACCGTCTGCATATGCCTGTTATTTATAGCATATTTTCTCAATGTATTCACCAGACCGTACACCATAGACCGTAGAAATGTGAAATACATGTAACTTAAATAAATGTTGAAAATGTAAAATTTGGCACCCATTTTCATTGCTTTAATTGAAAAGATGATTCATGCAAAAAGACAAAATAGTATGGCCATATCTGTCCATCAAAGGTTCAAGATGGTTAGGTTTATGTAGAGAATCCGATGATTAAAAATCCTTTATTTCTATTTTCTAAATATTTGATTTGTTAATTAAAACAAGTGAAATAGCAGCAAGGCTGCTTATACCTGCCTCTTAGAAATATTTTATTGTGATATTGTATCTAGTTTAAAGCTAAAAGTTAAAAAATTATGAAACATTCAAACTTGAAACAATGTATTACTTGTTGCCATGGTACTTATATTTCTATGTGAGATTACTTGTTGTTTATAGGTTGTTGCATTACTTGTTATTTCTTGTAACTGTCATTGTTTAAAAATCATAGTCTAAAGTTTGTGGTAAATGCTTTACACCAAAGTTCAAACTCCTATTCAGAAGCATGCAATAGAATTTGTAATTTTTCATGATTTGGTCTCCAATATTTTAAAAATTAAAAAAACTTACATTTATTGTTATCGCTCAACAAGGCCTTTCTCAAGGTGTTTCCTGTAACCTTGCCTGCATAAAGATATTGCTAAATGTATAGTGTGATTTTATATGCAATATAAGGTAAGTTCGAAGAAGGGGCTACTCACCAATTTGAACAATTCGGTGAAGCTAAATAATGGTATTTATGAAGATTTCTTTCCACCAAATACATTGAAACTCATTATAATTTGAAATGTGTTTTTTATTGAAATTCCTACTCATTCACTTGAATATACTTATAATAAATTGGCTTACTACATTTATATCTACCGCACTTCGTGCCACTTATTTATATTATAATTTGAAATGCTTTTTTTAATTGAAATTCCTACTCACTCACTTGAATATACTTATAATAAATTGGCTTACTACATTTATGTAGATGATGATAGCTCTACGCAGTTCATTTAAAAGAGAACCGGCATCACACCATCAAAGAAATTGGGTCATGAATTCATATTGCAATAAAGTAACCCTGTTTAAGGTGGGATAATTGAAATTTATGGTGACAACTATCACAGAAAATACCAGATCACAGAGATTACGAGCATGAACAGTATATATCCAACATATTGCAAATATGAAGCTACGAAACAACTTGTTGATTGAAGCATTAATAAAAAAATTCCAAAAGAATACCACGTTTTAGCTCAACATAAACACCATGTTTCACGTGTCAACTGAAGAG
>LPNX010551799.1:91598-184933 GCA_001517045.1 Pseudotsuga menziesii | reverse complement strand
TGGATGGGGGTATGTGCCCCCCATTCCAAGGGAATCCTTGGACAAAGGCCGAGGATCCCACCGGACCACTATGGGTAGTGTAAGGGAAGGAAGAAGGAATTCTAGGCATACTGGGAATCCTAGTAGCCATATCACCAGACATACTTCCTATGTTCGAGTAAACCGGTGGTTGGACCACCCGGCTTGCTGGAGTTAAGGGCGTGGAAGGTAAACTAGATGTAGGGGTACTAACCGGGGGAGGTAGTACCCCTTCAACCGGAAGGGTTGAGGTGAAAACAAATGAACTTTCTCCCTCAGAAGACATAGCTCTACCTACAGGTACACCTAGCACTGGTGAACTAAAAGGCCTAACCTGCACGATCACTGGATCGTTCAAATCAGTCAAGGGGGTATTATAATTTTTTGTAAACTTGTCAATTTGCAATTCCTCTATCTCGACTGTATCGAAGTCAAAGCGGTTAGCTATTAATTCCGGTTCACCAAGAACCTCACTTACTCCTACTGGTTCAAAAGAACCACCTGTGCTTAATCTCCGCCTTTGGGGTAAAGGTGGAGGTTCCAGTGGTGTGAGAGGAGGAAGGTTTCTCAACCTTCTTGACCTTCTAAGCAGTTGGTCCTCCAGAATTAAGACTTTAAAAAATCACACCGTAAGGCCAACTAAACACAAGCAGATCGACAGAGCATACACTAAAAAGATCTTAGAGTCTCAAGCAATCAAAACAGGCTATAAAGATATGCTTTCCCGAAGAAAGCTGATGAACAGTTACTTGGCGTCCTTGAGGGGTTCTTAGGCACAAGCGGAGGAATCACCCAACCGCCCTCCTACACTTTCCACAAGGGTTACCTTCCAAGTCCGTTCAAGGTGAACCAGAAATAACCTTCCGGTTTACCTGGGTATGAGCCCTAAAAAGACAAGAGACTAAGGCTACCTTGACAATACCTACTGTCTGGGGGGACAGTCGTCAGCCGAACTCTTATGCATGGGCAGGGTAGCTGAGCCCGAAACTCTGTCTAGGACAGAATCCCCAGATGCGTAAAAGTCCTAGGTTACGTTTTGACAAGGATTCGGGGGGTTATCCCCTCTGTCCAAGCCTCCACGCGGCCTAGTGCTTAACTCCCATTTGAGAGGAGCTTCCCAGATACAGCGGTACTACCAAGGATTTACCTAATGAATGGTCCACTACGTCTGAGTTTATAATTTGTGGGAAGTTTACACTCCCTAGCCCACAAATCTAGCCTAAGCTAGTAGGTGAAAGGCCCTAAAAATAAAAACTTACTAATAAATTTTAAATTTATGGGTTAATTTTAAGGGTTGTTTTTTACTCAAAGGAAGTGGAAGTGATGGACTATATGGTGTTTTGACTCAGCAGAAAATAAATGAAAGTAAAAGTGCATTTAAAGCAAACTAACACTATAAAATAAACTTCTTTTCATTTTTTCAGATATGTATTGATGAATTAACAGCACTTAATAAGAGAAACTAGCCTATGTTTTTGTATTTTTCTGAGATAATATTTTTTAAACTGAAACAAACACTACTTTATGCAAAAATTATAATGCAAAAGATTAACTATGTTTTGTTTTTCACTTTAAAAAATGCTCAAAAAAAGTACTATGCATCTACAATGCACTGCTTGAGTAAACTTGATGCTTATGGACTGTATAAAAACTACAAACTGAAGTAAATAGGCAAACAGGACCAAAAGACCAGCAAGAAAAGCAGGCTAGGACCCTAGCTTGGGTGCAAGCATTGACACAAAATCAATGCAGACTTTCAACAGGCAAGTGCAAACCAATAACTGACAGAAAGCAGACTGGAAAGACAGAGTCTAAGACCCTGATCACTGATCTAGACTCAAGCACTCTCACCAACAACCCAAACAAGCCAAAAACTTCAAGATGCAAACAGTAAATAAAACAAGTAAAAGGGACTCAAGGGCTTCAAAAGCACTAAGATGTGATGACCTGAGACATTCAAAACAACTCTGCAGCACTCTTAAAGAAAATCTTCTCAGAAAACAGGACTTGTAACAGGAAAAAGAACAAGCAAACTTTCACACAAAAATCCCAGTTTCCAGGAGTACTCGCGACTGTCTAGCAGTGCAAGTCGCAAATGATTCGCGACTGTTCAGTGGAACAACCCGCGAATGCAACTCAAAATTCACGACTGTCCACAAGGACAACCAGCGAATGGGTATAAATTTTTTTCTCAAAAACAGAGAAAGAACCCAAGACTTTCAAATGCTGAAGTAATTAAGAAGCAGGATAAAAATCACAAGCAGACTTCAAGCAAACACTGGTCAGGAAACAGAAAAAGACCTAAAGCAGACTAGGCTTCCCCAGTGGAGTCGCCAATTCTGTTGTACAGGATAATTCACCTAATAACCTAGGTCTGGGGGGTTACCAACATACTCATTACTTGCAGACAGTTTGACTCTAAAAGCACAGAATAGGAAATAGGAAAGTAGAAGGACTTACTTGTATTAAACGAAGGCTGATCCTTGCTATCTTCTTCCTCTCTGATTCACTTCCAAAGTCTCCAGGATAGTTCCTCCTTCACCTGTCAATAAACACTCTTCCAGATACAAGATGATTCATATATATAAATGCAGGTTAGGCAAATCATATATCATATTGAAATGTAAACTTTTACCAATCTACAAGATATGAAACACATATGGAAGAAGTAATATCTTTATTAACAATAATGGAAAGAGTTTAGGTTACAACCCAATGTCTGAACAAGGACTCCTCTGTCACCAAAGGATTCTGAGTTTCTCTGCTCCAAAGATTTCTGTAGACAATCCACTAGCATAACTTTGCTCTCCAAGTATCACCCTCTAACACCCTCCCCAAGGCCTCTATTTATATGGATGAAATGAGGCAGTTCTCGAAGGTTAGGGAGGTTGTGGCAGTTAAGAAGATTAAGTTAAATGAGTAAATTAATCTTCCATTAGCGTGTGGTTTTATGTTTTAATGTTGAGGAAACCATTCGCGGGTCTGTAGTAGAGCAACCCGCGAATGATTCGCGACTATATAGAAGAGCAACCCGCGAATACAAGGATTCGCAACTTGCTGTATAGGAGACTCGCGAATGATGCGCGAGTTGTCAATATAGAGAGTCGTGAATACAACTCAACATGGCAAAATGGCAAAGTAACCAACTGGGTATATAGGGAATGTACTTCATCATAAGCCAAGGTATAGTGAATATGGGCAACCTCAATCCATAAGTGTCCTTTTGTGTGCCGACATGAGGGATATCAGCACTCGGACGGAGAGGTGCCATTCAGGTGTATAACAGTTACAGGAGGAAAAGGACAGGTGGGAAGCCGAAAGGGAGGAACTGTTATCTCAAATCTCCATGATGAAAAAAGGTTAGAATGAAGAGAAGGAGATTATGGAGGAGTTGATGAGCCAGACTCCCACCGGCGAGGACTTGTCTATTGTAAATATCCAGAAGCCATTAGATGATTTCTCTACTGATGATTTGTTGGTGCCAATGTCCTAGGTAAGCTTGAAAGAAGAAGCAATCAAAGATTTGAAGGCAGAGAATGAAAAGATGAAAACTGAATTGGCCAAAGTAAGTGAAAGCAAAAAACAAATACTGCAGGACAGGAATCAATTACAGAAGAAATTCAATGAGCTAAAAGAAAAATGCATTGGGAAAGGCCCTCTTCAGGGGGCAAAACATATCATTTGGGATACCTTGTGTATAGAGATTACCAAGTTCCGGCACAATCTAAATTTTATTGATGATTTGAATATAATGATAAATTTGGCTCACCAGAGATTAAAACTGGTAAACGAGCATATGGAGAAAAGACCTCTTGCTACAGCTCAGAACACACTAAATTTTCTAAATTCACTGTCATATCAGAAGTTGCACGAATTGGGCATAAAGGACAGAGTATCAATAGTGATGTGGGCAAAGAAAATCATCCATAAGCATCACTTAATCAAAACGGTCCAAGATAAATCAGAAGGATTGCTTCTGCAGGTTAATAATTTTAAACGGGAGTTTAAAGAGCTGTTCGAGGACGGATTGCCTTCTTTCTAGGACGGAGAAGGGCGGATATTCTCACAGGAACATTATTATAACCTGCTTGTTCAGTACCACATGGACCACTCCAAATTCAATGATTTGGAGAAAAGCCTGACAGGGAAGACCATTGTGGATATGCTCACAAAAGATTTCGAGATTCTGCAGAAGTTCGCCATCATCAGAAGCAGATTGCCCAGAAAGTCCTATGAAGCATATATTTAGCTCGAGGTATCAATTAGGGAAATGACAGAATGTGACACCCCAAATTCGGAGCAGTGGAAAGCTGTGGAGCGGTTTGGAAAGACAAAGTATATTCTCCATCCCTAGAAACAGGTGTCATGCACTGAAGAGCTGATGGGGCAAAGATGTGGAGGTGATGGGCGAAAGTTTGTTATCAAGTTGATTTGTACTTTATGATCTGTTAGGATTGGAGTTGTAACAAACTTCCTAGGGGTTAGGAATTCAGTTACAAACTCTAAATTAAGCCGATCATTCTGTTATTGATCTTCTTGTTGGAAGACCTATCATTTTATGTATAAATATGCATCTTTTTTAAGAGATGGGGGTTGGAACCCATCGGGTGGTGAATAATTTTGGAGAACATATCTGTTTTTTGGGATAACAAAGTGAATGCATGAGAGCTTTGTCAGAGATTCATGTGTCGTTGATATTACAGTCTGTGCTTCTTTCTTTATGTGATTGTATTTCCCTTGTGTAACACTCCATTTTGTTTCTTCCTCGTATCTGGAATATAGCGTTAGATGATTGGAATTCATGTGTTTATGCTATGGTCATCATTTCAGATATTATATGATTTTTTCTGCTAAAGTTGATATAGAACTCATCCTTGTTGATGCTCTGTATTAATGGGTTGTTTCTTCATCTCCTCTGTTCCACCTGAATCAATTTGAATGACTGTGATGATGTGATTACCTTGCCTTTGATGAATATCATGTATATGTCTTGTGGTATCTTTATATTGTATATGACTCCATGCCCAATGGTTATGTGATTGTTTCAGCGAAATACATAAATCTTTGAATGTTATTTTATATCTGGTCTTGTCAAATCTGGTCCTGTTAAATCTTTATTGAGAGATCCCTCTCTGGAAGAAAATACCAGTTTCTTCCTAAAGTGGTTTTGCTGTTACCTTGGAGTTTACCTTTTACAACCTGGGTACATTCTGAGTGCTAACAAGGAGAAGCGAAAAACGCCCCTCGCATCCAGGCATCCGGGAGAAGCGGGAGAAGCTGGAAAGAAGGTTATAGGAAACGAAGAAGCTGGAAAGGGGAAACAATTACATGAGAAAACAATTAGATTTGCATTTTCGCACCCTGAAAACTCTTCTTTTGATCAATTTTGATACTGAATTGAGAAACTAACGTTTTATTTATTTAAGAATGACATTTCACAACGTTTCTCTATAATAGACGGGATGGTTTGGATCCTGGCTCAATATAGTAGTTCCACGCATCCGGGAGACGACGGGAGCTACAGGAGTGGAACTCTTCAAAATCCAGATTATACAGAGGAATGGATCTGATCACAGCCATCCAGGCCATATGATTGAGTAATTACCTGCCAGCGTTCTGGGTCTTGAAATCCTTCCAGTGAATAAGCATCAACTTGTATATTCTCAATAAGCATCAACTTGTATATTCTCTTCAGAATCCAAACCCCTACGTCTCCTCCTGAAAAAAGGTCTCCATCGAGAAGCTTTCCAATACTTGGCAAAAATCTTGTAGTAACTTGCCACCAGTAAAGTGCTGCCTAGAACTACAACAATGGCTATTAGGGCAGGACTGATGGTGGTGGTGGCGTATTTGTGCTTGGTAACTCCTTTACTTATGGCTGCATCTGGTGAGCTCCCCATCCAAACTCATATCTACCTGCTGAAATTTCCTTTGGACTGGATTGCTTCGAAGGAAAACTCATGGCGAATTTCTTTAACAGATATACTTCAAACCTATAAATTTGTTGAAAATACATAGATGTAATTAGTTACTATATTCATGGAGAAGAATGAAGGATAATAAACCCACTACAAAATCATAAATAACGCCACTACAAATTCAGAGTGAATTGATGTAACTACACAAAATTGATGAGAAAACTGCTCACCAGAGAAAGCGTATTCATGATGTACTAGCTCTCTGCAAAATGACGGAATAGCCTACCCATTAGGAAAATAGACTCCATGGGTATAATTTTCATGAGTTAAAAGCTTAAAGCGTATTTATATTTTAATTTTTCAAGGATAATAATAAATGAAAGTTAAAAGCTTAAAGTATAATTGATGATATTTGGATCTCTTTTATTTTATTAATATATTTTTATAAGTGAAAAAGACTAAACCGAAATAAGTTATGATGGAGATACGAGGGCTACCAATTGGCCTTCTTCTTGAAAAGTGGAACCGAAAACGCACCCTTCACCCTTATTGGGATTTATGTGTATGTTTTGGTCATGTAATTTTTTCTAGAAGAAAAATAGTTGTTCCTTGTTATTCATATGAATCAAAGGTAAGTTTTACAGAGCCGAAGGGATAAACCTTCACATCAGATCATATCAAGCAGTAGATATTATATACTCAGAGTCTAAATGACATACTGCACACCGCATTAAAGTTGTTCAGGGACTCTTCCAAATAGATACAATGAGGGGTCGGTAAACCATCAACACTCTCAAATCAAAGAAAACAAACGAGACCATCCTACTTCATCCTGACTTCAAAAGATGTCTCCAAGGGAATACAAGAAGAACCCAGTCATGGATTATCCAGGGAGGCACTCATGGGCATGTCAACAAGAAACTAATAAAATCTGATAAACATGAGGAGAATAAAATCAACCTCAGTCATCCAAAGATGTGAATAAACTAAATCTGCCATACTCGAAAGGAGATGAACATTAAAGATGTCATGGGAGTAGGCCAAGCTCAAATTAAAAGAGCTGCAAAGATCCATACCCAACAATTTTACCTTCACATATTTCAGTGAACTGTAAAAGCACTGAGGCCAAAGAGAGTGCCTCCTTGGATAATTCATCTGCCTTCTTATTGTATTCCCTGTAGACATGAGAAAAGTCAAGAGACAAAAAGGATGATTTGAGCTTTCTAATGCTTTACACCATCCATCTAAATTGAGAGAAGAGAGGGCAGATCTCCCCTTGACCCAATTAATAATGACCAAAGAGTCTCCTCTGACATGAAGGGAAGGAATGCCAAATTCCTTAGCTACCACCAGAAGAGTCCAAAGGGCCAGAAGCTCGGCTCTGGTATTAGTACTTTGACCGCATCCCATTTTAATGCTGAAAGAGTGTTCACAGTTGATCAATATAAATATCCCAACACCACCAATCGAGTTGGCCGAAGCCCCATCGAAGAAGCTAGATGGAAACTATGTGGCAGGATCCAGGCCAATACATCTCTGCTTGGGATTCTTCATAACAGACACAGGGTAAGGGTGTAGCAACTCTAGTATTTTTTGACACATGAAATTTCGGTTAGGCTTACGATCCTCGAAAATAACAACATTCTTGGTGAGCCACACATGCCAAGATATGAAGAGAGGTAAATGGAGAAATTTCTTTTCACTGCTAAACCAAGAGTCCAGGTTCCCACGAAGGAAGTCTCATTCCAAGCCATGGACCGCTCAAGAGTTTTGCAAAGACAGTTTATAATATTGTGAGTGAAAGAACAAGCACTGAGACGATGATTAACCGATTCCTCTTCATTTTTGCACAAACAACATCTGTTAGGACTAGCCCAACCTCTCTTGATTAAATTGTCCCAAGTATTTATACGGTTTTCCAAACACAGCTAGTTGAAGCATATCAACTTTAGAGGAATATTACATTTCCAAATGCGAGTAAGTGTACTGACAGGCCTTGCTGTGAGAGAGATTTTTGTGATGAGATCGTAAGCAAGTTTCACATTTACCATATCAGTGGCTTAATTGTATAGGCCGAGAAAGGTATCACTGTTCTCCGAGAATCTAATACATCCCTGTGATAAACCTTTAACGTAGATGTTCCAATGTTCCTTCCAAATGTCCCCAAATTCAAATCCTCAATAGAGAGCCAATATGCCTGGTTGGATGTGCATTCCCCCAAGTTACGGGCGTGATTGAGAGAAGTAATACCAAGATCTCCGAGATACCATCTAAGGTCCTCCGAGAGTACATAAAACTATCCCAGGCCAGCCACAGGATCAATACCAATCCTAATACTATCGAGAAAAGGAAAAAAGAAATTCAATGGAATTGTTAAGTTTATCAAAACTTGTGCCCCTGAGCTACAATATGTGTGTGAAAGGGGGTTGGCTTTGACATCTATGGCGTCATCAAAATTAAGCAACAAGTTACTAATGGACATCCTGACTATTTACTATCGATATTCAATATTCAATATGAAGAATAACTTGCGATATTAAAAACTTGAAACAAAATAGTTTCTTCACCTGTCAATCTTATTTGGTCATTCAATGATCTTCAATACATGAGATTATAAGAGGACCCACATGAATGGTCGACATGAAAAATGGTGTCGCTTGTGCAAATTATGATGTGTAGAAATTTTGATGGCTCACATAGTTCAAGTTTCAATTTCAAAGGTATATTCTCTTCGCGTCCAGGCCAGGTCTCAGTTCAAAGGTATAGTTCCTCCACACCCATGGGTTTAGAGGTTCTCTAAAGCTACCTAAAACTTCGAAAACTCTTTTTGGAGGAAACTTATTTTCACTTATGTGGCAATTTAGAAGTTTGATGTAACTTATTTTCACTTATTTTCCTAGACTTGCTTTCATCACATAAACTTATATTATGTACACACAACTTTCTTTCATTTTTTGAAACATATCGAAATTCTCTTCGGTGTTTCATTTCCCCGTTTTGGGGTATGCTAGTAATAGAATGAGTTTCTTGCTTCATATGCTATTAAGTGTAATTTCCTGTAAAATATCAATCATCTTTCTTTCTATATTGTAATGCATTCAAGATTGTATTTCAACTTGTTTTTATGTTCTTGGAGTTTCTTTCCTTCTTATATTTATAGATCAATCGTTTCTTTTGTAACATCTATAATTTGTATAATTTCTTGTAAAATCACATTTCTACTCTACCTGTAGAAAGGAAATGTATCTAACTGTATTGGAACCAAGGTATTTGAACAGAATATGGGAAATACATATGGAGATTTATGTTTGCTGGGGATAATTAAAACAATACACCATTGTAAACTCGGTTACTAATGGACTTAGCACTTACACAAGTATAATATTCTGTTTTATATAGTGGACTTAGCACTTGAGCAAATATAATATTCTATTTTATGTAGTGTTTCCAAATTACAGTCCCCAAGTTTTTGGGGGGTATTATTTGATCTTAGTTACTTATCTGGGCATTTTATCATGGCCTTTGAGGAATCCACATGCTGCTACTTTTAAAAATTTTGTTTCAACCATTCGTCCGGTGACAAGGTGAAGAGTTTTCTTCAAACATCATATGCATTCTTCCTAGCTAGTTTGAACTGTAGATCTATCAGTGAAACGTTTGATTATGTCTCTAGTTGTTTGGTCTAGGAAATATGTTGCAACATTGGCAAACAATCCACATCTTGTACAGGTATTGCTTCAAGCTTTTTCCTGTTTAGTAAATGCCCAATACTAGGGTCAATGTAAAAGTTGAGTTAAAGGATAGATATTTACTTTTCCTAATAGGATTTTCAACATCTGGATGGAACTGATGAGAATCTCTCGGTGGGAGAAAAACGGGCACTGTCATCCAGAGGGAACAGTAATGATCAAATGGCACATGAAGTTGAAGATTCCGTAGTAGTCGATATGGAAGATTAGATGACATCAGCGCTGACTGGACCTTCTGTGGTTCAGGCTGAGGTTAGTTGATGGAAATCCTTGTCTTCCAGTATATTTTTTCATCTCTTCAACTTGTTTGATGTAAAAGTTGAGTTAAAGGATAGATATTTACTTTTCCTAAAAGGATTTTCAACATTTGGATGAACCTGATGAGAATCTCTCGGTGGAAGAAAAACAGACACTGTCATCTACAGGGAACAATAATGCTCAAATGGCACATGAAGTTGAAGATTTTGTAGTATTCAATATGGAAGATTAGATGACATCAGAGCTGACTGGTCACTGGACCTTCTGTGGTTCAAGCTGAGGTTAGTTGACGGAAATCCTTGTCTTCCTGTATAATTTTTCATCTCTTCAACTTGCTTCTTGGCCTTTCATGTCAGAATTTCTGACACATGAGGAACAATGGATCCAATGTCAGGAATGTTGTGAAGTGGAAATGGAAGATCCAGTTGATCCAATGTCAAACATTGGTCAGGCTGATGCAGGAGACCCCATGGTTGTTTAAGAATACGTACAAGACATTTACAGTTTGTATAAAACCAGGGAGGTAAGATTTTGCATATCATTTCTCTACACTCCTTCCGTTGTCTAAAACAATTCAATTCCCTGGATTTTAAGTGTGTTTTGATACCTAAGAAGTGGTTGACACAAAGGCTTCAATTTATGACAGAATCTTAGTTGTGTTCCAGTTAGACATAAATGAGAGAGTCAAGGCTATCCTAATTGACTAGATCATCAAGGTAGATTTTGTCCTTCATTATATTTTTGAATTATTTCTCCTTTCCTGTATCTTTTTCTTTAAATGCTGCTAATAGTATTTGCTCCAACTTCCTTCTGCAGGTAACTGCACATGAAGTTTAAGCTCATGAATGAAAATCTATTTTTGAATGCCAACATTATTGATAGATACCTTTCAAGACAGAAGGTAATGAGAAAGCATTGCAGCTTGTAGGGGTGACTGCCATGCTTTTGGCATGCAAGTATGAGGTGGTCTTTGTTCCTGTGGTTGATGACTTTGTTCTTATTTCTGACAATGCCTACACTAAAGAAGAACATTTACAAATGGTGA
Source organism: Pseudotsuga menziesii (assembly GCA_001517045.1). Lineage (NCBI taxonomy): Eukaryota > Viridiplantae > Streptophyta > Pinopsida > Pinales > Pinaceae > Pseudotsuga > Pseudotsuga menziesii. The sequence goes on along the minus strand of LPNX010551799.1, from coordinate 173,945 downwards.
GAACTTTTCTTCCATCTATTGCAGAAGAGAAGTTAAGCCAGTTCATTGCATATGTTCGCCATAAACTATGGGCAAGCTATTATAGAAATAGATCAAGTCTCTACCGAACCTATGCATTACCGAAATAGCAGGACAATCAATATGGAGGAATTAGCACCACAATTTGTCCACGTCAAGGACCTAATCCTCAAAAGACTAGCTCAAGTGACATGCATTTAAATAGTGGAGATGTTGCAAGGAGAACCGACAGCAAAGAAGGAATTGTTGAAAGCTTTAGACTCAGCTTGAAGCACAGTAAGAAGTGTTATATCTCGGGGTTACTCCGAAAGTATTTATCCCATGTTTCGGGGGGTTCATGAGATTAGGGGTACATGGTGTGTGTTCATCCCCTGGATGGTCCAAAATGGATTGTAGCATGACAGATGGTCCATGATGGATAAGGCAGCTTGGTGTGGACTTGACAATTTTTTTGATTGACTTGCTGTTCTTTTCGTGATAGATAGCCTTTTTTTAATATTTAGCCATATATTTAAGGTCCAAAAAATCATGATTTTTTTTAAGGTGATAAAATAACTTGATGTTGTTGATATATCAATGATATTTGCAACATTGCTCATATGTTACCCTACTAAATCCACTTAATGTAGTTGAGGAAGAGAATATATACGTTAGCCTAATAAAATTGAAGGATATATATATATATATATATATATATATATATTTGCGATCTTCCAAGAAACACAATGTAATGGTGCTTTACAAAAAATGTCTGTCGATTTTTTTTAGGCTAACATATATTTTTTTATGTGAATACAATTGTTTTTTCGGTTGTTAAAAATGAAATGTAACTTGCACAAAATGGAAATTAAATCCGATTACTTTCCATTATGTTTCTTGGATTTAATGTCATAGTTCATGAATGATTTTTTCTTTAATTGTTAGACAATTTTTTTGTATTATGCATGTTTGAAAGATGAAGTACTTTCATTTTATGTTGATTTCCTAATGTTATCATCTTGCATATCATTTTGCAGGTTGTTGGAGGTGTTTGAGCAGATAAAGTTGGTGGAAAGCATGTATTGGGATTTGGAGTAGTTTGGTGGTCAATTGTCGCTATTCTCACACCAATAGCTGCAAGAGTTGGATTGACTCGCTTGCTTCTGGTTCGTGAATTTATGGGGGTTGTTGAGGCTAGTTTTTCCACTTGCTATGCCTTTGTCATAAATGCATTTTGGGATCCATATAATTATTAGTTTGGTATCTTTTCTTGGATTTAATCTGTTTTGACATGGCAAATCACAAAATGTATTATGTACATCAACTTGTAATAAAGTGTTGTGGAACAATTTACAGAGATTAAAACAATGGCTTGAGACTTTATAAATTGTTTTATAGCATTAGTATATCAATTGATTATCATGGTCCTTAAATGGTATAAGGAGTTTACTAATGGTGGTGTGTACACCCATTTATTTGAGAGTCCCAATAGAAAAAAATTGCAATTATTTATTTTTGGTCATGAAAACATTTCACAGGCCTAGTCAAGTAATAAGCGAATAGAGTACAAAGGAGGGTTTTTTGCATGCCCCACTAGATAATGATACTTATTTTTATTTGTTCTTAACTTGAACCCTTCTTTCTTTGGGAGAGTAGTCTCTGTTACTTTTTAAACCCTCGCCTATAGTATTGAAGTCCAATATCACAATGTGAAGACCCAAGAGAAACTCAAAGAGGTTATCCACTATCGCTTCAATAACCCTCTCCCACTCTTTAGGTTGGCTCTCTTTCCAACATAAGTGGGAAACTCTAAAGGAAACAATCTAGGTCTTAGATTGGATTTAGAAGGATCTGCTAGACTAGATGCAAATATGGATTTAGATGTTTTCTGTAAGATAATTTACAGATTTATTGAAATATTAAAAGCAACTCAAAAAAAAGTTTTATAGGAGAAAAAGGGGCTAAATCAAACTTGTTTTAATGGTGGTATGTTGCTGCTATAAATTACAAATTTGACTAAAGATGATAGAACTTACTTTAGATGATAAACAATGACATTTATTCGCTTGATTTGTAGATTTGAAATTTCTAAATAGCTTTCCTTTATTTTAGATATGTAGGACAACGAAAAGAAAAAAGATTTTATAAATTTATTTAAGGGTGTTAGAGGAGGAATTAGTGCTTAGTAATATGGGTTATGTTACCCCCCATATAGCATGGGTGTCCACTTCTAATGTTCATCACAATTTTCAATAGGGATGACATGTTGATGATGGTTTAGATGGGATGTTGATGATTTTCATGGTTGTGTTGAGATCTTGGCATTTGCTAACATTTTGCAGTTGGTTTTCCATGGTTATTCTAAGGCGAATTGAATAAAATATGACCCTGCTTTGAAACCCTTAGTTCTCAAACACCCTTGCTTAGGTGAGGGCATATGATATATGGTTGGAAATCACTTTTAGATCCCTTTCCAATGGTATAGAATACTCAACCTCATTCTTTAGGACATTAGAGAAATGGAGACATCTTTTTAGGCCATTTTTGTTGTTTTTTGGGCCTTTTTTTGGCAATTTGGTACCCTATCTTTAAGAGAGTGGATGTCACTCATTATAGCTCTTTTTGGGAAGTGCCATATATGGTTGAAAATAAATTTCCGAGACCATGTTTACTTCATCTCATAATTTCTCTTATTTTCTCATTATCTAATACATGCTAGTTCTTTCTACAAATTATCCACCTCATGTCTTAATGTTTTACCCATAATTTACATTATTTATATGCACAGTACTGCACACTACTATCAAAATACTATCAAATTCACTCTTCTCTAGAATTTACCATGTGTTTGAACTCATCTTATGTGAAAATTTTGGAAATATGTGTTTGATGCAAATTAAGAAATTTCACCTCAACCGTTAGGTTCCCAAATTCTTAAAAGTTGCTAGCTCAATGGAAGAGCACCTACCTTACAAGCAGAAGGTTGGTGGTTCAATTCCTCCATGCCCTATTAATATTGTAATATTGGTATTTCCAATAGTACAAAATGTGAGATAAGTGACAAAAATAATGACCGAAATTTGCATATAAACGACCGCTTCTGAGATGGTGACCAGTGGTAGTGTTACGTTGCACCTGTACCCAACGCACCTTCAGGTGTATCCTAGGGAGAGAGGGCCAAGTTTTTTACCAGGAGGGGTTTTATTGAGCAATGGGGGTCATGACCAAGCCCTTTGGTCCTCCTTTAGGGGTACTATGGCTTAATGGCACTGCTGACTACCCTTTATAGGGGTTTTTATCAAGGTTTGTGTTCGGGGCCCCTAAGAGTTGACCACTGGGTCACATGGATCCATATTCTTTTTACATGCTCTGATGGCCCTTGCTTCAGCTACAGGACACTTGTCTTCATTTGTAGCCACTTTGGACACCCTTTTGGACCTTCAGTGAGTGGGTCCTTGCTCTTCCTGGCCTTATCTCCTTAGACAAAGACATCCTCCATGCTAGGTTGTTTTCATGCTTTGAGGAGGGCGTTGAAGGATTTTACATCATTCTAGGGGTTAGATAGGGTATAACTCCCTCCCTCCTGCTCACTCCAGCCTTTCGTTCGGAGTGATTCACTTATTTGAGCATGTTTTGGCACCTAGGGATACAAATACCCCAAGTAGCCTACCTTTCTACCTTAGGCTATATTTAATTATTATTTTCTATTAATTTTCACTTGACATTTTATAATTTCAAATTGACTTATTTTAAGGCATGTAGGCCTGGATATTTTAAAAAGTGAGTGTGAGATCATATAAATAGATCTCCTCACTTTCATTCTAAAAACAGAACTTATGGGATAATACACTATGCACTTGTTTTACCCCTGTTAGGGTTCTTTGGATGGATGCAATCCTCTTGAGGAATTTTTTTGGTTAAGGCAAGTTATTTTCTGGTTAAAGGAAGTTGTTTGGTTAAGAAGCCCATCTTCTTCCAATTTATATCCCTCATATTTCTTCTCAAGATTCTGCTCCTGCAATTTATCCTTGACCTGCACATACAACTCATCTTCAGCAGTATGATTCACAATCAACTATCTCATATCTGATTGGAAAATACTAAGAAATGCCACATGCACTTTCCTACTGAGTGCATTAACCACTTTATTCTCCTTTCCTTTTATCTGTTTGATTTCAAAATCAAACTCACATAAAAAATCCAGCCATCTAGCTTTTCTAGCATTTAGTGTTGGTTGATCAAACAAATATTTCAGACCACAGTGGTATGTTCTTAACTCAAATTTTCTACCCATCAAGTAATGTCTCCCCCTCTTGAGAGCATGTACTATGGCTGCAAGTTCTAAGTCATGAGTGGCATAGTTCTTCTCATGATCTTTTAACTTTCTAGACTCATAACATACCACATGGCTGTCTTGCATAAGGACTCCACCAAGTCCCTGACAGCATGCATCAGTGCACACAACAAAGTCATTTTCTAGGTCTGCAATTTTCAGAATGGGTGCACCTGTGAGAAGATTCTTCAACTTCTGGAAGCTTCCCTCACATTTAGGTGTCCATTCGAATCTCATCCCCTTCCTTTGCAAAGAAGTGATAGGATGTGCAACCTTGGAGAATCCTTCAATGAATCTCCTATAGTATCCTGCAAATCCCATGAAAGACCTTACATCTGTCACATTCCTTGGAGTTGGCCAATTCATGATGGCCTCAATCCTTCTAGGGTCCACATATATGCCTTCATATGATATGATGTGGCCCAAGTAATGAATTCTATCTTTATAGAAGTCACACTTACTCAACTTGGCATACATCTTATGCTCCCTTAACAATTGCAAAACAATCCTTAGGTGTTATTCATGCTCTTCCTCATTCTTAGAATAGATAAGAATGTCATTAAGGAAGAAAAGAACAAACTTGTGCAAATACATGTTGAAAACACTATTCATAAGGAACATAAATGTAGCTGGTGCATTTGTGAGACCAAATGGCACCACTACAAACTCATAGTGTCCATACCTTGTTCTAATGGTTGTCTTATGAATGTCTTCATCCTTGATTCTTACCTGATGATAACCAGACCTCAAGTCAATCTTGGAGAATACATTTTCCCCTCTCATTTGATCGAAAATATCATCAATTCGAGGTAAAGGATACTTGTTATTCACTGTGACTTTGTTTAGCTATTTGTAATCAATACACAACCTGAGTGTATCGTCTTTCTTCTTTACAAACAGAACTGGTGCTCCCCAAGAAGACACACTCGACCTTATATACTTTTTCTCCATCAATTCTTGAAGCTACATCTTCAGCTTTAACAAATCTAGTGTGCTCATCCTGTAGGGTGCCTTAGAGACTGGCATTGCTCCTGGCATAAGGTCAATGGTAAAATCAATATCCCTCTTTGGACGAAGTCCTGGAACATCATCAGGAAAAACATCCCTGAATTCCTATAACACATGAAAATCCTCCAGCCTAGGAGTTTCATTCCCTACTGCCTCCAAAACATGGGGTGCATATAACTAGCAACCTTCCCTACATAACTTCTTCAACTGCATGGTTGAAATCTGCCTAACATAAACCACTTTTGGAATGCCTCTTACCACTCTTGGGTGTCCTTCTTCATCCATGCATTCAAAAGTCTTATTGTAATAGTCAAGCTTTACTCTGTGAGCTTTTAACCAATCCATTCCAATGAGGATGTCATAGGAACCAAGTGGCAGAACATTCAGATCTGCATAATCCACTAACCCATTCATCTCTAATGGACATTTTTCTACAATCTCATTGACCTTCCTCTTGGTTCCAGTGTAATATAACTTCAACAATCCTAGGAGTAATATAACTATGAGTAGAACTAGGGTCAATCAAAATAGAGAAAGATTGTTTAGCAATCTTTCATGGAACCTCAAGCATAGTTGACTGGTGATCTACGTGACAGTCCTCTAATGTTGCATAAATCTTAGGGACTGTCCTTGCCACCTGACCAACAGTTTCAGCTTCCTGGACGTTGTAAGTTGGCCTTACATACCCTTCCTCATGAGGACAGTTCTTGCACGTGTGGGGTCTTCCACACCTCCAACATTGGAGGGGTTCCCTGATTTCTTTAAAATCCCTTGCCTTTTCCCCCGTCACCCTAGCTGGTTGATTTACAGTCTGTGATGGTTTCCTTTGTTGTTGGTTCCTGAAGTTGGAAGGTTTGAATCCTTTCTTTCTATGTTCAAACTTCTCATTCTTCTTTCCCTTCCAAGCCTTATGATGATCAGGATTGCCTTTGTTATGGTCATAACAGTACTTAGCCGCTTCTGATAGCTTCTTCCAGCATTCTAGGCTCATCAAACTCAATTCAGTCTTTGTAAGACTGAGGTAATCTACTCAGAAAACGTTGGATCTTCACCTTCTCATCTTTGATTTACCTAACATACCTTAACAACTCTAAGAACTTATTGGCATATTCTTTCATTATCAGTTGTCTCAATCTCAGCTCATGGAATTCCTTAATTTTGTCATCATAATACCTGTTAGAGAAGTATTTCTGTTTGAAATACTTCTTGAATTGTTTCCACTTAAGTCTTCTTTCACTGATCCTCTTTACTTGTCTGAGGTGCTCCCACCAAATGGATGCTCTTCCATTCAGATTGAAGATGGCAACCCTTGCTTTCATGTTTCCTGAATAGTCCTAGACTTGGAAATACTTCCTCATCCCGAGAAGCCAAGCTTCAACTTCTTGACCAGTATTTATCTCACCATTAAAGGTAGGAGGTTTAGCCTTCTTAAATTCATCTCGAGAGCCTTTCCTGTGGTGCCTCTTTCTCTTTCTCTTGTGAGAAGAAGAGCTTGAACCCCCACCGGATTCTTCTAAGTCAAATGACGCACTGGAAGTCATTTTCCTTCTTCTAGTGCTACTCTTACCTCCTTCTGGATTTACTGTCTCATGCCCAATGTTCATCTTTCTTTTTAAGTCTATCAAACTTTGCAGCATGGTTGCGTTCAGCTGATTCTAATCTTCTTGAGCCTTGACCAATTTTTCATTGTCTGCTCTGTAACTCTACATTTCCACCCTTAGGCTCCTCATGGTGGTTGCAAAGTCTGGCGGGGTATCCTGATATCTCCTTCTATTAGACTCAGTTTCATCATTTCCAACTCTAATGTTCTCACCCATAACATCTTCCTCATGCCCATGGGGATATCATATATCATTCCCGTTGTAGGTTCTCATGGCTTGAGCTTAAAAACCCACCTTTCTAATTTGCACTATGACTCTGCAAAAATGTGTTAACACATCATTTGTTAGATAATATCAGAATCAAAACCACTTACCCACTGCCCATGGAAGTTTTCTTTGTATTTAGCTAACAATATGTTGAAACCATTTACCTACAGCTCTGTAAACTGTTAAACTTTGCACATCAAGGCCCAATGTGGTAACCTTAAGCTCTAATACCACACTGTAGTGTACTACAATGTTGGTATCAAAGGGTACTCTTATTTCTTTTAACTGTAATTCTAGCCCATCCAAGCCACATGATGCAACCTCGCTCTGATCCCAAACTGTCACGTCCCCATGCCCCATAATGCGGATTATTAGACTTTTTTGCTTAAAGAACCTCTTTGCTCTTCTGATAAACACCAGGTATGGATGTTAACCTATTCTCCAACCTTCATCTCAGGCTTAGAACCACTTTACCAGTCGTTCTGCCCTTCAATTATCCATTATGCGTCAAGAACGGTCATTTCCAAACTAACCTTGCCCTTTCCACACCTCCGCTTCTGCCCTGCCGACCTCGGAAGTCGGAAATCGAAACTTCAACATTTACACGAGACGCTTTGCCAACCTTCCACTTCCGCACTTCCGCTTCCCCCTTCCAACCTCGGAAGTTGAAATCGAAAACATAAATGTGCGAAGAAACATTTAACTACCTTTCCTCCTTCTGCCTTCTGCACCTCGAAACTCAGAAATTGAAAACTCAATGTGCGAAGGAACTTTCAACGTCCTTTTGGCCTTTCGCCTTCTGCACCTCGGAACTAGAAAATCAAAAACTTAATGTGCGAAGGAAATTTCAACAGTGTTTGCGCCTTCTGCCTTCCACACTTCAGAACTCGAAAATCGAAACACTATCTTTTCCTTAGACTTTTTTTGCGCCTTTCTGCTTTCTACTTCTCGTCTTCCGCAGGCAGATCCTGGAAATCAGAAAGTCACCCTTCTGCCTTAGAATCCTTTTACGCTTCCAACTTCCACCTTCCGACCTCAAACATCGGAAGTTGGAAAACCCATTTTCTACCTCATCTTTTCTCTTGATTTCTTCCTTTCGCCTTCCGCCTTCCGCAGGAGGATCCCGGAAGTCGGAAATCCCACATTCTGCTCCAATAGAACTTCTTTCTCTCGCCTCCCGCATTCTGCCTTCCGCTGCGGATCCTGGGGTGCAGAAACACAACTTTTCTACCCAGTTCAACTGCTCCTTTCCGACTTATGCCATCCACCTCTCCTAGGCAGATTTCAAAGGGCAGAAACACTGAGCCAGAAGCATTCTGACCTCTGTAACAGGCTTTCGGCCTCATCATGAACTTAGGCAAAAATGCATAGAAACATCTAAGGCAAAAATAGAGATAAAATGCAGGAAATATACACAAGTAAACATCTACTTCATCATAATTAAGCATTCAATCATGAACAGTACAATTCATAGGAAAATACATTGCATAAACAACAAAACAAGAATACTTATCTTGAAGGATGAAGTTTTCCTCCAACTAGCTATGTAACTGCAATGTTCCACCCAACCATAAGCCAATGTGTTCTTTAATCTCTCAACACCGCTGCCACCCCCGAGCTGGGCATGATTACACACAACCAGATATTTAACACACAGTCAAGCCAACACCTAGTTGGACTTATTAGACTATCCAGCCAAGCCAACACCTAGTTGGGTTAATAGGATGCAGGCTTAACAAGCCAACACATGCATTCAGGACCAGCCACACCAACAAATGGGTTCACATGCCTTAAGGCTAAGCCACCTTTCACAGTTGGGTTAATAGGCTGTCCAGCCAAGGATTACACACAAGGCTAAATGCACAACAAGACTCGGCCAAACCAAGATCCAATTGGGTCAACAAGCCCCAAGGCCAAGCCAATCTCCCTTTGGTTAACAGGCTGCTAAGGCAGTGGAAAGGTAGAATGACTAAGCTAGTGGCTCATTCAAGAGCTAGGACACCTCTACAAGATCTATCTGGCCTGGCATCCACATTACCTGCATCCCAACACAAGGTACCATCCCTTTCTTTGCTCAACAGTCCTTCATGCTATGCCTCCCTTTAGTGCTCTTCAGGGCATGCAATAAAGATCTACTAGGCACTCTTATCTTTTCCTGAGGTTCCTCTCTGCACTAGGTTAACAAGTCAATTCGTGACAAGAACAGAAAAACCCAAAAACCAGGGCTCACAACACAACAACCACACTGTGGACCAGCAAAACAACCTCCTCACTGTGACACAGTAAACACACTGTAACTTAGTAAAACAGAGGCTTTCCACTGCAGGAAAACACCAACACTAGGAAAAGCACAGAAGATCACTCTTTCTCCCAAAATCCAGCGATCCCCACTGCTCAATCGCTCAGCAAAAAAACTAGCTTCTCTGTCCTGGGAGAAAAGAATGACCAAAATGATGAACGTTGAACAACGGATTCACAATCACAGGCAAAAACCATGCTTCTGCAAACATAGGTGAATGCACAGTGCGCATGAGCAGTCTAGAGAGCTTGAATGGTAATGTTAATGAACAACGATGGAATGGTTCGAATGAATGAGGAGTGAGCAAAACCCAAACACGACCTCCTCTAACGGACACGGCACGCATCATGTGCTTGCTTCTTGCAAAAGCAAAAGTGCGGCTTCCCCCAAGCTGCAGGCCTGCGCAGACTGCAGTATGCCATGCCTTGCACTGCCCCAGGCATTAACTGCCTCATCCTATTCTGGAAGGAATTAATGATTGAGTGCAGGGACAAAATGGGTAGCTGAGGTTCAATGATTTTCTCAATGACATGTGGCTTAACCCTATAGGCTCAAAGGTTTGACCAACTCCCCCACCCTATCCCTTGTGAAATCATGCCCCCATCTGTTTCATGTTGCAGTTCCATAGCTAGTTGTAATATTTTATAAAATTGTGCATTTACATGATATTTGAAAATGCTATGTGCTTTGACTAGCACCATAACCATAACCTTAGGCATCAACCTTGATCACCTATATACAAAATACCAGATCGATGGCAAGGCCTTGGCCTTGAGCTTCATGCCATGATCCTCATACAATATATATACATCATGTATAATCAAAATATCATGGGGTCAAAACCGGGTATTACAATGTCAAGGAACTGATCAATTCGATAGGCCCTGAGGGTTGAAATCCATAACATATCTCAAATGGACTCTTGCCCGTAGAACTGTGTTGAGCACGATTGTAGTTGTGTTGAATGTATGGAAGGATGTCATCTCATGTTCGACGATGCTTGTGGTTGTACATGCAGAGCAGTTGTACTACCAAGCGATTTACAACTTTTGTTTGTCCGTTTGTCTGCGGATGGAAGGTTGTTGACAAAGCAAGTCTTGTGTTGAGTTGTTTCCAAAGTATGCCAAAATGTGCTGACAAATCTAGCATCTCTGTCGAAAATAATGGTCATTGGGAGGCCATATTTTCCACACATGTTCGAAGAAGAGCTGCGTAGTCAGTTGTGTTGTCATAGTCTTCTTGTAAGGTATAAAGATAGCCATCTTAGAAAATCTGTCGACTACTACTAAGATCGTGTCATGTTGATGTTTGGTAGTAGGATATCCCTTCAAGTAGCCCATAGAAATAGATTCCCATGGGCGACTAGGAACTGGAAGGGGTGTATATAGTCCTTGTCGTCAATTCAACGGTTTAGCAATGGCACAAACCACGCACGATCGAATGTACTTGTTGACGTCAAATTTAAGTGAAGGCCAGTAAAAATACTTTTGGAGGATAATAAGTGTTTTTGTGACTCCAAAATGTCCTGCAGTCTTGTTGTAGCGGCGCATCTTAGATAAGCTTTTGTCGATGCTCACCGGTCAGTACACAACGTTGTCCAAGCTTGTATAGCAAGGTGTCCTCCAGGACGTAGTCGGTAGTAGACAACGTGTCGATCTAAAGCTATCGATAAATTGTGGAGAAGTCACAATCCACTGAATACAATTGTGGCCAATTAGTGGTGTGGTAACCATGCATACTCACCATTATAGATAGTAGAGTAATGGGTGGTCGACTGAGACAATTGGATGCGGCATTGGCTTTTCCTTTTAGATACTTAATTACCAACTGAAATTGTTGCAGGTAATTAATCCACTTAAGTTGTCAGGTTGTCTGTAGTTTCGACTGGGACAGAGCAAACTGCAAAGGTTTATGGTCAGTGAGGATGATCGTCTCCTTGCCAAGAATGTAGCGTCTCCATTCTTTAAGAGCTTGCACAATGGCGTATAGTTATTTTTCATATGCCGAACACCTTCTAACAATGTCATTGGAAGTTTCGGAATGAAACGTGACTGGGTGACCTGACCCGCCGAGAGCATAGTCTGATGCATCCGTCTCAATCTTAAAAGGCTGATTCAAATTAGGTAACACAAGTACTAGTGCGGTACAAAGCTTGTTCTTAAGTTGTTAAAAAGCTTGTTGTTGTAGCGGTGTCCATTTGAAGACAGTTTTACCATTTCCTTTAGTCAATCGATTCAAATGCCATGCGATGTGACTGAAGCCAAGTATGAACCGTCGATAGAAATTTTCCAAACCAAGAAAACTTCTTTGTTCATGAATGTTTTGAGGAATGGGCCAATCTTTGAGGATCTGTACTTTTTTTGGGTTGACATGAATGCCTGCATATTCAATTACATACCCCAAATATTTGATGCTAGTCATCACAAATGAGCATTTGTCTATGTTCAGATATAGTCGATGTTGCTGGGGAGTGACGAACACTTGTCGAAGTTGTCTGACATGTTCTTCCCATGATCAACTGAAAATCGAGATATCGTCGAGATAGACAATGACACACTTACTAATGAAAGGTCGTAGAAGGTCATCCATATATCTCTTGAAGGTTGTAGGTGCATTGGTTAAGCCGAAAGTCATGACTAACCATTCAAACAATCCTTCCTTGGTCTTGAAAGTCGTTTTCCATACATCGCTGGACTCAATCGGAATTTGATGATACCCCGACTTGAGGCCGAGTTTTGTAAAGAACTTAGCACCTTTCAGATTGTCGATGAGTTCATCTATCCGTGAAAAAGGGTATATGTTCTTTACTAAAATTTTGTTGAGAGCTCGATAGTCGATGCACATGCGCCAAGTCTCATCTTTCTTTGGAACTAGGACGGCTAGACTTCCACAAGGAGAAGAGTTGGGGCGGATATGACCCTTATCAATCAAATCCTGGATTTTCCTGCGAATCTCTTTGGTCTCGAGAATGGAGCTTATGTAAATAGATGGGTTAGGTAATGAAGAACCAGAAACAAGTTCAATGGAGTGTTTTACCTGGCAATGCAGAGGTACTCTGTTCAGATTTTGAAATATGTTTCGATATTCCTCAAGAATATTTTCGATATGTTGTTGTTGTCAAGAGTTGTGTTGGTCGGTGAGTCGACTCGTTCCTGTAGTTTTTATGGAGTGTTGAGGCTTTATCAAAATTAATGCGAACTTTTGAGCATGATTGATAAGCTTCTTTGTTTATTTGGCAGATATCATAGCAATCGTTGGTGTGGGTTGTCGCTTTGGTATGTTGTACCTTTGATTTCGGATCTTCACAATCACCTTCTGAGGTCGTGACTGATATGTACCGTGTTGATCCCACAAGTAAGGTTTCCCAAACAAGCCGTCAGCTACGGAAAGCGGTGCCACATCACAGAGTACTTCATCTTCAAAAGGCTTAATGAAGTAGGCGAGTCTTTATTAGTGTTTGATTCTTAGTTCCTGCCCATCCTTCATCTAACTGATATTGTAAGGCTGCGGATGTGGAGTGGTGACAAGACCTAATTTCTTCACAAGATATTTAGAAACAAAGTTCTTTTGGCTACCATTATCCACAATTAGATGTAATTGATTTTTTTGAACCCATGTCCATGTATGGAATAGAGGCTCTCGTTCCTCCTCATCAACGAAAGTCGAGGTTGTCAGAGTAGTCAAGGTCGAAGCTAAGACAGTTGTTGCATCTGGATCAAATTCTAACAGGGTTCTGTCGAACAAGTCGGATGTCGATAATTTTTCCAAAAATGTCTTCCGAGTTTTGCATTCCGACGTATCATGCCATGTTGAATTGTGATAATCACACCATTTCCCGATAAGAGCTTATTTGTTGCAATCCCTCCTGTCTTTTTGAAAGTTCTTCTTCTGATGATCAGGCTTTGGCGGAGTCTGCTAAGAAGGTTTCTTTGACTTGTCGGAGTCGACCGATGACTTCTTATCGGATGTTCGACCTGTTGGCTTGTTCGCGAAACGTGTTTTTTTGTTTTGCTTGGATTTAAGCTTGTTGGCGTAATGAAATGCATCCGCAAGCGTACTAACAGTAAAAAAACTCCATCTCCTACTGAATTTACGGGGATAAACCGCTGAAGTACTTCATGACAAGTAATTTCTCTTCTTCTTGGATGCCAAGTCTAGCCATGAGTCGATAAAAATCGTCGGTATAACTCTGCACGGACTAGTATTTCCATTGCCTTAGCTGCTACCACTTCTTATATTGTTCAAGATACTTGGGCGGGTAAAAATCCTTTCGGACATACTCGATAAATTTTCCCACTAGCAGTGTACAGAGATTGACATCTTTAAGGATGCAATGGTGATCTTTTCTGCTTCAGAGAGTTGATTCACAGAGTAGTAAGATTCCAGTTGTTGTACCCAATTGTCAATGGATTCTGCATCAATCTTGCCTTCAAGATTCGGTATGTCCAGATTTATTTGCACTTTGAAGGCGTTGATCTTATCGAAGTGAGGTAGCGTCAAGGATTCTCTAGAGTTCGAAGCGAATCGTATGAGAATCTCGTTGAACTTGGCAAACATTTTGGTCTGTTGGTGAGTCAGTGCTTTTTCTATGAGTTGCTCTATCTCGTCAGTTGCATGTCTATTATTTGCTTCTTCGGCCTTCTTTTCTGAAGTCGAAGAAAGTGTCTGCTTGTTTTGTTAAGTTTGTGAGCATCTTTGAACATGCATAAGTTAGATAACTTCGATGGAAGTGTTGATATAACTTAGGCTCTGAACAAGATCAAGCTCTATACCAATGATCTAGGTCATGCCCAGGTGCACGCTGGGGACAACAATTGACTGAATGAGTCGAGCACTGTTATGGCGGAAGCTTAGAAAAAGAACAAGGAAAGCAGGAATACACTATATTGACAAAAAGTAAGCACACAAACAATATGCAAGAATTCAAACCAGTTTCTATTATCACTTCTTCTCTATGAATGTTCGTTCATTGTTACAATAATGTACATGTTTATATAGGATGCCGAGATGCTTGGGTAACTACCTGTTATGTTCAGTTACAAGAAGTTATAGCGATTTGGAAGTTCAACCGTCGCAGACGACAGAGAGTCAATCTGTCGATGTTCGGCAGGTGCCGACAAGGCATGTCGAGATGTTGTATGTCAATATATCTCAAGGTCGTTTGTGTCAAGGTTCGGACTTGTTGAAGCCGATGTTTAACCTATCGAAGCAGTCGAAATAGTCGAAGTGCTAGACTTTGTTGAAGTTCGACAACATGCCAACTGTTGGTTGGATCACTTTGACCTCTATGCATGATGGACTCCATATTTTGATTGTCTCAGTTGTAGAGTGTGAAAATATATCCTTTAGTCCTCAAAGAAAGTACTCCCAAAATGCATATGTGGAACAAATGCAATATCAAAATGACTGCAAAAAGGTCAACTGTGATTAATTGTGTTTCTTAACACTAGGCCTAAATGAAATGAATTTAAATAAATATTTTTATAGCTAGTCACTGGTCAAGGGATGAGCACTCATCCTTTGTATGATCTAAGGCCATTTGCTCCTACAGGGAAATAGGGTGGTCACTACATCACACCTATGGACAGTGGCGGGCAATGCAAGTTATATCGAGTAATTATCTGGTGTCTAAAAGGTTATCCAGGGAACTTGCCCTTGGAGGTTGGCTAGTGAAAGAAAGGTCTTATGAAATGTGGAATGTTATGAATGTTAAATCAATTGAATTGTGAAAAGGATACTTATTAGAGTCTATTGGAGATCGTCTAAGCATCCTACCCATTTGTGAGGCACCTCCATTCCCTAGTGTCGTCTGTCATGCTTATTGTCACTATGGTCCCTTGTATCCCCTGCCACTCTAAGAGATAACATGATTAAAGTCTAATAAGTCAACCACTTTGAACTTATTTGTGTTTCTATTCACCTCACCCGGTCTAGTATGATAATCAGTTTTGTAAGTGAGCATATGCCTAGGAATTTGTTATGGATTGCGAGGTTGTTTTAATGCAAGTCTAATTTCTATTTGTTATGATCACCGTTGTATTTATTAATGATGTTTTAGTTGGGCCACTAATATAGATAATGGAGCATTATTAACCCCTTGTGCATACAAGATCATTTGTTTCACAACTCATTCATTATTTTGATCAATTTTGACTTAGTCAAACTCGATCTAACCATGGTCAACAGGTGGTCTCCGGTGACTTTTGATCCAATAGTTCAGTTTTGTTGTTTTGGCATCTATTGGTACCTACTACATTATCCCATGCTTCAATTGGTCATTATATGCTTTAGTTCATAGTTATTTTTATTATTTATCAATTATTATGGGCCATATTTTATATGTTGGACATGGATGAGCTTACAGATTATTCTACACGTGGATCCATGACATACTAGTAGTCACCTTTAGTAGTTTCGAGGTCTCTAATCTCAATTATACAGTCAAATTAGTGGTCTGAGCAAAGGCATGATATTGGCATTTTATTCACCCAACAGTGTTAATGGCATATTATTCAATTATAAAGTGACCATAGATTAACCAAGAAATTGATTTGGCTAGTAAGGGACAAGGGAATTGGGATGCTATGTTATGATGTCTTGAGACTCTTTGGACCATGTCTTATGTGTTACATCACTTGATGGGGCCACACTTTATGTTTCTCCTCTAGGGAGGACATCTCCCTCATGGGGGACATACTTGATGATTGAGATCACTTTGGTTATTATTATGTATCGTTGCATCTTTGTAAATGGGGGCGCCTACAGTGATTTAAGCCCCTAGGCGACTTACCATGCCATAACAAACTTTTATTGTATCATGTTGTAACTTGGGTGCTCTAGAGAAAATCGGCTTCCTTTTGATGATAGTTTGATGTGATCTGATGAGACTCTCTCCACCATCGATATAGTCGGTTATGATTTTATCCTAGCCCTCCATCATTTTGGAGCTAGGGATTTTGCATCATGAGTTCTATTTATCCCTGAACTCACTCATTGTAATGGACTTTTGGCTCTTGGATATTCAGCAATAAAGAGAAACATTTTGCAAAGATCTTGTGTTTTATTTGTTGGATGTTCCCATACTTGATTGGAAATCAATTCAATTCTCTTAGACATTCAAGTGGATTTGTGATAGTTACATACAATATTTGTGGAGGTCATGTTGTATTGTAGGGTAGTGATTTGGTGGAGAGCGTCTTTGTGAGGGATCTCCATCTCTCTCTCTTCAATTGTTTATCAACTCGGGGAGTTTTCTATTGCATCATCGATCATCTTTTATGTCTTTGAGTTGGCTTGCATACACAGATTCTTTTTCTTGTGGATCAAATCTAACTTTCAAATTGTTTGTGTTCGCATGTAAAGGGGTGCACTAGCTTCTTAGAGGAAAATCATTTTCACTTGAAACTTCACCGAAATTGCTCAAAATTGATACGAAGAGGAAAGATCATCATAGGATTTGGCATCCGCAAGATTTCTGGGTAATCTCAACCATTATTTCTCTCGTTTCTATTTCTATTCCATTAGTCGCTTAACAAATTAATAAGTAAAATCCTCGTTTCATAGAAGTTATATTTCAAGTCACTTGTGCTTGTAATTGACATAAAACCCTTGTAGACCAAATTTGGCTTAAATTTGACTCCGTTTTCCCTATCTTTAGCACTATTCCTCTTTGGGGCAATTCGCCCTCCTTGGGAAACTGGTATTTTTGCTTGTTAGGTGGCCTTGGCGTTACTTGATTATTGTTTATTGTTCATATATTACATCAAGTACATGTTTGAATTGCCAATAATTTGTTTTAACGCTAGTTTGTAGCCATGTCCCATTTAAATGCTTAAATCATAACTGGAACAAATTGCATATTTTACTCTTGCAATTTATTTCTCTAGATTTTTTTTGTATTCTTCATTGAGATAAAAACATCTTGGTTGATAATTTCTTTACTTCACTAAGCCTCTCAACCTGTATTCATAGTCTTAGATCAACAATTATTTGGTAGATCTAGGGTTTTAATTCAAGGCATCATTGTTTGAATTTGCATCTAGATTATTTGTGTGTGTGTTGTCTTATATGTCGGTCTTCATTGGCTGACAAGCGCCCCCCCCCACCCCCCCCCTCCCGTGTTGATCTTGCTTTTAGCTTGATCTAAAGTGACAAGAGCTCGTCTGGTGTGACAACTACTCCATCGGTAGTGGACAAGGCCCTTGCGGTGTCACTTGGTTTAGTTGTCCCTCCTCTACCATCTCAGATAGGATACCTTTTAGTGCCAACCACACCTTGAGTGATAACAGTTACCATAGTCAAATTACAACCCAAATCATTTGGTATCACCACAGTTCAAGTTCCTTGGAAAATAGTCCTAAATCCTTAATCAAATCACCTAAGTTCTTGAAGAAAAGTCACCAATACACTTGGTTGATGGTCCACACTAAAAGAAAGTACAATGCAAAGGGAGAAGAACGAGAGGAATCCTGAATAGTTAGAGAGATGAGGGATCAAAGATATAAAGTAGACATGGATGATAGTAAAAGAAAGGCTCAAGGAAGTCCATCCTTACCTGAAAGGAGGCTAGCCAGATTAGATGGCTTGGAGGATATCCAACTCGCAATCAAGAGAATATGAAGTACTCTGCCAAATGATGACTTTCATGTTCATGTAACAACAATTTGTAAATCTCCCAAGTAATAATCCAATCTGATAGTGCCAAAATTCCTTCTATTTCACCTGAAGGAACTAGTTCTAGTTGTATTACTTTAGCATCAATGCTAGCAAACTCCAATTTTATTTAACAAGGTTTATTTAATGTAGAGATGATATTGGAAATTAGCCTTTTGAAAGAACCATGAATGTTAAAAAGATTGATTATTGGACTATGAAATTAGAAGTGTATATTGAATTTCCAAGGTTATTCAACTTAGAAACTCTCATTGCTAGGCTGAAGATGACAAGTTGTGTCTTGTTATGATGGAAATAGTTTTGTGTGGAAAAGGTAGCCGCAGACTTCTCATCCTCAATTAGGAAGGGTATAGACAAGTATTGTGAAAGAAGTTTCGCCTAACAGTATGAATGTGAGTTAAGAATCCAATGGTAGTGTCTCTGGAAAAAGTTGGGCAAAAAGTTGATGATGATATAGCTGAATTCCACAAGTACATAATTCTATTGTATATTTCTGAAGAATAGAAAGATACCATTATGAAGGACATGTTGACTTTGAACAATAAACAATATGTTCATATTGGGACCAACAAAAAAATCAATTACTCTAAGAATGGTGGTTTATCTAATGCAAGAAGACTAAAAGCCTTACCTGATGCAATTGTTGTTGGAAAGTAGCATGATTCAGCAAAAGGCCTACATACAACAGTAATGTCAAGAATCAAGGCCTTATCCAAGTATGTCATCCAACAAAGGGTTTAAATTTTACTAAAAGTAATGCTCTTGACAAGAGCAAGAAAGGAATGTAAAAGAATGATCACATTGGAGGACAACTAGAAGTGGGGTACACATTCTATATGTTCCAGAATTTGTAAAAATTGTACTGAAAAAAAATATGATACTTCTCGTTGACATGATGAAGACCTTTTTGATTAAGTATATTCCTCAGATGATGAGATTGAGGAAGAGCATTGTGTGTTTCAAGGAAGCATAAATGGATTTTAGGAGGCAAACAAAGGGAAATTTGTTTACTATTCACCTTCAAACAGCAATAAAAAAAAGAGTATTTCCAGTTCTGAGAATTATATGCAGCGGTCAGCAATTAAAGGGGTGTCATGTGACCAGTAATGAAGGCACCACCAAGAATATATGTTTCATGCCTATTTAAGTACATTGTAATGTTGAAGGACAAGCCCAATGCATGGATAAAGACACTGGAATTGATGACCCAACTAAGTTTGCAATTGCTTTGCCTCAAGGAGTTTACAGAAGCTAAATAAACAAAATTGGACCTTCCTCTTCTTTTCTAGTACTGTTTGAAATGGGGATTTATATTATGATTGAGGAAGATTGTTGACAAAATCAATGCAGGGGTTTGATGATAATGCAAAACGCGTTGCTCCTCTAAAAGGTAAGAGGCAGATGACTGAAGAGTGGCCTGCCAATGAAGAACAATGATCTACACGTTGAGCCCTAGAATTGCTTCAAAATGAAATGGAACAAATACTTTGGAAATTTGTCAGAAAATTTTTGGGAAATTGAACATCTAACACCACAATACACAATGGCTCTTACTGAAGATTTGTCGTTGATAAATGATAATGGCTTTAATTGGAAGTGGCAAAGTGTCTCTCTTTAGAGCTATTGTTGGTATATGGTGTTCTGGTAAAGGCACCATTAAATCCCATATAAAATAGAACAGTGAATGCTCCCATAAATCCATTTGAAAAAGAACAATCAAAGATAAAAAAAGGGAACTCTAATAACCTTCTCAACACTTGTATAAGTGGAAGAGAAGATCAAGATCAGGCCCTACAAAGGTGAATAATATACAAAGTTGAGGTAAACACAATTAAGTGAATCGTTGGTTACCGTAGTTAGAACTATATTTCAGTGTGCATAATGTATCAGAGGGTCTAAACATAGCTTTTTCCAAACTCAAGCTAGAAGGTCGTGCACATACTTGGTCAGAAAGCTACATTGAGGCCCTTAAATTGAGGGGGAAACCCACCAATAACTAAGTGAGAGGTATTCAAAGATATCCTCGAGTCCCACTTTTACCCTGTTGAGTATGGAGAGGACCAATGTATTCAACGACACTATTAGAAACGACATCAAGGATAGCCTATACATTAGTACAATCTAGAGTTTAGAAAGCAATCCATTCAATTGGGAACAAACACCAATAGATTTTAGAGTTTATTTTCTTGTTTGTTTATACTATGGTGTGTTACAGATCTTGTTTGTTATATCTTGATAATATGGTATAAAGGGGTATTAAAAATGGGTTGATAAAAATGGACACCTACAATATCTAATGAAACCAGGGGTTTTTTAATTGAAAAGGTGTATTGGGAGGGGAGTTTGGTTTAACAATACAATTTTGGGAGGCATTTTTCAATATTTAGTGAAATTAAGGATATTCTTTAATATCCTGCAAATGGGCGTGCTATGTAAAAATCTCATTGAATGAAACCCCCTATGCATTGCAGGTCAGATGGCCATCTAAAAATCAATTACCCTTATGCAAAATTGGGAGAGGACATTGGAGACACCCATATAGTCACCAGCCCTTCAGATTTTGGCACTGAATCACTCATGAAGGTAAACAAAGGGAAGAGGCAGCTAGACTTTGATTGACACGGAGCAAGATTTGTTACTATAACCACAATCTCACATCAATGAGAAAATTGCCAAAGTTAATGAACATCTCTCATTTAGAATTAATGAATTGGAATACAATAAGCCAAGAGCAAGATACAAAATCTCTTTTGATATCATCCCAATGACCACTTGAGTTATCTGATTTACACAAATCGATATATTCTCCTTTCAACCCTATTCTGCGGGATACTAAAGATTATGGCAAACAATTTGAGTTATCAAATAAAAAAACTACTAGTTCTTTCATGACCCCATCTCACTCAAGGAGATATAATACATGCTCGCAAGCAAAATTGGCATCCTCGCATTAAAAAGGGCTACATGCTCACAAACAAAATTGGCATCCTCACAATCAAAAGGGCTCTATAAGTCATCAAACATCCCAACTTAGGTGTCTAGGGGACGGAAAGCACATATTAATCATGCACGGGAAACTATAGAGAAGGAGATCTTGGAAGGTGCACAACCAACTATCTACAAGGCCCTTAGTAGAGTAGCCCCTTGGGAGGTTTTATAGTGATCTTCCTCTCCAACAATTTAAGAGGCTTACGATCTACCTCCAAACAAAGAGCCCTCAAGCGAATAGTTAAAAAGCATTATTCTTTTTTGTTTCTTTTTCTTCAAGAAATGATAGTCTTAGTCGATGTTACCTTAAAAATACTCAAGAAGCTCTTCTCGTGCTAGAGATTCCTAAATAAAGGGCCCTCAAGCAAATAGTTAAGAAGCACTATTATTTTATGTTTATTTTTCTTTAAGAACAATAGTCTCAGTCGATGCTACCTTAAAAATACTCAAGAAGCTCTTCCTATGTTGGAGCTTCCTAATTGTCGACGTTGTTGGAATTCCATGGGTTTGGCAATAGGGTGGTCTTCTGCATGCAATCTATTCACATCGATAAGTTTACCAAATTAAAAAATTTCCTCTCATTGTTTCACCTCTAACAACCACTCTAGATTTTCTATACATATATGTTCCATCTCACAACTGCAAGGATTTTTGGGAAAACCTTTCTTGCTCCCCCCTCATTACCCTCCCTAATCTTATCATTGGGGTTGACTTAACATTCACCATCTTGAACTATGAATATTGAGGACCATTCATACACCATGATCCTCTTGTGAGGTTTTTTGAATCATTTCTTTACAATGACCAATCTATAGATAAGAAGCCCTCCGTCTTGAGTCCTACCTGATCTAACCACCACATAGGCCAAGATTGTATAGTTAAGCCCATGGACTTATTCTTGGTCAAATATTCTATGTGGTTGTCCCTCGATGTGTACAAATCCTCCACCCTTAATTACGCACAATCAAATCATTTTCTTATCTCCTTGGAGCTCTCATCCACCACCTCAATATGGTGTAGGATATGGGGCACACAAATCGCCCCTATATCCGACCACTAGAAACTGTGACTGTGTTGGTCGGGGGCATCATTGCCTCCCATGTAATTTAGCATTCATCGATGGCAAGCAATATTTAGCCTGTTGTAGAGTATTTAATGCGACTGCAACAGGCTTGATGATCGTTGGATCTTGAGTTGCTCGAGATCCAATGGTCATCAACCCTACTGCAGCCGCATTAAATACTCTGCAGCATGTTAAATATTGCTTGCCTTCATCGGTGCCCTCCATTCCGTCGTGTTCTATGTTGAAAGGTTCTGGGCTCATGTAGCATGTATGGGATCGTATCCAGCAACACACTTGATGTGACCACCATTTACCCCTGATGGCACACATTGAAGTCCGACGCCCCTCTAGATGTAATGCATGCGCTATCAAGATGATCTAAAATTTGAAAATAAATGATATGAATTTATTTCAAATTTGAATCTAGTGGGCAAGAATTTATTTCAATTTTGAATCCAATGAGTTGGAAGAACTTTTCACTGGGTCTTGCATATCACAAGCATGGTGCAACTGGAAATGATGAACCCATATACCTTCACCGAGTTGCAGGTTGAGAAAATCCACCATGGCCATGTGATGTATGGGGCGTTGTGCTCAGAGGCGTTTGGGATCAGCGGACACTTAACCTTGCCTGAATCCAGTAATGGCCTTGCTCTCAGGATGGCGATTTACGGTGCCGATGTTTACCAGGAAGACATCAAGAAGCTTTACTACAGGGGAGCTAATTTGGCGTTCAAGGAGCCTTGTTTGATAATGTAATAGTCTGCAACATTTTGGTTTGTGTTGACAACCCTGCCAACATTGTGTTGATCGTGACTTGAAAGGAGAAGCAGACGGAGAGCACCGAGCTTATCTCGATTAGAAAGATTCACAAGTTCATGAAAATAATAATTTTATGTTGAGTTAGTGGGTCTAAATGTTATTAATATTTTTTTGGGTCGAGGGCACTACACTCTGGAACCAAGAAGGTAAACCATATTGATATAAAAAATTAGATCAATTAAATTAATCCATTTCGTGAACATTGTAATCCATTTAACTTAATTATTTTCATGACAGTCTTCTTTCACGGAGAAGTTAGTTTGGACAGTGGGAAAGAGGTAGGTTCAGACACCAATTGATTGATCGACGATAAGTTCATACCCTGGATGTTTGACGGAACATGGGTTGGCGGAACACCTGAACATGCCATATAAAACCTAGATTGAAACAACTGCTTGTGGTTTTGATGGGTGCCTATAATTCAATCAAAATATGTCTGGTAGCATAAATTCAAAGTGTGATGGAATGCTCACCTTCCAAAATGAATTGTCAAACCAGAACTACTTTGAACAACAATGAAGACATTGTAGTCCAGAGGATATGTTCATTCATGGAAGTCGCAGGGCATGTTGTATTTTTGTTGCTTTTCTTATTTGTTTGCTTCAAAACTTGATCTATCAGCGTGAAAGAAAAAAAAGGTAGGTAGGTCGTGTTCCTTCCACACCATCGCCCTTCCCAACCCCACGTCAATTCCACTTCCACACTATCGTAACCCTCTTCCATCTGCGAAGTGAGCTGAGAATCCCAGAAGACACGTTCTTCCAATTTTGGCCATATCAACCTTAAATATATATAAAAAGTTTCGTATATAATTTGCTTTTACCAGTTTTCCATCAGGTTTTTAGAGAGGTAAGGAAAGTGCGATGAGATGTTAATTTATTAATATGTGCCTGATAGTTCTATAGGTAGGTTGAAGTTATTTTGGAACAGGTTTAAAGATAGGTAATTTCAAGAAGTGTATTTTTAATGTAATTTAATTCTAAATTTTATTTGTATATTTTGGTAATTATATATATATATTATTAATGTATTTTTAATGTAATTTAATTCTTATAATATATATAAGAATTTATTTTTTTATGATATTTATTTGATTTCAATTAATTTCAATCAACAATATTATTATAATTTTAATAATAATTAATTTCAATTAATATTATTAATTATTATTCTGTTGTAATTCATCAAAAAAAAACATACAATAATATCAACATTAATATATTTTGTAATATTTAGTTTTTAATTATACAATCAAGAAAAAAAATATAATCCTTACATCACAGAATTCTCATAAGTTTTCTTGTGGATCGTCCAAGAGAACTTTCATTACATAAGAACCAAAATCCTTACATCACAGAATTCTCGTAAGTTTTCTTGTGGATCATCCAAGAGTACAAGTTCTATGTCCAGGCTATGCCTTCCAAAACTTGACAAAAAATATATTGAGTCTCATATGTTTAGTGTTGTTATCATGTGTACTTTATACATCTTCATTGGAATAGTTTAAAACTACAGTAATTGAGTTCAAATTCCTGAAATTTCCTCTGTCTCCAGTTTTCCTGGATCCAATAGCAGAGCTAGTTTGGATAGCCAATCGGCTTCCATATTCAGCTCTCTGTAAATGTGAGATATTTTGAAACCTGTGAAGAATTCCAACAGCCTTCTGATAGCGTTCAGTAGTTGTTGTAAATGTGGGGCATTAATTTGAATCTTCCTGTTCACCCAATCAACCACCATTTTTGAGTTTCCAAACACTTGCAGTTGAGATATATTGTTGTTTATGGCCATATTCAGAACCAAGTGCATTGCAACAAGTTCTTCCTTGTTGTTGGTACAATGTCCTGGAGCAAACCTTGCTTGGATATTATGATTGTCTAAGAGGTAAAGCACTCCTCCTGATCCTCCTAGCGGAGGGTCCCCTTGACTTGCACCATCGAAGAAGGCCCAAGGAATATTTTTGTTTATCTCTGGAGGTACCAGAACTCTGATTTTTGCTCTTTTTCTTAGGATGTATGTTCCCTGACCTACTGTATCACAAGAGCTAATGTTACTTCAGGAGGAATTAGTTTGTTATTGAAAATGACAGTGTTTCTAACCCACCAAATTCCATAAGAGAAAAGATATGGGAAAGCACTATATAGACATACCGATCTTTCTTTCCACCATGCTTTAGCTTTGTGTTCAAGAGAGATCCCCAATGTCCCTTGTACTTTAATTCCTTGCATGTTGTCCTCCACACAGATTCTGCATAAGAACAGAAATTAAACAAATGAGTGACATTTTCCTCATCTGAATGATAAAGTGCACATCGATTTGGGCCAATCCATCCTCTTTTCTGCAAGTTATCCCAAGTTAAAAGCTTGTTG
The DNA here is from genome assembly GCA_001517045.1 of Pseudotsuga menziesii. Classification (NCBI taxonomy): domain Eukaryota; kingdom Viridiplantae; phylum Streptophyta; class Pinopsida; order Pinales; family Pinaceae; genus Pseudotsuga; species Pseudotsuga menziesii. Next base: position 148,528 of record LPNX010551799.1, on the reverse strand, counting down.
TTGAGATTCAACCACAAGGTTAATTTGGCCTTTAATGGGCCTTCAGATTTCCATAATTGCTTCCACCAATCCACCTTCTCTCCCTGATGTTGCTCCCATGCCCAAGTCTTGTATCCTAATTTGGCTATGAAATCCCCATTAACTGGATTTTTGGTCTAGACCAATTTGTCATCTTTCTCCTCCTCTAAATGAATAAAACTAGATTTAAGCAATGAAACATATTCCTCCCATTCCTCCTTCAATCCTTCCTCTAAACCTAAGTCCTCTGAATTCTTCCAGAGAGTTTCCCTCCGTAATGACAGATGATAAGCTTGGTTTAGGGTGAATATCCCTAAGCTTCTTAGTTTTAAGACTAGGCCTTCTGAAAGTTTAAATCTCTCCCCTGCTCCTGACCACAGATCTTCTCCTAGCCTTACTTCTCTCCCATTGCTAACCAGTTCCCTACTTGAGGGAAGGCTAAAACCATTGCTTTCAATCCTATAGACCCGTTCTTGAAGGATTTCTCTGGTTTTCTTATCCACTCTTGAATGGACCCATTTGGACAATATTTGGAGATTAATACCTCTCCCCATAAGGAGTCAGGATTCTTGATTAGGTGCCATAATGTTTTGGCTGCCAAAGATTGACAGAAAAGAAAGGGATTCTTTTGATTTCGAACTGGATAGCAATTGTCATTTAGCTAGAGAAATTCCTTCCGTATGTCTATTGGCAGACCATAAGAAGGAGAATAATTTTTTCCTTAATTTCTATAAAATGCCCTTCGGGATATAAGCAATTGTGGCCCAATAAATCAGGATGCTCTGAAGAACTACCTTAAGCAAAACCAACCTTCCTCACCTGGATAAGAACTTGTAAGTCCAACACCCAATTCTCCCTTCAATTTTCTTGTATAGCCACATCCATTCTTTAAAGGAGTAAGCATTAGGCTTAAGTACAAACCCAAGGTATTTGAACCCTTCATCCATGGGTTTTATAATGTAAGGAAATTCAGCCCTAAGCCTATCTCTTACCTCCTCTGCAAATCCATTTTCGGAGAGAATGGACTTTTCCACATTAACATGCATTCTTGTAGCTTTCTTGTATAAGTCCAGAATCTACTCTGCTTCCTTTAGGTTTCCCCATGTGCCCTCTCCCATCATTACCACATCATCCACAAACAGGATGTGAGATAGTTCTTCTGAATTGGTTACCATTATTCCTTTATAAAAGCCTTCCCTTTTTCTTTGCTTTATAATTCTGCTTAGGGCAACTGCCATCAATAGAAAAAGGAAGGGGGAAACAGGGCACCCTCGTTTGAGGCCGCTTGTAGCCTTGAAAAAATTTGAGTGTGATACATTAATCAGTACTGCAAAGGAAGCTAATTGAACGCATCCCATTATCCAGTTGACTATCTCCAAATCGATCCCAATTTGAATCATTACTAGCCTTAGAAAAGTCCAGCTTACCCTGTCATAGGGTTTAGAGAGATCCAGTTTTAAGGAAAATGATGAGCTTTTAGACCGTTTTATGGTATGAATTGCATCCTGTGCAAGGGACACCGCATCATGTATTTGACGATTGAACAGAAATTTGAATTGCTCCTTTGTTATAATATCGCTCGGAATTGGCTTCAGCCTTTGGGCTATAATCTTTGCGATTATTTTATAGACCACATTGCAGCACGAGATTGGCCGAAATTCTTCAAAGGAGGAAGGGTTTTGTTTCTTCGAGATGAGAGCCAAGAATGTGGAATTCAGGGCTCCCAATACCTTCCCTACCCTTTGTGACTCTTGCACAGCCTTTAGTAAATCTTCTTTCACTAGGTCAAAAAAAACTTGAAAAAATTCAATGGTAAGCCCATTCGGACCAGGGCTCTTACCTTTCTAAAAGGAGTCCACAATTTTCTCCAATTCCTCCTATGACTTCTTCCTTCAATAAATTGTTCATTTCTTCATTTATCAATCTTGGAAACAGATTAATGAGCTTAAGGATTTCTTGGATATTACATCCTTTTGATTCCTTGAATAGATTTTTTAAAAACCTCTCTCCCGCCTCCACTTTTTCTTTGAAGGAGCTAACCATTACCCCATTCGTGTCCTTTACTGTCGAAATCGTGTTCTGATTCCTTCTAAGATTAGTGAAATTGTGAAAAAAATTAGTATTGTTGTCTCCTTCTTTTATCCAGATAGCTTTGCTTTTTAGCCTTAGTAGCTCCTCCTCCCTAGCTAACAGTTCTTCTCTTTTTAATTCCTTCTCCCTAACCTCCTTTAGTTCTTCCTCTATAAAAATTCTAGAGTTATTCTGCTCGTAAATCTCTTTTAAGGAGTTTTCTACTTCCTTGAGTTGTTTCTGTTGATTGGTCGTGTAGACCCTAGCCCAAGGTTTTGACACCTTCTTAACTTTTATTAAATTGTCTTAAAGTTGTTTCACGAAGGTGATATTAGGGTTTACCTCCAGCTTGCTCCATGTATCTCCTATAAGTTTTCAGTAGTCTTCCTCCAGAAACCATGCAAGGTTAAATTTGAATGGAGCCGTCGGTTTCATTTCTAGGTTTTGAATTTGTAGAAGAACTGGGAGATGGTCTGACAAATCTCCTACTTCGACCCAAGTTCTAATAATCATAGACCCTGAAAGTAAATTTTTTGAAAGCAAAAATCTATCTAACCTTTTAGAGATGGCATAGTCCTTGCTTTTGTTGTTCCTCCATGTCGGAGTTAGCTTTAGCAGTTGAATGTCCACCAGCTCCTTGGATTCAAAGAGTTCCGCGAAAAAGGAGCTTAGTCCATCATGGTGAGCTAGGGTTCCCCAATTTTCTTTTTCAGTTAGGGTTAGATTAAGGTCGCCACCGAGTATCACGTTCAATGGCTCCAGCAATCCTGAGGAGAAGAATGTTTCCCAGAACCCTTTTCGATCTTGGCAAGGTCCGTATACATTATACAGAGCATAAGATTTCCCCGTTGCTTTCTCCTTGAGAATTGTTTTCAACGATGTGCTGTGTTTCACCACTTGTACTTCCTCATACTCTTGATTCCAAGCAGTTATCAGAACCCCAGAATGTCCTTCCGAATAGATGTGTCCAAAGCTCCAACCCTTCAGCCACGTCTCCAGAAATTCCTTAGCTTTTTTTCCCTGCATCATTGTTTCATGAATAAAAATGATCGCAGGTTTTAGATTGTCGATCATTCTTTTGAGAGATTTTAATTTGGGGGAGCTCCCCAACTCCCTCTCATGGAAAGATAAGATCAACATCAGGTGACCTTATTCTGGGCATTTCTTGCTCTAAGGGCCCTACCAATTGTTACCTGTTTTCCATTCCTCACATCCACCTCAGCTTGTGATTTGGCTAGTGCAATGATGAGATCTCCTTACCAAGGTGACCTTGGCCACCTTCTCTGATGTTAAACCTCCAGACAACACTTGGTATCTATCAGCCACCACCTTTGACCGTGTGTTGTATATTTTATGCTTAATCCATGAAGGGGGCTCTTTAGGGGACGCCACCTTTTCTCCTTCACTACCCTCGCTACTACAGGTGCTTTTACACTCTTTAACCGGTGTCATCTCCTTGTTTCCTGCATGCATGAGAATAGCCTTCATCGGGCTCGTCGTGGTTTCCTACGCACCTCTCTATGAGCCTACGAGACAATTGTCATCGGAGGAGTCTGTTCATGGCACACTAAGGTTGTAGTAATGACAGATGTGAGATTACCAAGACTAATTTCCTACTTACCGGGGGATGCAAATAAGCTCTCTTCTGTAGAGGTTAATCTCTTCTCTTTTGGGAACGCCGCCTTTTTTCCTTTACTACCCGTGTTGTTGTATATGTCTTTACACTCTTTAACCAGTGTCATCACCTTATCTCCCGCATGCAAGACTAATGTTTTAGCCTGCTACGGGCTCGTTGTAGTAACATGAGTCACCACCTCTCTTTTAGCCTGTGAGACAATTGTCGTCGGAGGAGACTGTTCATTGCATAATAAGGTTGAAGTATTGACAAAAGTAAGGTTTCCAGGACTGAATTCCAGCTTACCAAAGAGCGTAGATAAGCTATCTTTCGTCAGTATAGGTCTTTTCCCACCACTTTTTGTCAGATTCTCACTTCTTTCTTTGCTCTGTGCTTTCTTATCTCCCTGATTCTTGAACTATTGTGTCCTTCGCTCTGGGTTTGTGCAATCCTTTGCTAAATGTCCAACCTATCTACAAGAGAAGCATCGAAAGGGAATTTTCCAATAGTCCAACCTCTGTCGCCACCGACTCCCGTGAAGTTCCAAATGAATTTCTTCATACAACCCATCGCGAAGATCTACTTCGATAAGAATTTTGGCACACCTCCTATCCACCTTCTGCTCCCACCCTTCTTCCAAATCTATGAATTTACCAATTTTGTCTCATATTGCCTCCATTCTCTTTTTGCCAGAACATCATGGGTAGTCCTAGCAGAATAGCCCATATTTTCTGCACATTCTGCGGGTCCCTATTCGCATCAAAATCCACACTCCAGTTTTTCAAAATTAACCCTGAAGGCCCCCATTGCCAGTTTTTTCCTAATAATAACTGCCTCTCTACCTCTGTCTTGACACGGAACAAGATCCATCCTCTCGACAGAATATGGAACATTGGTAGTTGTCGCATATGGGGACTCCAATTTTCTTCCATCCACCTTCGGAGAGTGGCCTCGCCGCTTTTTTTGCTGCAAAACCTTCCTATCAATGCTAAAGATAGATATTCAGGTACTTCTGATAACGAAATATCCTTTCCTACTATTAATGTCGCTGCGTGTTTTCTAGCTTTGGCTCCTGTATGTTTCTTACTTTCACCATCCTTAGTTGATATAATTACCGCATCCTCCTTCTTGCTTGAAAGATCGTGCATGAATTCCTTTGGCATGTGAGTGGACTGTACTATTTGTTTTGGTTTCGCCATTTATACAAAAATGTCTCTGCCCTTCCGGAGTAAACGAGTCATAATCTACCTCATCTATCACCATTATGAGTGTAAGACTTTTAAACTTTAAAACAATAAATACAATAAAAAATTATCCTTCAAGATCATAAGTGACTTTAACTCCTCTTCTTCTGTCCTTCGCTACTCCTCACACCGTTTTTCTCTGGACTGTTCCCNATATATATATATATATATATATATATATATATATATATATATATAACTTTGCTAAATATATTCATATTTTTACTATTTATTTTTAATAGCAACCTTATTAAATATGACATGTTTTTATTTTTTTTAAAGCAACAATTGTTATTTTGTGATTACTTACACCATATACATATTAATTAAATATTTATATTTTTATATTTGTACACATTAATTTTAGTTTTGTTGTTTTGCACCACATCATTTCAATCTATGTAGTATTAGCTTTGGTGTTTTGTAACACAAAATTTAATCCATCTATGATTGTTTATTGGTGGTTTTAGTCATACACCATGAAATACCAAAACTAACATTTTTTACAAACTCCACTTTTGCACCAGAAAGCTTAGCACCACTTTCATATCTCCACAATGTCTCCACTTTTACACCACTATTTCAAAATTGGGGTTTTCAAATTCCTTCATAAAAAATTGTGTTAAAGTGGGACTAAAATTCTTTTTTTTCTTCTTGTAATGCAAAAAGAGGCTCCATAAACACATGTAATAATAGCAATAGTAGTATCATAGATATTAAATATCTACACATGTTCTCTTTTCTGTATATAAAGGAAGTTTGGTGTACCTTTCTTGAATAAGTTATGTGTATCGTAATAGCGAATAACAGAGCAGCGAGAGCATGGCTAGAGTTTCAGAGCAGACTAGGGTTTCAGAGCATGGTTGCGTTTGGCGCTCTAGCTCTATACCAAGATGGCCACAGCTTTAGGTAGCTATCGGTCATGGTCTTCTGGTACCCCTTCTTTTTAGCATTTTTTGTTCTAGTTTACTGTATCTTTTTTCTTTCCTGGCATGATGTTTTTTACAACTACCTGTCTTCTTTTGCATGGATTGTGCCCCCCTCGCGAGGGGCTTAGTACCAACCATGCTTTATAAAAAAAGTGGGAATTTACGTTATCTTGTTTGCTCTGCGTCACTCTGTCTTCATGCCCGGGTTTTCAGGGTTTATGGCTGTTTATTCTATTGTCAGGTGCTTTTTATTGTTATTTTCTTCGCTTCTCGGCTGACCTCTCTTATCCTTTGAGACTTGACCCCTGCACTCGTTTTATCCTGGCTGACTTCCGATAGAGGTGAAGCGATTATCTGGGATTCTGGTACTGGTATTCTTTCACCGGAGTGGGCTCCTTGCTTCTCACTTTTACTGGTTGTTTTGTCTTGGTTTTGGTTTTCTTTTTATCTCCTTTTATTGTCGTTGTCGGACAAGACCTATCTCTAGCTAGGATTTTACTTTCTCCACGGGAACCAGGGGCTTTCTTCCTTGGTTGATGGTTCTAGTCTCTTTCTTGTCATTTGGGTTTCTTTTTTTACCTCTTTCCTCAGTGGTTTCCTTTACCTGGGGGTTTCTTTACACTCTTACCAGTTGACCTCACCTTAGGGCTTGGCATGTACCTCTAGTGCATCATGGGTTCCCCATCAATCAATGCACCATCTTTTTAGGGAGAAAATCCATGTGCTCATGTGCATGGGAATGTGTCATCCTCTCGTGCTCGTCGACATATTAAGGCTACAAAGCTCTGGAGTCAAAATGCAAATACGTCTTGGACAAAGACCTCTATACGGAAAATGTTGAGTCGTTCTATTGTAGGGATCTAGTAGGGAGGCTCGAGTATTGCTTATTGAACAAGAAAGAGTGGGTAGAGTGGGATCAACTGCACTAGAAGCCACTCCTCAACTAAGTGCCCACTATTAGTTTGTCAGCAAACCGCTGGCTTGTGTTCGTGTTTCTGAAGGATAAAGACGCCACCCTTATACTCATTACGCTCTGGACCATTCGTAGTGGGTCGTTGGTTCTCAACATGTGGCATTCCAACTTCGACCCCCTCCGTGAACGAGCGGTGAAGAGGAACCTCTGGGTCTTACTCCTAGTGCTTCCTTTTCCCCTCTAGAACAAAGGCTTTCTAATCGGTGTCGCAAATGTGTCGCTTTGCTTTGTTGCAGTTGAAGATTACTTCTTGCACTGTTATGATAAAAGATTTTCAAAAGTGTTGGTTGAACTGGATGTATCTCGAGGTATCCCTGTCGAAATTGAGCTATACTACGGGAACTTCAAGTTTTGTCAAACCCTTGATTACCTTAAAGTTCGTTTCGCTGCAACTACTACCGGGAAGTTGGGCACCTAAGGCAAACTTGTCCCATTAGAGGAAATTTGAGGTCTAAAATGGGCCTCCTAAGGAAAATAATAAAATAATAGTTAAAATAATAAAATAACATTTAAAATAATAAAATAATAGTTATTAATTTTCAGTAAAAAGACAAGGAGATATGTCGAAAATACGAACAAAAAAGTAGTTTTCTTTTACGACAAATATGTCAATTCAACCATTATGGTTGACTCGTTTTATTGAAATTCTATTGGTTCTTGAATTCCAACTCACAAAATTTATTGTTGGCGCGTTTTCTTATAAGGCCCATTTTAGACCCCAAATTTCCTCTAATACAAAGGAGGATCAACTAAAAGGTAGAATCAAAGGCATTAAGGTCTCATCATCACTAGTTGTAACTCATCTACTCTTTGTCGATGATGTAGTTCTATTTGGCATTGGGTCCTTACTTGAATGGTAGGCCTATTATGATTCTCTGAAACTTTTCTGCTCGACTTCAGGTATGTGCATCAGTCTGGAAAAATCATCTTTCCTCTTCAATGAAATTGATGATGAGACCAGAGAGGGCATTAATACTTATCTCCCTTATAAAATGGAACACATTGATGAGGGGTTCAAATACTTGGGTTATTGTTTGAAACCCACTAGTTATGGCACCAAGGACTGGAGATGGTTAACCAAGAGTTTTGAAAAAAAAATCTATCACTGGTCGTATAGGCTTCTCACCTTGGGAGGCAAACTTACCCTTATTCGGGTCGTGCTTACTAGCATTTCGGTGTATTGGTTTGCCCTAGCCAGGGTTCCTAAGACCATTTTAAAGCGTTTGCAACAATGTCTGTTTTCCTTCCTCAGGGGAAGCATCGAAGGTTGTTCTAGGATGCATCTGGTAGACTGGCAAGCCATCTCTAGACCTGTGGACTATGGGGGATAGAATATTAAAAATTTGGATTGGTTTGGAACCTCCCTCAGACTGAAGAGTTTTTGGTTGGTCTTAAATAGCTCGGGAACCTGGAACCAGATTATAAAAATAAAATATCTCAAAAAACTTACCTTGGAGGACTGGTTGTGAAAACAAAGTTTCTCTGTATGTTGCACTTCCTATTTCTTGAATGGATTTGTTTGATCCCTCATGGATCAACAGGAAACTAAGTTGGAAAGTGGGAGATGGACATAAAATCAGGCTCGGAGTTGACTCGATTGCAAGACTGAACTGTTATTTTTTACTCTCTGAGGATATCAAGGATTATCTTGAAGATTATGGCTTACTCACTCTCATTGATGCTAGAAACATGGAATTAGACCCTCATAGGCTCACATATTGGCTATCCTCAAAAGACCCAAATCTGGGAGGAAGATGGAAGACAGAATGGGATGATTACACTGCAGGTCTGTCGCATGGAGGGATCGGGCTAAAGGAATCCCATGATTCACTAATATGGATGCATAAAAAGAAGTATGGAGAGGTTACTGCTGCGTTGGCATATGACTTAATTGTCTTTGCTCATGTGCCACACTCGCCCAACAGATTGCTCATACAGATCTGGAATTTTAATATTCCTTTAAAGATTAAATGCTTCATATGGCTCGTATTGGAAAATCGTATTAGCACATGGGATACATTATTGAGGAAATGGTGGTGTGGCCTGAGTTGTTGCTTCTTATGTCTATCTGTAGAGGAAACCATCAGTCACGTTTTCTTGCCATGTACCTTTGTAAGGTTTCTCGTTTCCCAACTCAACAATTTTCATTTTCAGGACTTCACTTGGCTGCTCATGTCGATCCATGGGAACATTGTGGATTGGTATCAGAATTCTGGGGTGGACTCACACTTGCCTCTTTTCCTCATATTGAACATGTGTATCGCACATAATCTCATCATTTTTTAAGGCAGAAATATTGGGCAGTACACCTGTGTTAAGATCCTTGACCAAATGAAATCGTATCCACTAATCAAAAGAGAAAAAGAAAAAAGGCTAGGTTGGTTGGTACCTTGCCTCATCTCCATTATCCACATGGCTTCTTCAATGGAGCTTCCAAGAATAATATCGGTGGAGCTGGCATTGTGCTTGAAATCAGTGAATCACACTCTTTCTCCTTAAAACTAGGATGTGGTTTTTAAATAAGTACCTTCATTTATAGCTAAATTAGTTAATCTCTTTTAAAAAATCACTAAATTCATTATTTGTTTATAAAAAAGGCATTAATTTATTCGTCGAAAAAGTAAAGTCTAATGTGCACCCAGTTCTTATAATAAAACATTGTTTTACTTTATATTTATATTGATATTAAAATATGTTTTTATTACTTTAAATTTTAAAACTAACCATTAACTTTTTATTTAAAAGCCTTCACATTATATAAAATTTACAATTTTACCATTTGTATTTGTGTTTATATTAAAAGTATGTTTTTTTATTATTTTAACTTTGAATCTTAAAAACGATATTAATCTCTTATTTAATAAAAAAAACAATTTATATATTTTATGAAATTAAAATTAGCTTAAAATAAATTCTATCCTAAATATTTTGGGTTTGTTGGGTTTGTGTTTTAACAGCATAATGTTCATTTCATAAAAACTCATTTATTTTAATTTAAATGAAAATTCACACTTTAATATAATTTATTAAAAAATTGGAGGAATATTTCATAAAAAAAACTTATTATATTAATTTAAATGAAAATTCACACTCTAACATAATTTATTAAAAAATTGGAGGAATGTTTCTCATCAAAACAATGATATAAATTTAAACATTTTTATTATTATTATTATTATTATTTCACACTTTAATTTTCCATCACATCGAAAAAAAACTAACTTGCTATTCATAAGGAATCAAAGTTACATCAGACTAATACAAAAAATTGCCAAATAGTTATTTTTCCAAACTATCAACCCATCTCTAAAAGCAGCAATGATTGTGACATATCAAGCAAAACAAAATATCAGCTATCTAGATACAACAACTTCAATCATTTATCACAAACTACAAAAAATAAGTTGTATCCATCAGTTACCATCTCAAAACAATGACTCGAAAAATTGTTATTCCTCTTGGAATATAAACAACTTCCCTCTATTGAGAAGTTCCCCATCCAAAATTTCTTCATAAAAGATAAAATCCTACAAAGGTCCAACAACTTTCTTCGATAGTTCATATGCTTCAGTATTCTATGTAAATATGAGCAAAAGAGATAGAAGGAAAGGAATTTTTTAGATCCAAAATTATGGACTTCCAATAAGAAAGAAGCAACACATTCAACTCTGAACGTCTCGAAATCTAGTTTATGACAACCCTCGAGTCTCCCACAACATGAATTCCTTGAAGGCCCTTTTTTTGCAAACCAAAGAAGACCCTAGAATGCAAGTAACTCAGCTCTTGTGTTACTACTTTCCCCAAAACTCCAATGAAGTTTGAAAATCAAATCAGACTTGATTCTCAATAGAAAACCAGCGCCTCCTAACCCATTAACCTGAGCTCCATCAAAGAAACCCATTGTAGTGAAATTACCAAAGCAGGGTTTACAAAGAAGTTTGTTCCTCCTCTTTAAATTCCAATGAACCATCTCTAGAAATTGCCCCACAACTTTAAAACTTGTTTGTAAATAAAAAGGTTCCTTATATTCAAAAATATATCGCTTTTGTGTCTTCCAGACTTCCCAAAAAATGGAAAGAGGGAGATCCCTGAATTTAGAATTTCTATTGATCCATATCCTTAAACAGTCTTGGAAAACAAATCCAAACCAATTTGATTTGAAATTCATTAAAGTTTCATAAGAGTTCCAAACTTTTCTAAAAAAAGAACAAGTGCCAAAGATGTGAGAAATAGTTTCCCAATCTTTTAAACAAAGGACATAAATGCCAGGCCCTTTCATTCCATGTTTGACAAGATTATCCCACGATAGAATCTTGTTTTCTAAACAAATCCAAATGAAGCAACTTAATTTTGTAGTTACCTTCCATTTCCAAAGATGGTTCTTCCACCATATATTCGAAAGAGGAACGAAAAGAGAAAGAATATAATTATAATCACTTTTTGCCGAAACCTTACTAGCAAATTCATCCTAGTCCATACAAGAGTATCCTGATGATCTGAAAGAAAAATTCCAACACCATTTAATTCCAAAACATACCCATTCCACTCTTTAGCAAAAGAACCATCATGACCCAACTCAAAAGCCGACTTCCACAGAGAATTTAACCTTGATTTAACATAAACTTGAGACAATACCTATAGATTTAAAGAGTGCAGAGAAGAAATTAAACTGCCGAAAAGTTTGTACCGATATTTCAACCCCACTACCGAATCAATTCTGATGTACACATGTACTTCTCTTCCTATGATCCAACTTAACCTGCCCCTTATAATCTGCAAGCTTTTAAATAGCCCTTTCCAAATGATCGATACATTAGTAGGAACATATGGAGAATCTCTTAACCATTGATGAATAAAAACAGTTTTAATATATTTCCTCTTAACTACATCACTCCATAAATTATTACTAAAGAGAACCCTCCATAAAGTCTTCGCCCCCAAAGCATCCCCGAAACAGAAGATATTCTTAACACCCTAGCCTCCCATATTCTTTGGAAGACAAAGACTAGACCAGGAATCCAAATGGAACTTTGTAGAGATTAATTTCCCTGGCCAAAGAAAAGAAAAGATTATTTTTCAAATTAACTCCAAAACACTTCTGGGAACCATCGCAACCGACGTCCAATTTACCAGAATGCTCTGCAACACCGAAGAGGCAAGAAAAAGTCTACCTCCAAGAGAAAGAAAATGATAAGCCCATTTTGATATTCTTCTATCAATCCTTTTTAGTAACCAGCACCAGTCACTTTTGCAATAACCATTGGGCTTAAGAAAAAAGAAAAAATACTTGAACCCAACTTGAATACTGTTCATTTTATAAGGAAACAAATCGATTATCTGATCCCGTAAAATTTGATCTTCTTCCACTTCAGCACTATAAAGAAAAAGATATTTTCAGCACTTACCATCATCCCAGAAGGAGAACAAAATAAAGATATAATTGAGTGGTAACAACTTCATTCCTCCACTGAACCTCTCCCAAAAATTAACACGTCATTCAAAAACAGAAGATGGGAAATGGATAACGAATGCGAAAATATTATTCCTTGAATACTCTTATTTGAATTGGTAGAGTTTATCATCAAACTCAAGCCTTTAATAACAAGCAAAAACAACAAAGGTGATAAGGGACACCCTTGTCGCAATCCTCTGCTACTTTTAAAACCATCAGTCAACCTACCATTAATAATAACTGTAGTTGTCGAAATACAAGCCATAATCCACTCCACTTCCACAGGGAGTCCCATCTGAAGGAGAACTAATCTCAGAAAACACCAATCAGCTATGTCATAGGCTTTTATTAAATCCATTTTCAAAACAAACGCATTCAGTTTCCTTTGCTTTATAGAGTGAACATATTCCTGAGCCACTCCTATTGCATCTAAAATCTGATGATTCGAGAAAAAAAAAATTGCTCTTTTGAAAGCTTCTGTTTCAGCATCGACTTCATACGAACATCAATAATTTTTGTAATTAGCTTATATACTCAATTGCATAAAGAAATTGGACGGTAGTCGTTAAATGAGCCAATATTGTCTTTCTTAGGAATCATCATTATGTGAGTAGCATTGAGGTTGTCCGGAACAAACTCATTTAATCTGGACTCCTCCACAGTATCCAACAAAAAATTCTCCACTAAATCAAAGAAGTAAATAAAAAAATCAACTGACCAACCATCTAGACTAGGTGCCTTGTCTTTGGTGAAAATATTTAAATCCCATTTAACTTCATCCAAAGTAACCTCTTTGCCAATAAAAGAACCATCTTCTTTATAAAACAATCTAGGGAAAAAACTTACCACCATCAATTGATCTTCAATCTTAAGATTTGAATCATGACAATAAACTTCTTTAAAAAAATACATCACCCCACCTTCCAAAGAATTCTGATCAGAAAGAAGAGTATCATTTTTATCCTTTAATTCCCAAATGGAATTAACTAATCTTTGTTGAATAGCAAAAGTTTGGAAAAAATTGGTATTATGATCACCATTTTGAAGCCACATTGCCCTGCTTTTCAATCGCATAGTATTTTCTTGGTGTTTAAGAATCTTACCTTTCGCAACCGTCAAAGACAAAATACTTTCTTTCCTTTCCAATAAAAAAATATTCTCATCAATAGAATTAGCCAACTCGTTCAATTCCTCTTTAATAATAAACAAATCACTTTGATTTTTGCTCTTCAGCTTTTGTTCCCATTCAATTACATCAAAATTTAGCTTCTTTAATTTATAAATCAGAGCCTTTGTTTTTGTACTAAACCCCAATAAAGAATGTTCTAACCACTTCAATCTTACCATGTCACAAAAGACTTTATCATCGAGAAGATAATGATTTAATTTAAACAGATAAACTACCTTTTTTGTATTCAAACTCAAATTGCAGAATGATCGATTTATGATTAGAAAGACCTACATCAATTGACCAACTTATGTATCTGCCTATTGAGGAACTTAAATCCTCAACAATTATGAACCGATCCAATATTTTAGCCAACCCATCCTTACCAACTCTGTCGTTGCTCCAAGTTGGGACCAACATTTGGAGTTACATCTATTAAATGTGCATTCTCAAAAGCCACCCTGAAATATTCAACCATCGGATCATAATGATTTCCATTTCCCTAAACTTCTGAAGCCGATAAGGTGAAATTTAAGTCACCTGCAACAGTTAAAGGAGTATCATTTAAAATTCCACTCCCTATAATTCCCATAAAACTTGTCAATGATTATACGGTTCGTAAATGTTTAAAATACGAACAGTCCTCTTAAAACCCAACAAATACCCTTCAAGTAATAAGCCTGCTTCCACACTGAAAGGATAAAACTTCACCTTTAAATGATTCCAGGCAACCAACAACCTAGCAAACATCCCCAAAGCATATTTCCCACAAAAATTCCATCCTGGACACATTTTCAAAAAATACTCACACGCCTATAACAAGACACCATTGTTTCCTGCAAGAGTATAACATCTGGCGAAACAACCTCAATCGGTCTTTTCAAAGCGGTTCTTTTGGGTGGACCACCAAAACCCCTAATATTAAAAGAAAGACAAATCATTTTGAAACCCTTTCTAGGGGAAATTTGCTCTAAGGGCCCCAGAGTAAGAAACCGGAGATGACATAGCATCTAAAACCTTTCCAATTGAGGTTATCTAAGAAACCTTAGGATTTGAAAACATTGTCTTGTTTCCAGAAACCCCACTAAAACCTCTCTCATCCAAACATTTTGAAATTTCCAGAGATCTAATTGAATATGACAATATTCCTTTAGGAAAATCACTAAAAACCTTATCCAAATTTAAAAAGGTACCTACATTCTCTATCTCCTAAGGAATATTCTTTGAGATAATATCATAAATAAAATCTCGAGAAGGAGGTTCATTAACAACAGAAGTAGACTGGCCTACATCCTTCGAAGCAGATTTCTTCCCTTTCTTTTTTCTTATGGTAACATTTTGACAACAAATAGAAGATATGGGAATTATGATATCATCTTGCGGATTCCCGGAGAAAACATGAATGACTTCCTTCACACCAACTTTGGGTACCTCAGGTAAGGTAGGGATAATAGGGGGAGGAGCAGAACAAAAGGTGTCTACCAATAAGGGAAGATCCCGATCCAAACCATGACCAGAAGAGATAAATCGATCTACAGACAAAATTTCTAATTTGCAATCCTTTAAACCAGCAGTGACCTATAATTGATTATCCCCCTGATTTACCCCCAAATAGACCCCTAAAGTTAATTCCTTTCCCAATTCAAGAACCCTCTCTCGAAATTTCTGACTTTTCATCAAGCAGATAGTGAACCAAATCCTCTTTCTAAAGGAATTTAAGGAGAAGGGGTAGAGTCGAATTAAACTTACTGAAATAATCAATCGTCAAAGAATGATCTAGAGGCAGGTCATGCTGAAAAAAGGAGTCATTCGAAACCCTAGTCCCCATTTTCGAAGAAGTTTCTGAAAAATTCACCTAAGCCGAACGCGACACCAGAAAATTAATCTTGAAATGTCCAACTTCATGACACAGGAAGCACCTAAATGATACTCACCAATAATCAATCTGCTAAGTAAAAAACCCTCCATTCCAAATGACATCCACCTCCATAGGAAGACATTCAGAAGAATCAATTTCTACCAAAACCCGAGGCAATCTGCTATCAACCGCATTTAAGGTTTCTTCTTCTACCAAGATAAACCTCCCAATTGCATTAGCCACTGACATAAAACCCCTGAAAGACCAACATTGCAACGAAAAACCTGGTAAGATAACCCAGAGATGTCGTTAAGTGACCTTCTCTTTCCAAGGATTGAATCCATCGTGCCACCTGGAAAAAACCAGTGAACCCTTTCCTACAACCTAGAACCTATCAAGAATTGCTTGTAGACTTTCCTCAGTCAAGAAATGAAAGATCATCCAACTTTTCATCAGGATGTTTACCCTCGGAGTGTAGTTTATTAATGGTTTCCAACAGGCAGTCATCCAGGCTATTATTATAGGTCTTGACATATTCACATACTCAAACCACCCTAATAATGTTCGCTTCGAAAGACCTAAAACCATATCGAATGTAACGTCCTTCCCTAACACGCACAGTCACTTTTTCCTTTCGCAGCTTCTCATATTTCAGTTTACTCCTTCTAAGCTCGCCATCCCCAGAAAACCTTCTACGTCAACCATCAACAACTGAAACTCCAACTTTGCAAAACCCCTCATTTGTTAAATAAACAAGAGAAAGAAATCTATTACTCAGCAATGAATTTGCTCTGAATCGATGCGAGAAGTCAACCATAACTTTTGGGGTTGTCCTGGCGGTAGGGGTCGGGGCAGTGGCCAGGACATTTCTCCGCTCTGATTCTGAAAGGGTCTCCCCACCTATCATTCAAAGATGCCCTTTCGATGTTCCAAAAGCCACCTGCCAATTCAACCACAATGGGTCACCACCTTTTAGCAATATTGCAAAACCAATAAGCAATAACCCTGCAAACACATCAACATCCACACTGGAAAAAATGATCGCGAAAAAAACAAACCAAAATTCCCATTTTTTTGCTTAGTTGGTACTAAGTCTCCCTCGTATGAGATGGACTCCAAGGGGTCTTCCAACCCAGACCCACGATATCCACTATCAAATCCGCCTAAAACCTTCACCAAATTCTAAAAACCAATAACTTGATGTAACCATTTATTAAATCTTCTCTTGAAGTATCCACTACTATTTATTTCTTCTTATAAAAGTTAAAAATTTAGACATCTTTATTAATATTATTATATTATTTTCACACTGTATTTTTTCTAACTTAATAACTTAATGTAACCATTTATTAAATCTTCTACTGAAGTATCTGCTATTATTTATTATAGTATTATAAAGATTGAAGACAAAATAATTGAATCTTAATACTATTTTCAATAATATGATTTGCATATATTAATAATAATAATATGTTTGAAGAGTTAGTTCATTCCATTAGTTTAAATGATTGAGAGCTTTGAGAAATAGGTCTCACTTCTTAATTGTAACTATAATGTAAAAATCCATAAATATTACTTTAATAATTTTATATGGTTATAATTTGGGGTTGTAAATTTTATAGTGAAACTTGGAAAAAATTAGAACAAATCAAGAAATCTTTTTCAATTAATAAATATTAAAATTATAAACAATAATCCCTATCCAATCCTTTTCATGTTGGGATTCTACCCATTAAGAGTAAGAATATGATTAGGTATTTCATGTGGAAGGAAAAAATAATCAACATAAAAAATTAGAGATTTTGTGATGTTTTAAATGCAAGTAAAAATCACTCAAAACATAAAATGATAGATTAAATACTCAAATTCTTGATTTAAACATTGGAGGTAAAAATGAAGAATTAAATTCTCTTCATAATATTGATATCATTAAATGTATTGCCACAACTAAATATTATCGTTTTCAAGCATCATCATCATCCTCATCATTAGTAGTAGTAGTATCAATGTTTTAAAATATTGCAGTGGCTTCTAAAATTTAATATGGACATATTTAGTAAGTGGCTTCTAAAATTTAATATGGACATATTTAGTAATTGTATTCATGTCCAATTGTATTTATGCTTTCCAATTTAATCCATATCTTTTTTTTAATTGTGAATTTACATCATATATTTCTTTATATTGATTTTCTTAAACCAATTTGTCTTCCTCAAGTGACACATATGAAGGAGTGGCCTCTCTCAAGGAAATGTGTCTTAATGGTAATGATGAGTGGATTAAGCAATTTGAAAGATGAATAAGGGGAAGCTCAAAAGAATCGTTGGAGTTGTCACCTATGGCACTATGGAGTTGCATTTTGATGCCTAGAGCTGAGTGCCTTGTTGGAGATGTGGAGGAAGATAAGTCAATATTTTGAGATGCTTGGGATGTACATACGTTATTGTACTAGATCATATTCCTTCTTGGGTAGATGTGGCCAATCCTTGGGGCCTCAAATAGGTCAAAGAGGATTAAATATTGTTCCTTTAAAGTATCAATAAATGAAAAGTTAAGATGGATCCCTTTAATAAATTTTGATGTCTAGTCAAGTGGGTTAACTCTATTGAGTGTGGTCAACTCCCTAGACTTGGTTTCATCTCTAAATTTTGTGGAACTCACTTGATGTCCCCATCGAGTACCATCCTTGATATGAAAGAGGTGGTTGGAGGGTTTTCTATGCATTGTAGATTCCATAAATAAAATCTTCTTGTACAACATATTTACTATTTAATAAATTGATGGTTGGAATGGATCTAAGATATGATTCAACAAATCAAGCATAAATGATGATTTATTTAGAAATAGTTATGGATATTTATGATATGGAAATTAAGATGAATATCGTATTATTATAATTAATGCACTTTAAATTTATGATATAGAAATTAAGATGAATAGTGTATGAGAATCATTGTTAGGACAATGTAGTTTTTGTGTTGAAGAGGCGCATAGTACAACCTAGTAGGGGGATCTATAACTCCTTTTGTGCTCATCGTGGAGTTGACACATGTCTTTTATAAAAAAATTATAAAAAATAGCATGTTGACTCAAATTAGATTTAAAACATTTAGCATTAGATATTTATAAAACTACACAAATTAGATAAATTAAAACCATAATCATTGCATTACACACTTGATATGAAGAGTGAAAATGTTGAGAAAGGGTTTTCACCTCTAGCGATTTGATCCCTCTCGACGCTTGGTAGATCCCCTTTTAAGATTGATCTATGCTAATGTAATTCAATGTCAATCTGACATTTTTATATTTAATGTTTTTGCAATTTTTTCCTAGTGATGGATTCAGAGGTTGTTAATGTTGCTATAATGTGTCCATATGCCAAATTCAAGGTATATGCACCTTCCATATATGTGTATATACGGGTGGGCTTGGAGGTGATTATGTATATGTGTCTTCCATATATGTGCATATATGGAAGGAAAATATATTGGAAGAGCTTCAATATATGCACATATATGGTGTAAGGGCCTCATATTTTGATTAGTCATCTTTATTAGTTAGACATATTGTACGTAGTTTCTTATTACCTATTGGACTCAGTTTGATTGAGCGAACTACGTGTGTATGTTGTACTTATTTGCTTATTATCTATTGGACTCAACTCGACTGAGAAAACTATATTTTGTGGCATGATGAACTTGATTATATATATATTATATGATATTACTATGTTTATGATTATCGTTTCGTTTATTTTATGATGAGAGTTATATGTTTAATTTTATTTTCGTAGATAAGATGTGAAAGCTATAATGTGGTACGTGGATACCATTTTCTTTATGATATGGTTGATTGAATTATTAAAATTCATGCACGCATGTAATGGATTGTATTGTATATGGATGATGATGATGATCAAATGGAAATATCTATTATAAATGTATGTTTTTTGGAAATACTAACCCATAGGACATAAGGGCTAAGTGATAGTCGGGTACTTAATATGATGTATGGATTAGTACTTACTTATGCACAAAATCTTATTAATCAAACTGATGATATGATGACACATTTTGATAATCTCGATAACAACATGGTATGATTTTGACAAGGTATAGACCCAGTATGTTGAGAGGGATGGAGGTGTTTCCCACCCTATGTTTTATGATACCCGAGGTCGTGGAAGGGTTGTGATGAGTCATGCTTCCCTAGATGTATGATGACAATGGTTAGATTTCTTCTAGGTGAGGCTAGCTATGCTATTTATTTGACGCTACCACTATCAGATTCTATATGTGGCCAGGTCGGTTAAGCCAACACCACATCTTTACTAGCAGAGGAGGGATAGGGAGGATGCAAAAGTATGATAGGATGGGAAACTCATTGGTTTCCTAGGGCCATCACGATAAGGTGGTTGACAGGGTGGTTAATTGGTTTAGTTACTAAGGATTGGTCAAAAGGAGTTGTAGGAGAAGGACACGGGAGCTACGGGAGCTACGAGAACTACCTATAACCCTACACAATCTAGGTATTCTACAAGCATAACTTAGATATTAAATTCTATGAAATGAAAATTTATTTTATATTTTTAATTTATCTTAGGAGTATGATGCAAAAATTATATTTTATTTTAATGTAATAGAAATATGTGAAACAAAGAATGCTGTAAGAATTCTATTTTATTAGAATAGTGGCTCTAATTGATCCAGATTGCATTAGAACGCTAAACTAAGGAAATACGTGAAAGCGCACATATACAGAAGCTTCAATATATGTGTGCTTCCGTATATATGTGCATATACGAAAGTATGTATATACAGAAGCTTTCGTACTAATACATTCCTTCATATATGCGCATATACAGAAGTGCCCATAATGCTTGTCTTTGTATATGTGCATATACAAAAGCTTCCATGTATGCACATATACGGAAGCGCATATATACGGAATCATATGTATATGCATGCTAAGTCCATGGAATATACAGAAGCTACTATATATGCACATATACAGAAACTTTTGTATATGCTATACAAGAGCATGCATATACAAAAGCTTTTGTATATGCGCATATACGGAGGCGCGCATATACGGAAGCTTCTATATATGCGCATATATATAGGAATCGTGCATATACAGAAGCTTTCATATATGGAAGCATGCATATATGGAATCTTTGGTATATATGCGCATATATGAAAGCTTATGTATATGCGCATATACAAAATCTTCAATATATGCACATATATGGGGCATGCATATATATGAAAGTTTCCCTAACTTTTGTATATGCTTGCCTCTATATATGCGCATATATGACAGCTTCTGTATATGCGCATATACTAAAGCTTCAGTATAGCGCATATACCGAAGCACGCATATAAAAAATCTTCCGTATATGCACATACTCGAAAGCTTTCGTATATGCACATACATGGAAGCGTGCATATACAGAAGCTTATGTATAAGCATGCCTTCATATACGTGCATATACGGAAGATTATGTATATGCACACCTCTGTATACGCATGCTTCTGTATATGCACATATATACGAAGGTTTACACTTTCGTATATTTACATATATACGGAGGTGCGCATATTCGAAAGCTTCTATATATGCGCATATATACGGAAGCATGCATATATGTGCGTACACAGAAGCGCGCATATATGGAAGCTTCCGTATATGAGTGCTTCTATGTATGCACATATACAAAATCTTTGATATATCTGCACTTCCGTATATATGCGCATGTATAGAAGTTTTTGTATATGCACATATATGGACGATTCTGTATATGCGCATATACGAACGATTATGTATATGCACGATACAAAAGCACACATATACAAAAGCTTTCTTATATGCGCATATATAGAAGCTTTCGTATATGCGCATATACAGAAGCTTCTTATTGGCACTTGTTTTCAACATCCATTATACTTTCATCTCAAAAAGAATGGGTCATTATTTTCTATGATTCATCATATTCATTAGAGAAATTTTGAGGTAAAAAGAAGACCTCAAAAGAAAGAAAATATACTATAAAAATCTACCAATCACATTTTATAGGATGTTATCATCCCCCATAGTTGAGGTGACATTACTTGAGTTAAATTGTTATTTGTCACATTTGCAATTGTGGATGAAAACCTGTAGTTAACCATGATAGTTCTATAAGTACTTTTAAAATCATAAAATAAAGTACTTATTTCAATTTTTTTTCAATATAATATAATTATCTTTTCATATTTTTTTGGAAAATAACAATATATGTACCTAGAAATATATCCAGATACATTTGTACTACATAAATTTGAAAAATATGTTCTTTAATTATATTTAGATTTTCAATACTTGATAAAACACGTGTACATACATAAAACGCTGACATAATTTTAAAACATCTCAAAAATAATTGAATTAAGATATTAAAAATTAATTCAATAATAAAAAGACATGTTCACTTTTTTAAAAATTATATTGAAACTAAAATGTTTTAATGTAATGATCTTACATTTGGGAAAAGAATTCTAAAATTATTTTTAAATCATCACATACATTTAGGTAAGAGGGGAATACAAAATTTTAGAATTTACATATTATATAATATAATAAATATATTATAATAAATATATTATATAAAATATAATATATTATACATTATATTTTAATTTAATATGTATTATATTATATATTGTGTTATATTATCTTAATTTATGTATTATTTTTTTTACAAATTTTTATCTTTTCAAAATTTAATGTAAATTCTAAAATACATATTTAATATAATATAAAATATATAATATATATTAAATTATAGATTGGTGGTTTAAAGATTATGTTTTATACATATATTCAAAATATTAATGGTAGAAAGACAAGCATTTTTTGAAGCTTACATTTATTTGTAGTTATATTTTTATTTTTAGTCATATTAATGCAATGTTTTTAATTAATTTTATTTAGTACAACTTTTCAATTTAATTTAAGATGATTTGTATAGATTGTAGTGTAAAGGGTAAGTTGCTAATATAGCTTTCCCATAAATGACAAACTCATAATATTTTATCATATTTTCGATGAGGCTCATTTTAGACCTCAAAATCTTTTTAACGAGTGTGAGGACACTAAGCTAAAGGTTCAAATTTAGAATGTTTGTGGTTTCCTATGTCTTATTATTTCCATTTACATTAAGCATTTGATCTCTTTTCTTTAAAGAAATATTTAGGCAATCAAGACTCTGACATTAATATTCAAGATTATGCAACCACTTCATTTCATCTACTATTTTATTTATTGTTTGTGATTCTTATCTTCCCATATTTTTGTCTATGTCACAGGAAAACAATTGAGCTCTATTTTTGTCAAAGATATGTCCAAGTTACTCGATGACCAGCGTAAGTGGCATATGGTGTGACAAGTAAGATTTTTTTATTACTAAGGAGATTCTTCGGAGTTGGTTGTTATGATATATCATCTTGACAAAATTGTTGAATTAGAACTCCTAGATTAATTTAGGAAAATATGATTATACCTTTTCCTAAATTAATTACTTTGGATCCTTATTTTGGGAGGTTCAGTGGTTCTGCTTTTAGACATTATCATCATCAGTTTGTATATATAGAAAAAGGAAAGAACATCAAAGGTGGGTTTTTTTTCGACTGGAAAATGATGTATGTGTTGCTTAGACTTAATGACATTATCTTTCCATTATGAGTAATATATATGAGTTTTTCCTATATATTGATTCATGTTAACTTTATCATTGATGTCATTACATTGGGAATCGTTATGAGTTATCTTGCCCCTGTGCATATTAACTGCCTGACTTATACATGTGTTTGGTCTTTTGATTATTGCCATAGATTTACAGTTAAATCTTATATCACCATTTTTGGAAACGTTCATTTTGTTGCATTTGTTTATTTTAGTTTAACTTGATTCAATTTCGCTATCTTGTTTTGGTTAGTTTAACATTTAAATTAATGATTAGTTTTGGTTAGTAAATGTTGTCATGCTAATTGAAGCTGCAATCATATGTTTAGTTGTGATGTGTTGTTTGATGAGCAAGACTGGTCAATCGATTTGCGTTATGTGTCTAAATTTGGATTGGTTCCTTGAAATTGGTTGGTGATCGATTTGTTCTTTGTTATTTTGCACAAATGTTAGAATTGATTTTGTTGTTTAATGGCGGGATTTTATTTATGTTGTATCAAAACCAGTTGATTCTAGTTAATTTTTTTAATATCTTGATCAAGATTATTTTTTATAGTTTAGATTTCATTTCGGATGTCATATAAACAGTGTTATTTAGTCTGAAACAATTTTACTAGGATTAAAGCTCTAAGAATATCTCATGCAATCTAGATGCATTAGGTAGGAAGATTGCGATACATCTGAATGTTTTGGTGTGTTTTTATCATAATAAGTAATTATTTATTGTTTTAATTATTATTCAGTGATACATATACATATTTCATTTTTGCAAAACCAATATAAAATATTTGGGATCCCTGCACTGTATATTTGTTTGTATAAAATTACGATTTGTTTATTTGTGTAGATATATAATTAGCATTTCTAGGTTTGTTTTCTATAGTATAGTCCTTTTAATTAGAAATAATCTCTTCTAATGGAGCTATAAAATCCATGAGGATTGATAACCACTTACTATGAAACAAGAAATTTATACTAAGAACGAGAACTCTAGCCATAAAAGCGATGATTTTTGCATAAAAAAAATCAAAAACACCCTCCAAATTGAAAAGTGTTGATACCAATATACGCGTTTTTTTTCGGGGTAAAAAATAGATCCATGACTAAACTTCCCATACTATTGTTTATAAAAAATTTAAAAACAACCCCTAAATTGGAAAAAGATTTTTTTTCGTCAAGAGATAAATTACAACTTTTTTAAAACTTGCATATTAAACAAAAACAAATATTCCATCAATAATTTCACCACTCTAAACCATGTAAAATCAAAGAAACTATGATGTGATTCATAATGAAATCATATATTAGACCATACAAAAACAGATGATTCATATAAATATTAAAAAACTCCTTTAGAGTTTCAATTACAAACATCATACTAATAAAAAACATCTAGAATGTTCCATGTGAAATTATTCAAATTTATCCATGGATTCTGACACTCCATCTGAATCTATATTTTCTGCAGAGGAAGGACTAAATATAAAAAATAAAAATAAAAAACATAATCCCATAAACCCCCCACAATATTACATTAAGCTCATAATTAAGCTCAATCCATTTGCAACAAAATCACTTCTAATTCACAATATCAAATCTTATCTGTCTTATTTACAATTTTACTACGTATGCATGTTATGGATTTTTTCAACTCATATAAGTTACACAAACTAAAATATTATTACAATATTAAATGTTGTTAAACTTTAATACACTCAACACATTCCTTTGATTCCTCCTAATCATGATGTTTTGCAACTGTATTGGGCATTCTTCATAAGAAGTCATGTAAGACATATAATCACATTAAAAATTTGTATTTGGTACAATTATAATTGTCTCTCTCTACTTCATTTTTTTATCCAAAAAAACATCCCATATAAGTCTTAGGACATGCCAGTTCTTTATTATTTTCTATAAAGTTAATCATTTTATAAGGTACCTAACCATTATACCACATGCTTCATTTGACTTCTATATTTGAAGAATTCTTATAATAAATTGTATGCGAGTAAAACTATTAATTGAAAATGTCTTTGTGGTTTGAAGGTGAGCTATTTTCCCATATAAAATTTACAGTTTTGTTGATGCAAAATGGATCAGGAAAGATCACAAGGAATCCATTGCAGGAATTGAATCCAACCAAGGCTATTGATGATCATGAGATAAAAACATGGCTAGCTTTAGGGATCAAGTCCAAAATGAAGGGGGTGGAAAGAAAAAGAAAGGTCATCTCTCTTTAGCACAATATATTTACCTATGTAATGTTATAGTTAGTTTGTTGGTGTCTCAAATTGTAGCATAAAAAAATACTTATTATTTTATTTGTTATAGGAAAAAAGGATGCCCAATAAAATTTAACAAATGACATTAGAAATGGGGTTGCTAGTATGCATACATCCCAAGGTTGATAAGAGGAAGCTTACTAGAGTCCAAAGTGAGTTACATGATTCCATTTCAAAGGAAGTTTGTATTTTAATAGTACCATATGTTTGTGGCTCGACTCTCAACCCATTTGATAGTCTAATGTAAAAGTAATCAATCTCTTGAATGAAGAGATTGTGTTTTTCACCCCTTCTATGAGATTGTGTTATTAATACTTATTGAGACAATCTCTAATTGCTAGTTAGATTAATGAATTAATTCTCTTAAGATAAACAAAATTTACATTTCAAGAAATTTAATATATATGAATGCCATTGATAAATCCTGGATTAAATGTTGGTCTTAAATTTTAAACTTTTGGGTAAAAATCTAAAATTAAGCCGGCATATACCCATCAAATAACTTTGTATAATTTTTTTGTTGTCACTTACATAACAACACCTGGTGTAGTTAATTTTTTGTTGTCACATATAATTACATATGTGATAACATATTTCCCATATTGAGTCGTTAAATACTTATTTTATTCCGTGTACTGTCTAAGTTAATGGTTATTTCTTATTGTTACCTTGAGAATCTTTTTATATAATATATTGAATTTAGATTATTAATGGATAATTCACATTTGGATCCTCAAGGTTGGAGGTCAATTTTCCTCATGAGTTACCTTAGTTTTCATATATATTTTTTTCAATAATATGTTGAAACTATGATTTTATTTAAATGAAAATGCCTAGGTTAGTTTTCCTTTAAAGCAATTTAGAAAGCATGAACATAATTTAAACCTTGTCTTGGTAAACATTTCTAGGTATGGTTGTAGTAGCTTAATAGTAATTTGGAAAATCCAAATGACATGATTAAGTTAATAGGGGATTTTCACCCTAAAATGAATTCCAAGTTTTATAAAACATAAAGGAATCTTCTTAGATTCTAATGAGCTATTATTTGTAAAATTTTAGAAGTGGGTTTGTTTGCACATAATATATATGCAAGATGAATTTTCTCATGGAAACTTGGCATTATTTGGAATTTTAAATATCCAAAAGAGGAAGCTACACGCAGAACATAACACTCGAAATCTGAGTCATCCCCTTTGTAGGCAATGCATTTAATAGATGTGTAGTTTGGTCAAATTATATTGATACAAAGTGTTATGCCTATTAAAGAAGGTACAATATTGAAAGAACAAATGACTAAAAAAGAAAGTATGAAAAAGGTACAATATTGAAAGAACAAATGACCACAAAAAAGCAAGTATGTGTAAGACTAAAAAAATGGTTTTATGGTATGTCCAACATAAGTTATAACGGTTAATGGTATATGTCCAATAGACTTAAGATTCTTAAAATGTTTCATGTTATATTAAGTTATAACATGTTCACAAAGTACATGACCTTGAGTGTTATACAACATGAGCTTAACAATGGAATATTTTTATCGCCAAATCTAATTATAAATGTGATATATTTATGATAAAAGAGAATAATAATAAAAACATTTAATAATGGAGTGCAAAAGACTACAATTATTTTTCCAAACTCAATTCTTAATAAAACATTATTAAATGGCTTAATTGATAAATATATAGTTAATTTACAAATTCAATCATTCCCAACAAAATTATAAAAAAACACATCATAATCCAATTACATTTGGTAAAATGAATAGTGTGTTGCACAAATTACACCTAGTCATGCCATGAATCCAATTTCTAACTTTTAAAAAGTGTAAGTTTTACGGTTTTATATTTTTGCTATTACATGATGTCAATCAAGATTCACACATTGTATTACAATTGACCAATAATAAATAAAAATATGTGAAATATAATGTGCTCAATGGTGTGCACATTGAATGCTACCAAATTATGAAATTTCTCTACAGCTTCATCCGACCAATTACCAATGCCCATTACTGAGTGGAGACATAAACGTAGTTATTTAGCATGGCGAGGTGCCTTCACACCCGTGAGCCGAGGGATGGGTGGGTGACTCTTTTTTCAGGAATGACCAAATGGCATGTTCACAATACAGCACTATACTTTACATGTTGCCACGGCATACCACATTCCTAGACCCGAACCTTCCCTCCCGGTTTTGAGGAAAACCATGAGTTTAGCTTATCACGGAGTACATAAGCTAATGCACAAAATGTGTGGGTTCCCTCGGTCGGTTAGAAAATGCGGAACCCTTCAGATAGGAACCAAGGGATTGCCTACTAAATGAGGAGGGCTGGATGGTTTAACCCAAGGCTGCTCGAACCCATGTGGCTAGATATGGCAATAGAAAAGGTGGTAGGGTGGTGCTAAGAAAAACATGTTGTCTTCTCTGTACAAGTTGAAGCCTATACAAGTGAAAGTTGATGCTTTCACTCAGTTGTAGCTGGAGAATGTTATTTTTAGTGGGTGCTAGAAAAACATGAGGGTTGGTCCTCTCTGTAAGAAGGATTTTGTAAAACAGAGGTTGTACCCTCTTTTGAGTAGGTGCTCAAATAAAATTGAATAGTTGTCTATCTTTATCATGTATGTGTAATTGATAATCTTCATCTCTTCTGTTATACTTGTTGCATTATCATAACTATAAACCTGTAACCAATAATAAGGGTTTAAAAAATGAAAAATGGTTTAAGCTTTGGAAATAACTGATTCACCCCCCATCTCAGTCATTTGAGTAATTTCAACAATTGGTATCAAAGTGGGTTCCTTTTGTCTAAAGGTAGATCTATGATCTTAAACATGACAAGTTATGAAGGGACTTCATCCAATAAAGTTCCTCTGTTTGATGGAATAAACTTTTCCTTTTGGAAGGTTATAATGAGAACCTATATAATGTCCCTGGGAGTTGATGTGGGGTGTGTAGTAGAGACTAGCTATGTAAATCCAGTTGTGCTAGCCTCCATAGATGACAAGCTGGAATTTAGTTTTAATGCAAAGGCAACGAACGTTATTCTGAGTGGTCTTACAGAGGCTGAGTTTGTTAAAGTAATGCATCTTGATTCTACGAAATAAATGTGGTATAAGCTTGTAAACAGTTATGAGGGAAATGAAAAAGTAAAGGATTCCAAACTATAGACATATAGACTAAAATTTGAACAACTAAAGATGAATGAGGATGAGATTGTCAGTAACTATTTCCTAAGAATAGAAGAGAATATGAATGCCATGAAGGGTCTTGGTGAAAAGTTTGATGAAGCATTCTTAGTTTAGAAAATTTTAAGATCTATGCCTGAGAGATTTAATCCCAAAGTCTCAACAATAGAACAATTGAGTGATCTAAAAACTCTGCCTATTGACCAACTCCTAGGTATTTTGATAGACTATGAAATGAGGATTGGTAAAGACAAATCCACCACTAGAGAAGCTTCTTTTAAAGCAGATAAAAACACTGATTCTGAAATGGATGTGGCTGAGGAAAAATTTGTGAGGATGAAGAAAGGTGCAGGTAAATACAAAGGCAAGATGCCCTTTAAATGTTTTAAATGTGGTAAAATAGGTCATTTTGCATCTAAATGTCCCCACAAGCACAAGAGGTAGACTTCGGATGATGATGAAATGTATACATTCAATAAATACAATAAAGAGGCTAAACACAAAAAGAAAATCATGTGTGTAAATGATGTTGATTATTCAGAAGAGACGGACAACGATTCATCTGATGAAGATGAAGTGAATAACTTCATGCTTATGGCCATAGATGATTTTGGAAATGAATATACATAGGGAGTGACCTGAATGATGAGGAATCCATGGTTGATATGGAAGGTGAACTAATTAGTGGTATAGAGGAAATTGACAGACTAAGATTAAAGAAAAGGAAACAGAAATGATTATTGTTGCAGTGTAAAAGATATGGCAAATAACCAAGTGAAGATATTGCCCTGTTAAAATTAGAACTAGAAGAGGCAAAGAAAATAGAAGATCATCTTAAACAACAATTAACATACGGGGAAAAGAGATGTGAAGCTTTGGAAGAAGAAGTAGTGACAACTAGGAAGGAATTGGAGAAATTTCAAGCTCTGTACCACCAGGATCTGTCAAGTATCAAATCCTCAGAAGAATTTAACACCATTCTCAGCAAGCAAAGGTCTCCATGGTTAAAAACAGGTCTTGACTACAAAGAAAGCTCATGCAGCAATCAGTCAGAATGCAAACATACTGTGCAAACAAAAGGAAATGAAGCAAATACCAGAATCAAAAATTCATATCAGAATTATCAACCAAGGATAACTCAGAAACATAGTCAACAAAAGGGAAGACCTCCAAGATTCAGGCACCAAAATTTGTTTCATGGTTACTGTTATTGTTGTTCTAATTTTGGTCACAAAGCTGCAAATTGTGCATTTAATTTTAGAAATATACAATCAAAGAATAATAAATTGCTGCAACATAGAACAAAATAGTCAGCAAGTAAAAAAGAACAGCATACAACTCATTTCACAACTAAGAGAATAACTCATGATAGAAATAACAATTCTTTTGATCTATTGTACAATGAGCCAAAATGTTATGTTTGTCATAACTTTGGACACAAGGCTTCAAACTGTCATCTGAAGGATTACAAAACAGACCCGAGAATGAATTGCTCTACTAAAAGTAATAAAGTTTGGAAGAAGAAAGAAAATAACAAATGTGGCTTAGTCCTTTATGTTCAGAAGAAAAAAGGGCCCTGATATATTGACATTGGGTGTTCCAAGCATATGAGTGGTGATAAAAGTAAGTTTCTATCTCTAAGTGAAAATAAATTAGGAAATGTAACTTTTGCAAATGATGCTCCAAGGAATATCAAAGGAAAAGGAATGGTCAAGTTGAGTAATGGCAAAGAGAAATCCCAAGATGTGTTGTTTGTAGATGGACTTGTTGGGGCCCCGAAAATCGCAGGCGACAACAGTAAGGGATTCTCCCCAATCAACGTTCCCAACTAGCCCGCTGACTGTTTGGTATAGGGAATCCGTCCGGTTTGCGGTCCGGCTACCGTAGGTCAAGTAAAAAAAACAAAGGCTTTTACCGGTTGCGGCCCGGTCCACCGTGAATTTGGTATTTTTGACTTAATGTATGATATGCAAGTGCCTAACTAACAATGCAGGGTGCCGTAGATGTGGGGAACGGTCACAATGTGATGCGCAGGTTCTTACCTCTCGTCTTAAGGTTCACAAGCATCCAAAACACATACATCATAACACAAATAAACTAACTACCTAAACTATCCCTAGGGAGCAGAGTTATCATTCATTGGTGAGTAATACATTTTGTACGTGCATCATGAAGAGTTACAGATAGCTGATACTTCACTCAAGACACATGAACAATTACAGATATTTAAACAACCAGATAGCCGATTATTTTATGAACAACATTTATTACTCACAGTGGAAGATATCCCAAAAAATACTGAAGAACAATCAACAAGAACATAGGTTCAGGAAGTTAAATACTCTCACAGTAAATGAAACACGGCTGAAAATGAAATAGTTCCTCTTCAACATCATTCATTTAGTAGCATTGATACATTCCACATTTCGCTCTCTCTAGCAGGCAAAAGTTGCACTTTCTGACTATAAAACAAAATAGTTCCTCTTACAAGCAAAAGAGTTTACAAATTTTTTCAGGGAAAAAGCCCCTTTCTCCATCCTATCTTTACAATATTTAAACTATTTTCGCAGATCGTTTGGGATGCCTCCCAACGTGTCACTTTCCAGTCTCTCGAACGTTTTCTATTCCTCATTAGGCTACTAACATTTTATCTTCTCTTCGTATGCTCGAGATTAGCTGAATAACCGGTGGCCCTTTCAGATCTGAGTTTTTTGTTGCCTTCGATCTTGTCTTTTCCTTCTCTGTCTTCTTTACGACCTGGCCGGCTTTGACTTGATCATGCTACACCTTCACACCGTGGTCACCAAAAGAGTCCACCGAATTTCACCTGCAATCAATTACTGGCATCATTTGTTTGGACTAGTGTGCTTTAAACATTAAAATTACCATCTGAAATGGCTAAGGCACAGGAAAACGGCCAGGTGCATCCTTAGATCTGGAAAGAGTCTTGACTGAGTTTTGGGCGGGAAAGCTCTAAATCGATAGTCTGGAAGCTTTGACGTCGGAAGCGAAAGGGCTTTCCTAGCCGCAACGAAAAAAAGGGCTAAAGTGGCACCAAACACGGGCGAAAGAAACCTCAATCGGAATTCGGATGACTTTCCGCTTCAGGAGCAAATGACCCTCCCAGCCGCAACGGCGGAAGAGTAGAGGGCTCACGTATGCGACGGCGAGACGGGGAGACTCAATCGGAAATCAGAAGGGTACCGACATCGGAATACTAACGACTTCCCCAGCCGTAACGGCGGAAGGGTGACAACTAAGACACGCGGCCTTCAGGCAGGAAAAAATCTAAATTAGACGTCGAGGCACTTTGCGTTTCGGACGCTAAACTGTTTGGGCGACCGCAACAACGGAAGGGAGAAGGATTGGAGCTTCCGATTCAATATGAAAAGATGCCTGATTCGAGAAACTTAAGTGTTTTGAACAGTTAAGGATCAGCAACAGCTAAAGTCGTTCTTTCTGCGAAATGGCGGCCTTAAAGGACAAACATTTGACTTCTCCAAAATCGCACCCTCGATCCAACACAAAAATCAAACCCAAACGATCTCTGAAAACAAGCCACATTCTGATATTTAGAATCAAAGCAAGACCTCATGAGATCAAACAACTTTAAATGATAAGGAGGGGCCCAAAATTTAAGAAACTTGGGGAGAAAAGTTGCAGCTGCAACAAATGGCGATTACCTGGTGAACCTAGATCTCTGGGCGATTAATATTTGAGTGACAAACTGTTTAACAGCAAAAGCATCATATTGAATTCTTCTAGCAATCTGGATTTCTCAAATGACCGAAGTGTGTACCCTTAATCATTGATGACAATCCAATTAGGGAGAGTGGAAATCAGAATCGTCAAGTCCAGATAACTATGCTGAGGCCAGAAGATGAATTTCATTATTACCTTTGTCTTCAGGTGGCTGATAGCTTTGGACACCACGGGATTGTAGCATATGGTAAATAGAAATATTCGTTGGTTCCTCATTCTCATGCCATTTTAGTACCTTTTGTACTTTTGGACTTTTGTCCATTTTCTTATGAGTCCTCCTGAATGCCCTGTCTTACTGAATTTTATTTCAGGATCCTCTATCCCATAGTGTCCTTTTGTGTGAGTGGTATATTTTAAGTTTCAGCTCACAGACAGAGAGGATCTTTAGGCAACTTAGTGCTCATGATTCAGCACCTGCTTTGATTTATGATGCTTTCCTAGGAGTTTTTTGACTCTTTATTTGCCTATTGGCATTCGTTTCTTGGCATGAGATCATTTATATTCAATATAATGTTCACCTTGCTCCTTTCCATGGGTCTTAGGCTGTCACTCCTTAGGACACTTTACATGTGACGTGGATGGAGCCCCAACATAGTGTTCCAGACTCTCTGAATCCGGTTTATTACACAGGGATTAAGCAGGACCTCAATGCACACAGAATTATTTGAGAAAATGACTAAGCTGGAAGAAAATATTTAATATAAACAGCAAAACCACAGTCTGATCACTAAATTGTTTATCAAACCCAGAAAATTCAGATATATCCCATGCAACCGCAGGTTTGCTCTGTTTATTGAAAACAAGAAAAATCAAACTAAAGCAAACTAAAAAACATGACTCACAGACTACCAGACGGATCACTTATATATAGGACAGAAGCATTCAAACAAACTCAGGAAAAATAAGGCTTGAGAACCAAAACATTTACTGGTAGGTTCTCCTCCCACCCCTGCAGATCTTGCAACTTGTAAGTAGAAGGACCAATCTTGGCTGCAATCTGAAAAGGGCCTACCCACAACTGCTGGAATTTGGTATGCTTTCCCTTCTCATCATGGGGGTGATCCCATTTGAGGACTAAGTCTCCTACTTCAAAGTCTTTTGTCCTAGCTTTGTGCTTGTCAAACCGTCTCTTAACTGACTCTTGTTGTAGCTTAAATCGTTCTTTGGCTTTAGACCTGGCCTCCTCTGCTTTCAGGAGATTATATATTCTTATTTGTAAAACTTCATCATCCGACCCCCTAGACTATTGGGCTAGTATGGAAGATGGTAGCATGATATTGGGAGGAAGGATGGCTTCTTTACCATAGACGAGGGTATATGGAGACACTCCAATCGCGAACTTGGGGGTGACTCTATCAGCCCAAAGGGCATTTGGTAATGCTGAGTGCCAACTCCTCTGATTTTCTACCACAGTCTTCTTTAAAATCCTAATCATGTTTTTGTTAGAGGATTCAACCAGACCATTTCCTTGTGGATAATAATTAGCAGAATAATGCAATTTTATCCCTTTATCATGAGCAAAAGCCGTCAATTTAATTGATGAAAAATACTTGGCATTATCAAAAACTAACGAAACTGGAACTCCAAACCTGGTCATGATGTGGTCCTGTACGAAGCTGATGACTTCGTCTTCATTTATCTTGCGCAGCGGAATAGCTTCGACCCAGCGCGTGAAATAATCAGTCGCAGTAAGAATGTACTTGTGCTGTAGGGAATAATTTGGTTTTATTTCTCCAATAATATCCATCCCCCACTGCTCGAATGGTTCCGTGATCATCACAGGCTTTAGGGGTGCTGCTGCTTTAGGCTGTCTTTCGCCACACCTTTGGCAAATATCACATTTCCTAACATGTGCATGTGCATCCTTGAAGAGTGTAGGCCAATAGTAACCAGCTCTAAGGATTTTGTGGGCTGTAGTGTCTCCTGAATAATGTCCCCCAGCAGGACCGTCATGTAATTCTGTCATTACTTTCTTCGCATCTTCCTTTTCTAGACATCTGAGGAGAACCCCGTCATAATTCTTTCTGAATAATACTCCTTCAACAAGTTGATAGGAGGCCGATTTAAGACGCAGAGCTCTTCTTTGTTTGGAATTCCAATGTTCTGGAAACAGCCCTGATTGCAGGTAATGCACAAGGTCTCTATACCAAGACTCAGGAGCTGTAAACAGAGGACATACATCCATTACATGTAATTCAGCTTCATCCTCCCATGCTTGTTCTTCGTTGTTCCCGCTTTCAGTCATCAATTTGCACAACCCTTGACCTTTCACTATAGACGCTGGTTTGAATTCAAGGTCGTACTCTTGAAGAGCTGTTACCCAGTTGCCCCTTCTTTCTCCTAACTCTTTCTGAATGAGAAGGGATCTTACAGCTGGGTAGGGGACTATTACCTTGGTTCGATTTTTTAATATATAAGGCCTGAATTGCTTCACTGCCTTAAATACTACGTAAGCTTGCTTATCAATGGATGGGTAGTTTAATTCAGCCCCTTGTAGACCAGTACTCATAAAGGAGATTGTGAATTCATCCCCCCCTTCTTCCTTTTGGGTGAGCACTGCTGCCAGTGAATCATCGGATGCAAATGTATACAGAATAAAGTCCTTATCAAAGTCTGGGCTTTTCAGGGAAGGCGCATGTGCAACAACAGTTTTAATTTTGCTGGAAGCATTCTTCTCAAGCTCAGTCCACTTGAATTGTGCGTTCTGCTTGACCATCTGCTGCAGCGGCTTAACAGTCTGGGCGAAATCAGGCACAAACCTTCGTACGAAATTTATGGTTCCCATGAAGGATTGCATCCCCTTTTTATTATGGGGCAAGGGGATTTGTTCAATGGCCTTGATTCTTTCTGGATCAATGGAGATCCCTTGCTTTGAAACTATGTGGCCCAACAACTTTCCTTCCATGACAGCGAATACACACTTCTTAGGATTGAGTGAAATGCCATACTTACGACAGCGTTCGAAAATTTGCCTTAAGTGAAATGCATGTTCTCCCCTTCTCTTCGAGAATATTGTAATATCATTAAGGTATACTATAGCACTTCGTCCAATTAATCTGCGGAAAGCTATGTCCATAGCCCTCTAAAATGTCGCTCCAGCATTAATCAACCCAAAAGGCATTCTTCTAAGGGCAAAGGTTCCCCATTTAGTTCTGAACGTTGTCTTTAATCTGTCTTCTTCGGCCACTAATACTTGGTTGTAGCCAGAGAAACCATCTAATAAAGAAAACAGTTCAGAACCTGAAACCATCTGTAGCAGTTGCTCCATGGGTGGCACAGGATAGTTATCTTTATCTGATCCACGGTTTAAGTTCCTGAAATCCACGCAGAGTCTGATTTCTCCAGACTTTTTCCTTACTGGTACCAGATTTGATACCCACTCAGAGTGTCTGACTTTGAAGATGATTCTTGCATCCAATAACTTCTTCACTTCACTTTGAATCAATGGTTCCAATTTTGGATGCATTTTCCTCAAAGGTTGCTGATATGGCTTGACTCCGGCCTTGATGGGAACAACGTGCTTGATGATGCTGGTGTCATACGTTTTCAAATCTTCGTACGTCCATGCGAAAACATCTTTATACTGTTTAAACAGATTGATGAATTTGTCTCTTTCTATTGGCGAACAACATTTGCCGAGATTCACAAATTTAGGAGTCGTTTCAGTCCCCAAATTTATCAGTTCGAACTGTAGCGATGAGCTGTGTGTCTTTACGTTGGGTGGTATTCTGAATTTTTCATTTAAATCGAACATTTTTTCCAACGTTCTGACTCCTTTAGGAATGAAATTATTGTATTTCATCTCAGCCTGATGCTCTTCATCGTCTATGATCGCTCCTTTAAACACCTCATCATTCGTTAAACATTCTATGATCTGCTGGTCATCATCAAACACTCGTAGGTTCGTAATCATATCAGGTACAGAGGGCCTGAAAAGCAGTTCGACAGAGCACCGATTATTAGTGGGTACAAGTCTAGCGGCTGATGTGGCCAACAGATCAGCAGCTGCGTTTTTAATTCTTGGAATTGAAATAATGTTAAATGCATTAAAATATTTCAGTAGATCCCATACCTCATTCTGGTAAGCTTTTAAGTGAGGAGAAATACAATGTATCTGATTCCGAATTTGTTTCACAATAATTTCAGAATCCCCAAAAACTTTTAGATTACTTACCTTCAATTCAATTGCCTTCTTTAGTCCCTGCACCAATGCCTCGTACTCAGCTGTATTGTTAGTACACTCAAACAGCTCTAATCTACATGAAAGGAAATGTTTAATCTTCTGTGGGTCCATCAGGACACAGCCAACCCCTGACCCTTCTAATGTCTTAGATCCATCGAAAAATAAAGTCCAAAAATCATTAACTACTGGAAATGAATCTACTCCTACTGCTAAGTCTACTATTTTACAGTCAATCTCATCAGCCTGTGAGAATCGAAGGAGATCAGGATGGGTATCAGATGTGTTGCTAGCTTCTTCTGCTTGGTAATTACTTGGTTCCAACTCAATAAAATAGTTTCCCAATACAGAATCCACTGGTACGTTCTTCTCCTCCAGTTGAGTAACATTGTACTTCATGTGAGGTTCTCTTAAAATATTGATCTGATTCGGACTTCCTTTGTATGGCAACCACAAGTGCGACCAATCTGAGGCGAAATATCCATTTAATTTGGTCGACCAATCTCTGCTTAGGACGAGATCGTAAGCATCTGGTATATCAGCCACCACGATGTTAATAACTTGGCACACTTTGTCATTAGATGCCAGACGGACTAGGACATCTTCCAACTCACCAATAACCTTCACATCCGTTCTGTCCAATTGAACCACTCTCCACGTGGACGGCTTAGGCTGCCCATTGATCTTTTTACAGACTGATATGGGCATAACATTTACTGACGCCCTTGAGTCTACCAAGCAGTTATGTACATTATGATTGAAAATCTCAAACATGAGGAGGAAAGGTGGATGTTTTCTTTTAGACTTACCTTCAACGCTGGTTTCTCCAATTTCTTCCTCTTCCTGAGGTTGGTTACTTGCAGGCAGCTTCTCGTCCGATGTTTCCAGTGCTTTCAACAGTCTTTCCTTTTGCTGAGGCACTTTACACATTTCGAATAGTGGAACAGTCGCTTTTATCTTCTTTAAATCTTCCACAATGTCATAATCCATCACGCTGCTCAATGGGATGGGGTTTTCCAGCAATTTCTTCACTGGGGTTGGCCTGCACGTTACTTTGCCTAGGATCTTGGCTGGTGACAGTGAACTCTGGCATTTTATCAGCCAATGATTTGTCTTGAAATCTCTTCTTAACATTTCTCTATAGCCTCTTAATCTTTGGGAGTATAAGACTGTCTTCCCTAACCGTCCCTTGGCTGCGCATGGCTACGTTGGTTTCCATAATGCCTTTACACCCCTGAGTCTTTTCTTCTTCAGCATCAAATAGTGAGACAGAATTCCATAAAGCCAAGGTTTCCTCTTCCAGTTCCTGAGTAGACGTGGAAGCAGAATTTTCCTTTCTTTCCTCATTTCCCTCTTCTGTCAATCTAGAATCTAACAGCTGATTCATGACCAACGTCATCGAATTTATCCACTGTGGACAATTCTTCTCAGAATGTGGCTGTTGGTGGAATGTGCAAAAATTATCCAAACCCACCTCTGTCAAGTTCATAGATGCAGTATTTTGAGGAGGCGGTTGAGAATGGTGGTTATCCTCTCTTTTCTTATAATATGGCTTAAAAAACTTTTGTGCCTCCTTTTCTTTCTCCATATCTATGATTTTATTGGAAAGCTTCTGCATCATTTTGGCCATATTTTCCAAATCTAGAGACTCTTCTTCCTTAGGCTTGGCAAACAATAAGGTTTTTCTTCCTATACCTTTCTCTCCAAACTGTTCTGGATAGCCTTCAATGCTTTCTCTTTCAGCTTCCACCACTTCTGCTTCCTCATAGGTTTCTGTCAGAGTAGGCTTGGCTCTGCCTTTGGCAAACATGGCCAAATCAGGGCCTAAAGCTGAAGTATAGTATTCAATAAGAACTTTGTCTGAAGGCATATCTGTTTCAGAGAAGTTCTTGAGATATGCTGCAAACCTTTGAGTGAAACTGTGCACTTTTTCTTTTCTTTCTTTCTTCAACGCGCACAGCCCTTTCATGAGAGCGGCATGAGTCTTCTGAGTTGCATACTTACTTCTGAACATTCTTTCGAAGGTATCTCAATCAGGGATAGAGTTAGCCGGCAATCCAAAATACCATGACGTTGCGGCTCCTTTAAGGGTATGCGGGAACAGTCTGCATACCATGTCTTCATGTTCCCTGGCCCTTAATCCTTCAATTGCCAAGTAAAAGCTTTGTAGGTGGTCATCCACTAGTATTTTCTCATTAGGATCAAACTTGGGCAACATCTTGTCAAAGGCTTGAGGTAGGTCATGTAAAGGAGGTGTAAGGTTTAACGGTGATCTGGCTCTCCATGCAGGTGGTGGATTAGGTGGGTTAGGTGGTTGATTAGCATTAACTCCTGCCATGAGTCTAGGTGGAGAGTGAGGAGGTGAACCAACTGGAGTGTGAGCAGGAGAACTGTGAGGGGTTTCTGGGCCTTCTTGATTCAAAGGTAGCACAACTTCCTGTAAGGCTGTTTCTACAAGCTCTTCCCAGTCTCGAACCAGCACTGAGCCTTCTGCTTCAGGACGATCCTTCCTTTTATACTCTCTTCTGGGCAATTCAGGGATGATTGGCAATCCTCCAATCCTCTTTACGTATGCCCTGGTATGTCTTCTCGGATCATTCACAATTTCGTTATCAACAGAGTATAGATGTTCTCTTTCTTACGGGATGGGATTATGAAACCCACTGCTTTCGGAACTGTTACCGGTGGAATATTCTCGGGAAAACGGGTTTCCTCGACCAGCCATGCACTGGCGGCCCTCCTTCTAGCGCCAATTCTGTTGGGGCCCCGAAAATCACAGGCGACAACAGTAAGGGATTCTCCCCAATCAACGATCCCAACTAGCCCGCTGACTGTTTGGTATAGGGAATCCGTCCGGTTTGCGGTCCGGCTACCGTAGGTCAAGTAAAAAAAACAAAGGCTTTTACCGGTTGCGGCCCGATCCACCCATGAATTTGGTATTTTTGACTTAATGTATGATATGCAAGTGCCTAACTAACAATGCAGGGTGCCGTAGATGCGGGGAACGGTCACAATGTGATGCGCAGGTTCTTACCTCTCGTCTTAAGGTTCACAAGCATCCAAAACACATACATCATAACACAAATAAACTAACTACCTAAACTATCCCTAGGGAGCAGAGTTATCATTCATTGGTGAGTAATACATTTTGTACGTGCATCATGAAGAGTTACAGATAGCTGATACTTCACTTAAGACACATGAACGATTACAAATATTTAAACAACCAGATAGCCGATTATTTTATGAACAACATTTATTACTCACAGTGGAAGATATCCCAAAAAATACTGAAGAACATTCAACAAGAACATAGGTTCAGGAAGTTAAATACTCTCACAGTAAATGAAACACGGCTGAAAACGAAATAGTTCCTCTTCAACATTATTCATTTAGTAGCATTGATACATTCCACATTTCGCTCTCTCCAGCAGGCAAAAGTTGCACTTTCTGACTGTAAAATGAAATAGTTCCTCTTACAAGCAAAAGAGTTTACAAATTTTTTCAGGGAAAAAGCCCCTTTCTCCATCCTATCTTTACAATATTTAAACTATTTTCGCAGATCGTTTGGGATGCCTCCCAACGTGTCACTTTCCAGTCTCTCGAACGTTTTCTATTCCTCATCAGGCTGCTAACGTTTTATCATCTCTTCGTATGCTCGAGATTAGTTGAATAACTGACGGCCCTTTCAGATCTGAGTTTTTTGTTGCCTTCGATCTTGTCTTTTCCTTCTATGTCTTCTTTACGACCTGGCTAGCTTTGACTTGATCATGCTACGCCTTCACACCGTGGTCACCACAAGATTCCACCGAAGTTCACCTGCAATCAATTGATGGCATCATTTGTTTGGACTAGTGTGCTTTAAACATTAAAATTACCATCTGAAACGGCTAAGCCACAGGAAAACGGCCAGGTGCATCCTTAGATCTGGAAAGAGTCTTGACTGAGTTTTGGGTGGGAAAGCTCTAAATCGGCAATCGGGAAGCTTTGACGTCGAAAGCGAAAGGGCTTTCCTAGCCGCAACGGAAAAAAGGGCTAAAGTGGCACCAAACACGGGCGGAAGAAACCTCAATCGGAAGTCGGATGACTTTCCGCTTCGGGAGCAAATGCCCCTCCCAGCCGCAATGGCGGAAGAGTAGAGGGCTCACGCATGCGACGGCGGGGCGGGGAGACTCAATCGGAAATCGGAAGGGTACCGACATCGGAAGACTAACGACTTCCCCAGCCATAACAGCGGAAGGGTGACAACTAAGACACGCGGCCTTCAGGCAGGAAAAAATCTAAATCGGACGTCAGGGCACTTTGCGTTTCGGACGCTAAACTATTTGGGCGGCTACAACAGCGGAAGGGAGAAGGATTGGAGCTTCCGATTCAATATGAAAAGATGCCCGATTCGAGAAACTTGAGTGTTTTGAACAGTTAAGGATCAGCAACAACTAAATTCGTTCTTTCTGCGAAATGGCGGCCTTAAAGGACAAACATTTGACTTCTCCAAAATCACACCCTCGATCCAACACGAAAATCAAACCCAAACAATCTCTGAAAACAAGCCGCAATCTGATATTCAGAATGAAAGCAAGACCTCATGAGATCAAACAACTTTAAATGATAAGGAGGGGCCCAAAATTTAAGAAACTTGGGGAGAAAAGTTGCAACTGCAACAGGACTAAAATATAATTTTCTTAGTGTCAATCAGGTTTGTGACAAAGGATGTGAAGTTGTTTTCACTTCTAAAGACTGCAAGATAAAGTCTGCACCCTCAAGACGGTTGGTTGCAAAAGGTATAAGGACTAAAAACAATGTATATGTCTTGAAAGAGGAACAAGAAGAATGTCATCTAAGCAAGTATGATGAAAGTTTGGTTTGGCATAGGAGACTTGGACATTTAAGTTTGGATCATATAATCAAACTTGTGAACAATGCGGAAGTAAGAGATATTCCAAAGATATCAAAGCCATATGACTCTTTCTATAAACCCTGTCAAATGGGAAAACTGACTCGCACACAGTTTAAATCCAAGAAATTCACATCAACAAACAAACCACTTCAGTTAGTACATATGGATCTATGTGGACCATCAAGAAAAGAAGGCACAAGAGGAGAAATATATTTTATGTTGGTCATTGATGATTATTCTAGACTTACATGGGTTGCTTTTCTGAAAGAAAAATCTGAGGCACTTGAAAATTTCAAAAATTTTAAGGCCCTAACTGAGAATCAAATAGGAAAAATACTGAAGGCAGTAAGATCTGATAGAGGGGGAGAGTTATGTTCAGGATACTTCAAGGAATTTTGTGATAAACATGGAATTAAGAGAGAACACACTATTCCAGGGACCCCACAGTAGAATGGAGTTGTTAGAGACAGAATAGGTCATTGCAACAGATGGCAAGATCGATGATGAATGAAAGGAATATTTCTCAAACATACTGGGTAGAGGCAATTCACACAGCTTTCCATATTCTTAATAAATCTCACCTAAGGCCAAACAGTGATAAGACTCCATATGAACTATGGTTTGGAAGACCTGCTTCTAGCAAACACTTTAAATTCTTTGGAAGTAAATGTTGTATCAAAAATAATGATGAACATCTTGGGAGATATGATGACAGGGCTGATGAAGGTATCTTATTAGGATATGCTTCAAATAGTAAAGGGTACACTTGTTATTATACGAGGCTGCATAAATTGGTTGATTGTATTGACATTAAAATTGATGAAGGAATCCCTGTTAAATATATTCAAATAAGCATTGTTGAACCAAATACATAAGAAACAGCTGAATTTAAAGAAGAACGGGTCCAATAATAAGAAAAAGTAGATTTAGAGTCAGATGATGAAAGTGCAAACACTCAGACAGATTCAAGACAACATACAGAAACAAAAGCACCTTCCAGAATCCTTCAGAAGAATCATCCTGAAAGCCAAATAATTGGAGACAATAATAAAGGAGTGCAGACAAGAAGAAAGTTGATCAAAGCTTCAGAACAATCTCATATTGCTTTCCTATCTATGATGGAACCTAAGAATTTTGAAGAGTCCAATGAGGATGAAGATTGGGTTAAAGCCATGAATGAAGAGCTTGATCATATTGAGAAAAATAACACTTGGGAGTCAGTTCCTAGACCTACAAATAAAAATGTAATAGGATCCAAGTGGGTGCTTGAAAACAAGATGAATGAACAAGGAGACATTGTAAGGAATAAATCTTGATTGGTCTATAAGGGGTATGCCCAAGTTGAGGGACAAGATTTTGATGAAACTTTTGCACCAATAGCAAGATTGGAAGCTATCAGAATGTTTCTTTCCTATGCCATTCATAAGAACTTCAAACTGTATTAGATGGATGTTAAGTCAGCTTTTCTCAATGGAGATCTAGAAGAAGAAGTCTATATAGAGCAACCTGAAGGGTTCCAATTGACAGACAATCCTGACAATGATTGCAAATTGAAGAAGGATCTATATGGATTGAAACAAGCACCAAGAGCCTAGTATCATATACTAGATAAATATATACAAGAAAGGTACTGTTGACAGTAACTTGTTTATCAAAATATGACATTATATTAGTATTTTTGGTGTATGTGGATGACATTATATTTGGATGCACTAATGCTTCTTCTGTGCAGTGGTTTTCTAATGCCATGCAATATGAGTTCGAGATGTCAATGATAGGATAATTGTCATCCTTTCTTGGTATTTGCATTATCCAGAGTCCTGAAGGCTTATTTCTCTCCCAAGAGAAGTATTTGAAGGAGATGTTGAAGAAATTTCAAATGGAAGATTCATCACCTGTCTATGCACCTATGGTTGTTGGTTGAAAACTTAGCAAGGATGACCCCACACCTCATGTTGATGAGATAACATATCGTTCAATGATAAGAAGTCTCTTATGCATCACAGCATCTCATCCTGATATAATGCAAGATGTTGGAATGGCAGGAAGATTTCATTTTGCTCCTAAGAAAATTCATTTGGTGGCTGTGAAGAGGATATTTAAATATTTGAAGGGCAGAATGACTTATGGTCTCTGGTATCCTAGAAATTAGAACCTTCAGTTAACTGCATATTCAGATGTTGATTGGGAAAACTGTTTGGATGAAAGAAAGAGAACAAGTGGAGGTGCATTCTTCTTAGGTGATTCTTTAGTTGCATGACTGAGTAAGAAGCAAGGTTCAATATATTTATCCACTACAGAAGCTGAGTACATTGCTACTGCCACCTTCTATACACAAATACTCTGGATTATTCAGACACTGGCAAACCTGGAGGTAAAATATGTTGATCCCATTCCTCTTCATTGTGATAATACTAGTGCCATTAATATGTCCAAAAATCCATTCCTTCATTCCAAGACTAAGCACATACCTATTAAGTATCACTTCTTAAGGGAGCAGGTTACAAACAGAGTAGTTCAACTAAATTTTATTCCTTCTACAGAATAGACTGCTGATATCTTCACTAAACCCTTACCAAAGACACAGTTTAAGTACCTATGCCAGAAGCTAGGTATCATATCTTATTCCAAATAACCTATTCACTTTGATAGGGGGAGTTGTGCTATAAAGTCTTCATTGGCATTGATGTCAAAGGGGGAGAAGTTGTTTGTTACATATGATAAACAGATTGATGTTTACTAGTACAGCATGCATCCAAAAGTTGAATATTTCCATCAATGCCAAAGGGGGAGATTATTGGATATTTTGAGGTCATATGGAAACATATCAGAGTATGATTTAGTTGTTATTGATGGCAACATAATTCCAAGCATATGATCCAAATAGGCAGAAGACTCAGAAGAATCCATGGCTTGTGAATAATCAAACAAATCCACAGTCATATTTGATTTCCGCATCAAAGAGACGTAGATCCGCAGAGTTAAGTCGTGATCTGCATCAAAATACAAATCGAGGGCCGTAATCCACACCACAATAGATCGACGGTTCGGGAAGAATCTTACAGGAGCCGAAAGGCGGAAGTCCAAAAGTTCGAGACTAATAAAAGTTAGATTTCCAATTTCCAAAATTGAAAAGCGGAAAGTGGGAGAATAGGAAAGGACCAAGGCTGGAAGTTGATTTTTCCGATTCCAAATTTCGGAAGACAGAAAAGTGAAGTGCGGAAGTGCGGGATGTTGAAGTTTGAAAGGTAATTGGATGAATAGATCTGACAGTCAGGAGTGAACCCGCACAAGAAATCAACAATCAAATCAAGTTTGAAAGGTAATATGATGAACATATCCAACGGTCAGGAGTGAACCCGCACAAGAAATCAATGGCAAGGAAGGAGTTTTGCAAGCATAATTTGAAAAGCGGAAAGTCTGGAAGTTGTTCAAACAAATGTTGA
This sequence comes from Pseudotsuga menziesii, assembly GCA_001517045.1. Lineage (NCBI taxonomy): Eukaryota > Viridiplantae > Streptophyta > Pinopsida > Pinales > Pinaceae > Pseudotsuga > Pseudotsuga menziesii. The sequence goes on along the minus strand of LPNX010551799.1, from coordinate 103,718 downwards.
AAACCCGAGATCTACATCCCGCACCGGATCTAAAATCGACGATCGAGAAAAGTTGCACGAAAAATCGACGGTGTGTAAGGAGTTTCTCAAATGGAATTTGGAAAGCAGAAAGTATGGAAGTTGTTCAAACAAATGTTGAAAACCCGAGATCCGCATCCTGCATCAGATTTAAAATCGACAGTCGAAAATGTTGCACAAGAAATCGACGACACGGAAGGAGTTTTGCAAGAGGAAGTCGGAAAGTGAAAATTATGGAAGTTGTTCAAACAAATGTTGAAAACCCGAGATCCGCATCTCGGACCGGATCTAATATCGACGATCAGAAAAGGATGCACAAGAAATCGACAGTGCGGATTAATTATGCAGAAAAGGACGTGCAGAAGACAGAAAGTGGAAATCACGGAATGATATCAAGAAAAATCACATATCCGAGATCTGATTTTCTTCTCATATCAACGGTCACGGAGAGCTCAATGAAGAACGAGGGTGCAAAATAATTGGTGCAGAACCTGAATTGTGGAACCAAAACTACGGAACCGGGAGTGCGGAAACTCTGATTTGTTGCATAAAATGACAAGTGCGGAAGAATCCAAACGACGAAGATGTGTTGCAAAAACTCATGATTACTCAGCAATTGGACTTCTTGTCTGTCATAAGGAATCGAACAGTTTGATCAATTATGGAAATGGATCATCAGGCATACGAACAGGAAAAGGGGTTACAGACAGATATGTATAAAAGGATGTGCGTGATGAATGATGGAGTGCACTCTCTAAAGATAGAGGATCGATGCATGGTTCATCATCAAAGTGGAGATTACAAAATGACAAAGGATTGTGAGCTCTTTCCAAAATATCCAGAATGGAGACAATGAGGGGGACCAAGATGCATAAGCAAATCCAGGAGCAGACCGACGGTCATGAGTGAACCTGCATAAGAAATTGATGGCACGAAAGGAGTTTTGCAAGCAGAAGTCAAAAAGCAAAAAGTCTGGAAGTTGTTCAAACAAATGTTGAAAACCTGAGATCCGCATCCCGCACTAGATCTAAAATAGATGGTCGAGAAATGTTGCACATGAAATCATCGGCGCGGAAGGAGTTTCACAAACATAAATTGGAAAGCAGAAAGTCTGAAAGTTGTTAAAACAAATGTTGAAAGCCCAAGATTTGCATCCCACACCGGATCTAAAATCGATGGTCGGGAAATGTTGCACAAGAAATCGACGACGCAGAAGGAGTTTCGCAAACGGAAGTCGAAAAGAGGAAAGTATGGAAGTTATTCAAACAAATGTTGAAAACTTGAGATCCGCATCCTGCATCGGATCTAAGATCGATGGTCGAAAAGGGATGCATAAGAAATCAACGATGCAGATTGATTATGCAGAAAAGGATGTGCAGAAGACGGAAAGTGGAAATCATGGAATGATATCAAGAAAAATCACATATATGATATCCGATTTTGTTCTCAAATTAACGGTCACGGAGAGCTTGATGAAGATCGAGGGTGTGGAATAATTGGTGCGGAACCTGTACTGCAGAACCAGGAGTGCAGAAACTCTGATTTGTTGTAGAGAATGACAAGTGCATAAGAAGCCAAATGACGAATATGTGTTGCAAAAACTCATGATTACTCAGCGATTGGACTTCTTGTCTTTCATAAGGCATCAAACAGTTTAATCAATTATGGAAATGGACTGTCAGAAATATGAACAGGAAAAGGGGTTACAAACAGATATGTATAAAAGGATGTGTGTGATGAATGATGGAGTGCGCTCTCTGCAGATAGAGAATTGGTGCATGGATTGTCATCAAAGTGGAGATTACAGAATGGCAGAGTACTCTGAGCTCTTTCCAAAATATCCAGAATGGAGACAATGAGGGGAACCAAGATGCATAAGCAAATCCAGGACCAGATCGGAACATAGTTGGTTTGCATTGTTATATATGTTTTTCTAAATATTGTATTGAACTTGTTTTAAGTTTGAGAAACAAGGGTGGTAGGGTGGTGCTACGAAAAACATGTTGTCTTCTTTGTACAAGTTGAAGCCTATACAAGTGAAAGTTGATGCTTCCAATCAGTTGTAGCTAGAGAATGTTATTTTTAGTGGGTGCTAGAAAAACATGGGGGTTGTTGCTCTCTATAAGGAGGATTTTGTAAAACAGAGGTTGTAGCCTCTTTCGAGTAGGTTCTCAAATAAAAATGAATATTTGTCTATCTCTATCATGTATGTGTAATTGGTAATCTTCATCTCTGTTGTTATACTTGCTGCATTATCATAACTATAAACCTGTAATCAGTAATAAGGGTTTAAAATTGAAAAATGGTTTAAGCTTTGGAAATAACTGATTCACCCCCCCCCCCTCTTAGTTATTTGAGTATTTTCAACACCAACCACCTCTCTTATATCAAGGATGTTACCCAATGGGGACATCAAGTGAGTTCCACAAAATTTAGAGATGAAACCAAGCCCAGGGAGTTGACCACACTCAATAGAGTTAACCCACTTGACTATACATCAAAATTTATTAAAAGGAACCTTCCTAACTTTTCATTTATTGATACTTTAAAGGAACAATATTTAAGCATCTTTGGCCTATTTGAGGCCCCAAGGATTGGCTACATATCTACCTAAGAAGGAGTATGGTCTAGTACACTAACGTGTGTACATCCCAAGCATCTCAAAAGGTTGACTTATCTTCCTCCACAACTCCAACAAGGCACTCAAACACATTATACAACTTGACGAGAACTATATACTCCAAATGAGAACTCTAGCCATAAAAACTCATATTTTTGCATCAAAAATGCCAAAAACAAACTTTGAAATAAAAAATGGTGCTACTAGTTGCACCTCCTTTATTTTCAAGACTAAATTTACAACTTTTTGGAAACTTCGACTACTATGGGTGCAATCAAAACCCAAAATCAATGCTTAAATTAAAAAAAATAATTATCTAGAATCACCATTTTTTTATTAGAGATTAAAATCAACTCCAATTGATAATAAATGCTAGTTATGACACCTCTTTCTTTCATCAATAACCTAAGAAAAATATTTTTATTTTAAAATATAAAAATATTAATTTTTAGTAAAAAATATATTAAAATTAAAAAAAAATAACATTAAAAAAATAAAAAACATTCGATAAAACATTATTTTAATAAATTTAATCAAACATTTAAAAAATAATAATAATTTAAACAATTTATAATGAAATTTAAAAATTAAAAAACAATTTAAAAAAACATTATATAATACAAACAAATTAAAAAAAAAACCATTTTAAAAATTTTAAAGAAATAATTGAAAAGAAAAGCCAAAACAAAATAAAATTATTTTAAAAAAATAAGTGTAAAAACATTATATTGTATATAGTGAAAAGCTTTTGAATAAATAATGAAGTGCGAGCAACATCGACACGCCACCCATTCTCCCTTCACCTCGATGTTCTTCCTTTTATTCAAAAGCTTTGCACAACCTATTTGATTTCTTTTATTTATTTTTTAAATGTTTTATATTGTTTTTTAATGTATTTTTTATAATTTGTTTTAATTTTTAATTATTTTATAAAAAAATTAAATGGTTTAATATAATTTTTATTTGTTTTTTTTTAAATCTTAATTTATTTTAAATTTCAATGTTTTTTAATTTATTATTAAATTATGCAATGTTTTGTTGGTTATATTTTATGTTTTTGTTTTTAAGTTTTGTTTTAAATTATTTTTTAATAAAAAAGATATTTTATGTTTTTAGCTAATTTTAAAAAACAATGGCATTAATTTTAGCTAATGTTTTTAGTTAATTTTAGCTAATGTTTTTAACTAATTTTAAAAAATAATGGCATTAAACATTGGCTAATTTTAGCTAATGTTTTTTCTAGAGTTATTAATGGAAGAAAGGGATGTCACAAATAATACATCTTTTTTATTTGAGAGTTTATTTTGGTACTTTAGTTGTAATGGCATAATATGTGAAGGTCATAATTTCAAACAAGACATAATTTTAACCATAGAATAAAAATGAGGGTGATTTTAGAGGATAATTTTTTTTACTAAAGGGTTTATTAAGGATTTAGGGGTTTTCAAAGGGTTGAAATTTTAGCTCCCAAAAACAAAGGGGATGCTACCGGTAGAACCACTTTTCGATTCATGGGTAAAAATAACCACTAAACGTAGCCTATAAAAAAATGAGTTAAAGTTCTTATCAGGTTGTATAGTGTGTTTCAACTCTAGGCATCAAAATCCAACTCCATAGTGCCACAAGTGACAACTCCAACTATTCTTTTAAGCTTCCCCTTATTCATCTGTCAAGTTGCTTAATCCACTCATCATTACCATTAAAACAAATTCCCTTGACAGAGACCACTCTTTCATATGTGTCACTTGAAGAAGACAAATTGGTTTTAAAAAATCAATATAAAGAAAGATCTAATGTAAATTCACAATTAAAAAAAATGGATTAAATTGAAAAACATAAATACAATTGGACATGAATACAATTACTAAATATATCCTCTCTTTTTGTTGGTTAAGTTCTCTGTGACTTGTTGGGCGAACCTTTGGTCTGAGAAACCATGATCCAAGGGCATCTAAGCTGTCAAAATCACCCAGGGATCGCACCTGGCCTAGCTGCACCAACCCTTAGCATGGTTGCATTTAAATGTCGCCTTCCAAGAGCAGCAGGTTTTGATCCTGGGTCGCCAAGCAAACGAAACCCCTCTCGGCCGTTTTCTCTACCGGAATTTGACACTAAATATATCCATATTAAATTTTAGAGTCCACTACAATATTTTAAAACATTAATAATAATGATAATAATGATAACGAGGACTACTGTGGTTGAAAATGATAATATTTAGTTGTAGCAATACATTTAATGATATCAATATTATGAACATAATTTACTTCTTTATTTTACCTCCAATATTTAAATCAAGAATTTGTGTATTTAATCTATCCTTTTATGTTTTGAGTGACTTTTACTTGCATTTAAAACAACATAAGAAACTACAATATTTTGAAACATTAATAATAATTATTACAAGGACTACTATGGTTGAAAATGATAATAATTAGTTGTGGTAATACATTTAATGATATCAATATTATGAAGAGAATTTACTTCTTCATTTTACCTTCAATGTTTAAATCAAGAATTTGTGTATTTAATCTATCCTTTTATATTTGTAGAGACTTTTACTTGCATTTAAAACAATATAAAAAAAAACTTCTAATTTTTTATGTTGATTATTTTTTGCTTCCAATCATATTCTTACTCTTAATGGGTGGAAAATATTTCTTGATCGGTTCTATTTTTTTCCAGTTTCACATAACCATACAACCCTAAAATTATAACCATACAAGATTATTAAAATAAAATTTATCGATTTTTACATTATAATTACAATTAAGAAGTGAAACCTATTTCTCAAAACTCTCAATCATTTTTTTTTTTCAGATGGAAAGATCCACGGGAAACCCAGCAATACTTCCCCACATTCGTGGATGGTAGAGGTGGTAAACCGTCGGCCATCCTAGCAGAAGACCTAACCCCAGAGGACTCAAGGCTCGAACCCATGACCTCTTCCCGAACCGAGAGAGTATACGCACGTCTTACCAATTGAGCTAACCCCATTTAAACTAATGGAATGAACTAACTTTTCAAACATATTATTAATATATACAAATCATATTATTTAAATTAGTATAAAAATTCATTTTTTTTATCTTCAATTTTTATAATAATTAATAAATAGTAGTAGATAATTCAATAAAAAATGTAATAAATGGTTACACGTTATTAAGGTAGGAAAAATAAAGTGTGAAAATAATAATAATATTAATAAAGATGTCTAAATCTATATTAGTGTTTTGAAGAGAAATATTCCTATTTTTTAATAAATTATATTAAAAATATAAATTTTCATTTAAATTAATTACGTCGTAGGCGTTTTCTCAAAGAAAGAACCTGTCCCAAAAGATTCCTTGTATTCCTGGCCATTAACACCCCGACATCTATCGCTTGGTTATTGGTGAGTTTAATTGTTACACTTTTCGGTTATTGTATCTCGTGATCTGGTAGGGACGGAAGAAGGTGGCATGGAGTTGATATGTCGCCCGATTATTGGCGAGTTTAATTGTTACACTTTCCGGTTATTGTATCCCGTGATCTGGTAGGGACGAAAGAAGGCGGCATGGAGTTGATCAGTAGGTTTTTTGTGTCGGGCTTTATTTCTGTCTGTTCGTATTCTTTCCGCGTAAGCTCTTCCTCTGCCAAGTGTATGCTTATCTTAAACTCCTTGTTTTCGGCCTGCCTCGTTGTTTTTTTCACGGCTATTTTTTTCACGCTGTTAACACAAGGCTTTCACAGCGTTGTATGACATAGGATTTTTGGACTTGTGCTTAGCGTTTGATGTCGGAAATATGTATATGCACACTTATTTATATGAACAAGTGCTAAATGTCGGAAATCCGAAACGAGGATCTTGCGGAATTTAAAGTCGGAAATCCAAACTCGAAAATTCAAAATGTGAATCGACTGGTTATTGGCGAGTTTAATTGTTACACTTTATAGTTATTGTATCCCGTGATTTAGCAGGGACGGAAGAAGGCGGCATGGAGTTGATCGGTAGGTTTTATGTGTCAGGCTTTATTCTATATGTTCGTATTATTTTCGTGTAAGCTCTTCCTCTTCCAAGTCTATGCTTATCTTAAACTCCTTGTTTTCGGTCTGCCTCGTTGTTTTTTTCACGTAGTTTACACAAGGTTTTCACAACGTTTTACGACATGGGATTTTTGGACTTGGATTTGTGCTTAGCGTCCGATGTCAGAAATATGTACTATGTGCACTTATTTATATGAACAAATGCTAAATGTCGGAAATCTGAAATGAGGATCTTGCGGAATCCAAACTCGAAAATCCAAAATGCGAAAATAATATGGGAACGGTTTTGCATACGCCAACGTCGAAATTCAGAAATATTATCTTCGACGTTTATTTATTTGAAAATATAAAAATTGCAAGATCAAAAATGTCACAAATATGATCTTGCGGAATCTAAAATTGGACCATATGGTGTTTCTTAATGAAAACATACGACATAGGATTTTTTGGACTTGGACCTATGCTTAGGGTGGACTTGCGGAATCCAAACTCGAAAATCCGAAATGTGAAAATAATATGGGAACGTTTTTGCATATGCCAACGTCGAAATTCGGAAATACTAAATTCGACATTTATTTATTTGAAAATATAAAAATTGCGAGATCGAAAAGGTCGCAAATCGGATCTTGTGAAATCTAAAATTGGACCATATGGTGTTTCTTAATGAAAACATACGACATAGGATTTTTGGACTTGGACCTGTGCTTAGTGTGGATTTTTGGACTTGGACCTATGCTTAGCGTCCAATGTCGAAAATCGGTATATGCGCACTTATTTATATGAATAAATGCTAAATGTCGGAAATCCGAAATGAGGATCTTGCGGAATTTAAAATCGGAAATCGAAACTCAAAAATTTGAAATGCGAAAAGAATACGGGAACGATTTTGCATACGCCAACATCAAAAGTCGGAAATACTATCTTTGACATTTCTTTATTTGAAAATAGAAAAATTATGAGATCAAAAATGTGGCAAGATCAGATCTTGCGGAATCTAATATGGTGTTTCTTAATGAAAACATACGACATAGGATTTTCGGAGTCCCGGGTTGGAAATCGAAAATGGGGAATTGTGGCACAAGAGAAAATTAGAGATTTTAATGGTTAAGATATTACATATACCCAATTTCCTATTTTAATATTATATCTGATTGTCAATATAAATCAAATATTGGTGTTCCTTATTTCAAATGATGGTATTTTATGCATCTAAACAAACTACCTGTGCACTTCTTCTTGTTGCCCAACTAATGTTGCTACTTTTAATATACACCAATCTACAATACATTAATTACCTTCTTGGCCTTCTTCTTAACGTTCAATGTCGAAAATCGAAAATGCGCAAATCTGAACTTGGAATATTGGGACTTGTCCCATGATTTAAACTGCAATGCTAGTACCTTTCCATTGTCTCATATATTTCTGATTTCATAAATGTCCTATCATGATATTTATACGCTAAAACTTACAAAATAAAATTATAATGTTGGGATTTTCATGATGTAGTAATGTTTCTCATTTGTATATAGTTCCCTTATCTCTTGGATAACTCAAAAGGTCACTTTAACATACTGAAATATTATCACGTCATCATATTAATCGCAGAGAGCATTGTTACCCTAACTTGTTGCCAGCGTTAAGTTATCTCATAGTGTGTAAACTTCACATTTTTCACTTTATCGATGCCTTCTTATGATGGTATCAATATATCCTTGTCGCTTAAACATTAAATCATTGTCAATATCACATGCTCCAAATACCAAATCTTTCAAATCCAATAATTTCACATCTTGTATTCTGCTCCCATTCGGGGCTTTCATATCACCGTTTAAGTGACCTTTCGCGGGTTGCAACAGATAAGGGAATTATATACATATCACATTAGTACCAAGTTAAGGATATATACTAAATCATGAAAATATCCAACTCATGATAACATCTGTAATATTTAGTGAATAAATAGACCCTCCTCTTGAGGCAAATATCATTCGGACCTGATTTATGGTTTTTTATATGCACAAAAAGTGCACTCCTGAGCGTCATTACTTCCCCTCTCATGGTTGCGGAAGAAAAAAATGGCAACGTGGTGATACCAAAGGCCGAAATGGGAAGAGATGGGAAGATAAGTTCCGAGTCCTGTAACCAACGAAGGGGCTATAGAAGAAAGGAAGTGCAAAAACATATGGAAATGGTTGCACCTTAGGTAGCAAACCCTATGGAAATTTAGCTACCAAAATGTATGGAAATGGGTCAGGATTGTAGCGCAAATGAATGTTGAACACATCACTTTGTACCATCACGATTTGGTGTTTACTACATTATTTGTATTATGAAAATAATGATTATTGACAGATTTTGTTCTTTTTAAGCTTCTTCAACATTGTCATCGTGTATAAAACACTTTTTTCTAACATCAATGAGCAAAATTGCATCGTGTATTATAAAAATATCATTGTTTATTTGTTTAACCTTCTTCTCAATTTTTTTTCATCATCATGAGTAATGAAATTGCAACAAATTTATTTTTCACGCTTTCCTAATATGCTACTATGCTATATCTTTTTAAATGGGATATCAAATGCTTTGCTCTTTCTCACATATGGAGATTTCTCTACACCCAAATTCCCCAACTCATCATCTTTCCTTTCTAGCTCTTTTCAGCATCAGCTATTTTATACTGCTAAAGCATTCTCCAGTCTTGCAATCTTATCACCTTTACAACAATTGAAAATTTACCTACGTAAAACTTGTGGAAATGTTTACAAATTTAGCTACCGAAATTTATCTTCTCTCTTGAGAAGATAATAATAAATGTCCAACATTATCATTGTGTATAAATTGAGTATCGGTTCATAAAAATAAAATAACCTTTGTCCTAATTAACAGATTTTTGATTTCCGAGATTTTGAGATTCCAAAACATATTTGCATTTAACATTTAGTTATTTTCAACTTTCGCTAATATTGTTATTTGCAATTTCTTTTTGTTCACTTTGCAAACAACGACACTGCACATATTTTAAATTGTTATCATCTCTTTTTTTATTTCCATATGCATTTAAATACTTTATTTAAGTACAAACAATGATAATAAATCATTGACTTAGCCCCAAGAGTTAGCTCAATCGGTCGAGTACTCGTAGTTAGGCCTCCCAGCATGTGAGGTCACGGGATCCATTCTCATCGACTCTCTTGGGGTTAGGCACGTAGCGGCCGTGGGTGTGAGGCCCCTTCGGGTGGGTCCGCCAGAAATTATTCCGTGGATGTAGCCCATCGGTCAAGCCGGCGCGTGAACCACATTGAAAAAAAAAGAAAAAAAAGCGTTGACTTATAATGCTCATGTAACTTCATAATGTTGTAATATGCATGCCATGTCAATATAATTATATGTCCTTATTGTTATTAATTTCTCTAAATTTAATAATTTATATTTTTTTTATAAAGTTTCTTGGAATTTATGGCTATATGTTCATAAAAAATGTAAATACAATGAATTAATAGTACGCTAAATGATATCTCAGATTAAGGAAATACTATTATTAAAAAAAATGAATAAATCAAATTTCAGATTCCAGAAATGTTATGTTTTCCATTAAGGAACACTTCGGAAATCGGAAATGTCGCAATGTTCCATATGGTGTTTCTGCAATCCTACTGTTAATTGTCAATTTTTTATTTTGTCACATCACGTTGTGGTTAAATTCCGCGGTTCTTATATCCTGTAATTGCACTGGGAGTACCAAATTCAAAACTCACCTATACAATTATTTTTATGGCAGGGAAAATAACAAATTGTCAAATTCAGACCTCGTTGTTTTTTTTACGATGATTTGGGATACCCCGATGTCGAAATTCAGAAATACTATCTTAGAAGTTTCTTTATTTGAAAATAGAAAACTTCAGAAATCAGAAATATCACAATGTTGCATATGGTGTTTCTACAATCCTACTGTTAATTGCCAAATTTTTATTTTGTTACATCACGTCGTGGTTAAATTTCGCGGTTCCAATTTTCGATTCCACAATTTCAGAAATTATATTTATATGTAAATAATAACCTATGTCTATTTATTTCTTCATTTACCTGTGTTAGATAATGAACTTACCCTAAATCTGCAAGGTCACTCCAAAATTTTGCTAATATATTTTTCGTTCAAGTTCTCCAATACTTGTGAATTAATAATATGATTGTTGGTATTAACCTTTGACAATGGCATTTCTTTAATTCAAAATACAAAAATCCCAAATGTCGAAAATCAGAAATTGGCGAATCACAAATCGGAACATAGGGTGCTCCTTATTGGAAAACATACGAGATAGAATTTCGGGAATCCAACATGTTGAAAAATAGGAAATCAGAACAACATAGAGCGATAGATATGTTCATCCTCAAAATGTAATTTCAACTCTCCCAAGCTAACTCAAGCTAAATCGAAAAATTTCAATTGCAAAAAAACTTTATATCGAAACATCTGTCGAAATATCATAAATACTATAACCTATATGTTCGAAAATAAACATCGAATTGTCTCTACTTGAACACATAATTTTTGTGTTTGTTGCAAAATCAAAAATTGGAAAATAGCATCTTCCTTATTGCAAAACATAGAACATAGATTTCTGATTCCAAAATGTCGCAAATATGTAATAGGAACATGCACTTGTTTTTTTAAACATGATATGAAATGCTTTGATCTTCTGACAAATGGAGATTTGTCTCCACTCAATTTCCCCAACTCATCCACTCAATTTCCCCAACTCATCATGTTTCTTATGTTTCAATTGATTCTTAAAATAGGCATAAACTTATCAGAGGAATAACCGTTTTGTGAAAATAATAATTACAGTGAAAATAAGGCATTCTTTAAACTTGGAACTTTACATTATCATTTTTTATAAATAACTTCTGCCTGACATATTTAGTTATTCTCATTGTTGTTATTTCTGAATTCTGATTTCCAATATTTGTGATTGATAAACATATTCGCATTTAACATTTTGTTCTTTCCAACTTTCGATAAAATTGCTTTTAAAAAATTTATTTTTGTCCACTTTCCTAACAGCAACAACATATTTTACATGTTTAACATATGTTTCATTATTTCCATATACATTGAAATACTTTATTTAAGGGAATTTATAATTTTTCATTTAAAATTTTTGAAATACTTTAGAATTTCCCAATAACAAACACCATATTTTCCAATTTTACAACATTTCGAATTACAGAATCCTATGTCCTATGTCTTCGAATTACCAACATTTCAAATTCCGACAATATTACGTGTGAAAATAACAAACATGTTATGTCCCCATTTCCGAATTTTCAACATATACAAATATCCTGTGTTGAAATACAATTCCGAACACCTTGATCTCACAAATCTTTTTCTCGAAGAATCTTTAAACTTGATGTTGGACGACAACAAAAAACACTTAAACGTACTTAAATATCTT
>LPNX010551799.1:31089-91447 GCA_001517045.1 Pseudotsuga menziesii | reverse complement strand
TATATATATGTCATCATATATATAGATATTCGTATTCGTATTTGGGATGAATATCATCTGTATATAATACCCGTATCTCTTGGACGACGAGAAAAATCACTTAAACCTACTTAAATATGTTAACGTCATAAGAATGTCGCCTCTTTCTGGCATAACATCATCATATTAATCGCACAGCTGACTGTCACCATCAGTTATTATCTTAACGTCATAAGAACGCTGCCAATTTCTGTCAAAACGTCATTATATTAATCACAGAAGTGACTATCACTCTGACTTGTTATGAGCCTCGACCCTCGGGTCATCCCCTTTTGTTTAAAATCCACATTTGTCACATCATCCATCTAGTAAACAGCAAACATCAAATCTTTTTGCATCACAAATCACATTAATCCCAAGTTATAGTTTTTATTTGCACAAAAATTGTACAAGTGTTTGGTTTCTGATATTTTATCTCATTTGTGGTTTCGCATATTCGATAATCACAAATTGGAAATATGAAATTGGCAATGTTTAAGGCAGACAAAATGTTGAGCTAAGTAGACTCATTCAAAACGGATGAAGTAGATTCTCACAGTGCAGGAGAGAAATGTGCTAAGCATCTAGAGCCATTCGAAACTGAATTGATGCAGTATACAAGTTATGTCGATACAGCTACAATAAAAAGAGAGAATTCTAATGAAGTGAAAACAGTGCTGAAGTGAAAATAGTGGTTGAAAATCCTCATTGTGATGACTTGGCATAATGCCTACAACAAAATTGTAAAATTGTTAATTGCAAAGATTATGGATATAAAGCAAAGTTTTATACAAATACGAGGTTGAAATAATTTCTTTGCTTCTCGATTTTCCATATCCGAAATATCAGGTATCGAAAATCGCGAAGGAAGCAAATTATTTCAGTAGAAACATGAATTTCTGAGTATCTCGTTTTCGATATCGGAAATCGAAAATAGCGGATACCCAAAATAACATTAACAAAATCTTGATTTTGCGGTTTGCCATATTCGATAATTGAAATTTGGAAATTGGCAATTGGCAATTGGTTTACTCTATTTTCCTATTGGCAATTGGCTTAGTGTTCAAATACAAATACTTCTTGGAAATCAGTAACAATGAAAACCGTTTTCATTATATTCAAATACTGACAGCTTTATATTCAATGATCTAAGAACCGTTATCACATAGTAGGTTTCCTCTCATGCTACTTCCAACCAACGACCTATAGTCTCTAGACAGACATCCAGTTGGTGAAAATTAAGAATTGCCTTGTAATTCTCTACTCGCTGCCACTTACATAAGGGGTATCACTATTTATTTACCCTTTTTCTCAATTGTTTTCCATCATGATGAGTAATGAATTTGCAACAAAGTTATTTCCAACTTCCAATTTCCGATATTCATATTTGGGATTCCAGTTACATCTTCCAAGTCAACCTTTCAAAAAATTTATCATTTGAAATAAACCGCCAACACTGCCAAACTGTGACTCCTTGAATTTGAGAATCGTCTCCCGAAAGTGTTATGTCAATACTATAGTCTTACATGTAATAGAGTCCAATGGTTCGCCTAACAGTTTCAACACGTTTCCATTTTCGTTTCGTGAATGTAAATGACACTAAAATGACAAGTTGAAAAATATCAACCATTCTACTTTTGTCAACATAACTTGTATTCTCCATCAACTAGTATTCAAATAGCCTATACACAACACAACATTTTGTCTACCTTAACCATTGCCATTTTATATCATCTACAGTACTCCTATTTCTATTTGGTCATACAAATCAAGTACCAATTCATTGAATCCAAATATATGTATCTCAAAATCATAGTTGCTTACGATATTAATGTAAATTTGTCCTGGAAATAACTTGGCCTTGAATGTATCAAACTTTGCTATAACATTGAAGGAATCAATAGTGAAAACTGATTAAGAGAAGTTGAGTAAAGTTTAAACAAAATTACAGAAATATTCATAAGAGACACAATAACCCATGTGATACATGGGGGACTACATACAAAATTACTACGAAGAAAACTTATCAAGACACCTAGAAAACTATAATGAGCATAAACTTAAATGTAAACAAAACGAAAGCAAATAGACAAAAACAAAAGAAAAACAAGCTCATGGATTAGCACTACTGATAGTGACAGCAAGGTCATGTATGTCCTGCATTTCCTCAACAATACGACAAGGCCCAAAGAATTCCTCATATGAAGATAATAAACTGGGCTTCATGGCCACAACACTCGCTTTCCCCACAGAAAAATCCAGTTTCTCGACACAAGTATCTGCTTTCTCCACAGAAGCATCAGACTCATGACCTCATTTGGAAACATCACTAATCGTTCTAGGAATCCCAATAGGCATTGTAGATGCAAACGACAGAGTACCATCAACATTTATTGAAGCAGATGGATCCATAGAGACACTCCCACTACCTCCACCACCCAAGGGGTCGAATCCCTCAGCTAATCTTTTCCAAATCACCATAACATTTCTTTGGGTTATGACCATATTTAATTCCACCATTTTGGACGTAGCCTATGAAATAGCCAACTTAGTATGGTTCCATCTAGCTAGCATTTCCTCCATAAGAGTGTCCATCATATTTTTTATGATCCAATAGTGATTGGGGCTACCACCATCAGTATCACAAGCAAGGTTGTCCTTTACAAGCCTTATTTCCCACTCATCTATTATTGACTAAACTCACAAAGAAATTTCATTGTTATAGCCATCTATGTTTGTCACCTTCTTCACTCATTCCAAATGACCACCGCCACTCACAGAATGACGAGACCGTCCACGCTGCTTCAACATAATATGATGTTTCAGATGTAGAAGAAAACACAGCAAACGAAGACGCAAGTTTTTGCAACAAAATCTAGAAAAAACAAAAGTGCCACAAGACACTACCAACCAGCCAAGAAATAGCTGAATGAAATAAGGGACAAAGCCTCATAATCACGTTAAAACCAACACAAAGGACCACAGCCATTAATGGAAACAAAATATTGTTGTACCACTTCAAATGACAACCGCGTCAAATCGTGGCTTAGCTGTACTGACAAAACGTCCTCGACAAGCACAAATTAATGTCGTATCGAGCGACATACAAAAGGACAAATAGGATTAGCTGTATCACTCATAGCGCGTATGCAAAAATTATTATAAACCCCAAGGAGAAACAAGTTACACATAAATAATACCAACAAAAACAATGAACTCTTTTTTCACAACGACTATTTATCCAATCAACTACATGTTGCCTTCTTGGGTCGTGTACAATCACCAGATACAATAACAACAATATTTAATAATTAATGATGACATACGGTCAATCATACCGGTAATTGCCAATTTTCATTTTTTTTACATCTCAGTTATTTTTAATTATTTATTTTCATGATTCTTATATATCCCATAATCGTGCAAGGACACAGCATCCACTTTAGTTGTCAAAAAATGTGGCATGGAGTTGATCGGTTAAGTACACGTTTTGAAAACGCTCAAGCTTTATTTTGTCTCTTCGTATGGGTTTGATCGCTAGCATGTTTTTTTCGCCACGTGGATTGCTTGTTTTCATGACACTTATATCTGTTGCATGGTAGAGTGCCAGTTTGCAAAGTAAGACCTATTTCATTAATGGCTAACAACTGTAGAATAGGATAACAAGACCCACTTCATTAATGCATAATTACTGTATAATAAGTGAAAATATTCTCGCATGACAACCAGAGCGTGGTTCTGCCACAATACCCCCAACTACTATCCATTGACGTGCAAAGCATTTAATGTTGTTGCAACACACCTAATCACCTTTGAATCTTGAACATCTCAACATCCAATAATCATCGGACTTGCTGCAGCCACATTAAATCCTCTATTTCTCAATAGATTGTTGTTGTCGTCAATTCCATTCTTGCAAATTTGACTCTGATTATCCGCATCCAAAGTTAAAGTTCACATTTATTAATAGAAATAATTGTTATTATTTAATCTATTAACTTCATATACGATAAAAAAACAAATAATAAAGATCTCCATGTTCCAATTCACGATATTTGAGATTTCCAAGTCTGCAAAAAAAAATTTCCACCAAGCAAAACTAAAAAATCCGAGATGTGATATTCGAAATTTCAGAATCTGGAAATCCAATATTTTCCATTAACCATGTTATACTCACCGACATTTTGGATTCCGAAAATCTTAGGTGTCAAAACCCAGAAAACCTAATTTCAAATACAAACATCTGCATGCTCCTATTTCCAATTGCCAATATTTTTTTAATTTCGAAATCTAGATTCTATGTTTTCCAATAAGAAAATGCTATGTTTTGACTATTTCCTTAGAATTTATTGTGTCAGAGTTTATTCTGTCTGTTCCTACTCTTTCCTCCTAACTTCTTCCTCCCCCATCGAATACATGCTATAGGAGTAGGTAAACCGCAAAGGCTCTTTACCCTATTGATTTATTTTTTCAAAAGCATGCTTTTTTCGTCAAAAATAAATTTTGTATAATGGAAAAAGCATCTATGGAACTAGAAAATTGGGCTTTCGCTTCAAGCTTTCATATTTCAAATTTAAGTAAAGATTCCATATAGGGTGTTCCTTATTGGAAACATAGTTATTAAATTTTAAGAAATTAATAACAACAAGCACAAATTTCAAAAAATAGTGACCTTGCAGCTTTAGAATAAGTTCTTACCTAAAACAAGTATATCATAAATAACTCACCTATAATTTTATTGACATAACAACACAAATCAGTCCTCAAACAAACGTAAGAAAATTACAAAAACAAAATTTGCTTACGGAAAAAGAGTATATTTTATTTTATTTTCAAAAATATATTAACATCCCCTCTAATTTTCAACAATTCCACACAATAGATTGATTTTAAATATTTAATTACCATTAAAATAACAATATTCAAAAACTATTTACACTACAAGTATTAACGTAAATCGAACACTTAATTTGCTTCTTCCCGACTCCCACTTTTCACTTAAAAATAACCTCAAAGCAATAACTAATCTAGCAACAAACCTTTTGTTTTTCACATTCATGTAGACTACTAATTAAAATGCAGTTTTCAAAGATAGATAGATATTTTACGCATATAAAACGGTTGCACTTTTCCATACATAAAACGTCTATGATAACTGTAAAATGACACTTAAGCAAACTGAATAATCATTTCAACATAAAAATATTGTAGGATATAACAAATAAACAAAAATAATAATTAATATTCACACATGCAAATCAAGATTATTTCTTCCAAAGTGTTAAAAACACACAAATTTTATATGCATAAACTATGTATCAGTCTCTCAAAATTCTACATGAATGTGAAAAAGTGCATTTTTCAAAAATAGATTGGGGATCTATCGAATTTGTAAAAAAAATGACTTTTTCCATACATAAAACCTCTATCATAACTCTATAATGACACTTAAACAAATAAAAATAATCATTTCAAGATAAAAATACTCCATAATATAACAAATAATGAAAAATAATAATTAATGTGCACACATGCAAATCAATATTTTTTCTTCCCACTTACATTAGAAAAGTTAACAAAATCAAATTGAAAAGAACAATATCCAAAGTGTTAAAAACACACAAATTGAAACTACTCAATAACACAATGTCTATTTGTCTTCAAATAAGATTACACAGTTACGACATTAGTTTCTACATTTCCAATAAGGGTAGAATGCCACTTGCCAAATAGCTACAAAATCTCATCAACTTCCCGAAAATGAGCACTCCTCAACTGAATTTCGGTCTTGCAAATTTTGGAAGATATCTCCTCCTGTCTCACTTTTTTCCATTGTTTAATGAGCACCTTTATCTGAGCTATTGAAGCATGAGGAGCTTTCATCCATTTCTCAATTTCTTTCATTGTCAGTTGACTGATTTGTTGAATCAACTCTTTCAAATCATCAAACTCCTTTTGAACTTCTTCCAAATGAATTTGGTGCGAAGGTGCCTCATTGATAAGATCCAAAACAGGAAAACTCAAATACGTTAGCAAATTCTTTGAATCTGACCACCTTTGTTCACAAATCATTTGTCCTGATTTTATTAAATCTTCAACAGAATCACAGACACCCTCCCATGTCTGAATTGCAAGTTCAATTGTTTTCAGCTGTAACTTGTTTAAAATTGGAAAGCCATTAGTTCTTTCCTTAATATACTTTTGCAAACTTCTTACTTGCTCTAAAGAAACAGATGCTTTTTTATGCCATCCTAGTGATCCTCAACAGTTTCAAAATGTTTGCTAAACTAGTCATACAACGCTTGCATCTCATCAAAAGAAGTATACAAATCAATCACATCATGTCGAAACTCTTCCTACAATTTACAGAGTACTTGTTTAAAATCCTCAAGTGTCATATCTAGAAAAAATGACGCTTTCAAACCAACTTGAGCATATTTCAACTGCTGATTCACAAGAGCAATTTGCTCTACTCCTTGCTGATTCACAACCTCTGCATTCTCAAGTTAGTGCTTCAATTCTTCAGCTTTCATCTTCCATTCCTCCACTCTGTCTTGATGTTCTTGTTTCAAATTACCAATTTCTTGTTGATACCTATTTTCTAATTCCTTCTCTTTTTCACCAAAATCCAAACTTAATTGTGAAACTGTGCTAAAATTAGCTCCAGTGAAAACTCCCATGGCAGCAACTGCCTCCACTGCTTCTTGAGGAAGATTATTTGTATTTTCCTTCCAAATAACTTGACAAAGGGCAGACACATCTTTGCCTGACCCATGTCTCCCTTTCTTCGATCCCCTTTTAACCACAGCTTTATCCTTTTTACTCCAATAATATTTTCCCATCAATATAACTACATCTTCTCTAAAATATGCTATCACTTCTGATGATGAATTCATCTCAAGCTGAATGGTAACCAATGAATCAGTTTCCATTTGATTTATAGGAATATCTATCCTGAGTGGGGCAATGTCCATAGCACTTGAGACAAAGGTAAAGGTGAGTGATGTAATAAAACTAGACATAGGCAAATATTCCTTTTCAAAAATACCCATAGAGATAGAAGGAATTTCTTCCTCAAACAACTAGGGAATTGGCGATGTAGGACAAGTATCGATGAGTGAATTAACTAAAAAAAGTGGGCATGTTAATAGTAGCTCCATTTATTGACGACAAATTTACCTTGGAAAAATTAAGCTGGGAACATGATGAACTTAACATACTTGGAAGCGTTTCCATATTCAACATAGTTATAATAACCTCGAGATCTTGTTCCACATCCATATTATCGATCTCAATCTGACCTGAAGAAAAGAAAATTACCTTCTCTGCAGAAACATTTTCCACATGACTCTTCTCTTTTTGTGCTTCTACCACTTCAGGTTGTTCACAAATTGTTTCAGTGACAGCTTGTTGTGGCCCTTTTTGTAGAGTATCTTCCATTGTGCCAATACAAAAGATCGATGAGCCATGAAGAACATGTTTCCCTTTGCCCTTCGCTTGAGCAACAAGAGCAACAGCAGAACTTGCTGCATCCTCTCTCGCTTCTTATCCTGTCTTATCCTTTTCAAGATCTTCTTTTATTTTTAGTTTTTCTCCTCTTTCTCCAATAATTTTTGTCTTAACTTCCTTTTGATACTTGGACAGAATCAACTTCCTCTCTGGATCAGTAATTTTATCCATTGCCTGCTTAAAATTGATAGCTCCTTGAAACATGGAATCATCGGGTTCATTTTCATGAATATATTGCAATTTCAAGTGCTCATGAGCAAATAGATTAGCCAAATATCCTATTGGGTCATGCATTCTTTTGAATGCCTCCCCCAATTTCATAACAGAAATCTCCTTTCCTATTGAAGACGCATGAGCAAGATTCTGTAGCGTAAGGTTGCCAATATTAACGAGAAATTTTGGCCAGCTCTTCTTCTTATGTTTGCTCAGCTTGGGTGAAAATCCATCAATAACAGTCTGATATGCGAATTCTTGAAGCACCATTCGGTCTGGAACAATTCTAGGAAGCAAGTGAACTATGTTACTGCCCCAAATTCTTATGTAAGAAAAAATTTGTCCTACATACCAGTCGCCAAACCCTGAAACCATTTCCCTAGCACTATCAGAGAATGCAGGAGCATCATCTTTAAAAATATTGTAGTACATTGACTCGAGAAATAGGTCACCGAGTTCATAAAACTAAGGGATAAAATTTCCATCCCACATATCAGCGCAATATATATGAATCGGTGGATATTTCTCCATCCAATTCCAATTTAGAGCTAGGAAAGCAATCGACGCACAAAATGCATCCATTATAAACCCTGACATATAAAAAGATGGTTTACGATTGTCACGGGTTCTCTCACATTTTTCAATTTCCTCATACAAATTAAACGACAGAATTTGCACCCAGATGAACGAATGACCTGTAAGCAATATATGGTTCGCTAGAGGAACCCACTTCACTTGGAATGAAGAACTATTGGCTAAACCATATAACCTGCAAATCATAGTGCACAGCAAGGAAAACGGTTCCCTGAACCAAGATACAGGATATGCAGGAAGTGAAACAGGAATATCAAGCATTAGGTCTTGTAGCCAAGATTTCACCACTTGTCCGTAATTCAAATTGGAATGACTTTCCTCGACAAATTTTGATGAGAGAAGCCGCTTGGGAGTTGGCAAAGCATAAGCCCTAGCAAAAATATCTGGACGAAACGAAGCAATAACGCCATTATGAATATCATGAAATATTCTTTCCTTAGGGTCTACGCGATCCAATGCCCACATAACAGGGTTTGTGTAAGGCATAAATGGCGGCCTGGCAACAACGCGATGCAGCTGAGAATTGCATATCTGAAGGTATGCAAATTGGTCATGATCAACAGAGTACAAGTCATCATTGTCAAAAATAGTGTAAATTCTAGATCAGTCTATAATTAAGCTCTCAGACACATAACCACTGGTGTCAGTAAAAACATCGACATCAAGATCTTTGTTTTTCATCTCTTGAAGAGCATTTTTAGATCTCATATTCTTGCTTGTCACAGACACCTTCTCAGATTGAATTTTAGAAACCATGTCTAAAAATAACCTAGGTTAAAATTTACCAAAAACAAACAATCACACGATGAAAACTTACAGGTGTAAATGCTCAGAAAGTTACAACTGCAATCGTTGTAATGCACAACATATGCACTGTAAAAAAAACCTCACCAAGCTCACAAAGCATCAATAACAATAGGAAAAACGCTAAATTCCAATATTAAATAAGCAAACTCAAACGGCCAAAAATAAATATCGAAAATAGAGAGTAGGGAAATCATAATATCGGCAATCGGGAATAGGGAATAGGGAATGTCGAAATATTGCAAACCAGGAATAGGGAAAATAGACAAATTTATTAACTACAAATGACAAATCACCATTCTGAGATCCAGTTCCCATCTCCAATACTCTGAAAGTGACAAAATAGATAAATCATAAATCGAGCTATATTGCCCATATCCGATAACCGATACGTCAATATCTTAACATTTAAATCTCTACTTTTCTCTTGTGCCACAATCTCCAGAAATCTTAGCTTTTCCAGCTTCCCGATTTCCGAGTAACATTTGATAGACCAATTAAATTGGCAATACGAAAACATATGTTCATTTATAAATCGGAAATCGGAAAAACATATGTTCATTTATAACGATCAATTTAAACTTGCTATGCGTTTTTTTTTTTCAGTCTACCTCTAAAAACGACTGAGAGTTTAAATTTACTACGCGCATGGTAAAAACTTACAAGTCACAATCACGAGTCTACACACACAGTAAAAACTCTGCCCACACTGAAAAATCTTGAGTTAGATTCTTTAAGAAGCCATCTAAAAGAGCAAAAATAATCTTCACCCTATATTTCTTATGGATCAACGGACAAGTTCAACCAAACTCCAAACATATACATTTCGGATTATTAGGTTATTTAACGTTTCCACTTATTATAATATCATGTTATTTTCTTTAATATTCACTTAACCAATCCCTTTTTTTATATTGGTTATACGGAAATTAAAGTTTAAATTACATAATGCTTAAATAGGATATAGATTACTTCTTGACTGCGATCCTAATCCCTTTCCGTTGTCTCATACATTTCCCAATTCATAAATGTCCTATCATGATATTTATATGTCCGAAATAAGAAATTTAGATAGATCGCAAAAGAGAAGCAATTATTTAGTCAAAAACCATGTGTGAAACTCACTTTCCTATATGCAAAAGAAAAAAGTGTAAAATCGAACAAATGAACGTTATTAAAATATAAAATGATATTGCCCATTTCAAATATCCGAAATATAGGTATTCAGAAATCAGGAAACCAGGAAATTACTTGAAAAAAAACCTAAAGTCCAATATCCAATCCCTGATCTTTCGATTTCAATTGAGGGTTTTGGAAATCAGAAATTTCAGAGTTGATTGTACACAAATGCAAATTCATAAATGTTCTATCATAATATTTATATGTCGAAAATAATAAATTTAGACAAATCGCAAATCGGGAAACAATCATTTAGTCAAAATCCATGTGGAAACTCGAGTTTTCGATTGTCAAAATCACGAGTCTATGCGCTCAGACACAGGAAATACACAGTAAAAAACTCTTGCCAAACTGAAAAATCTTAACTTCAATTCTTTAAAAAGCCATCTACAAGGACAAACAAAATCTTTACCGTATATTTCCTCTAGATCAATGGACAAGATCAACCAAACACCAAACATTTACATTTCCGATTTTTAGATTATTTCACCTTTCTGTTGTTTTTAATATCATGTTATTTTCTTTAATATTCACCTAACCACAATATTCATTTTTTTTTAATATTGATTGTACAGAAATTAAAGTTTAAATTAGATAATGCTTAAATAGGAAATAAAAAAATTAGACAATTCACAAATCGGGAAATAATAATTCAGTCAAAATCCATGTGGAATCTCCACTTTCCAATATGGAAAACAAAAAGTCTACAATCGAACAAATGAACCAATATCCGAAATATAGGAAATCGAAAAATCGGAAAGCGAACCAAAGTTGATTCTACACAAAATAAAATTCATAAATGTCCTATCATAATATATATATGTCGGAAATAAGGAATTTAGACAAATCGCAAATCAAGAAACAATTATTCAGTCAAAATCCATGTGGCAACTCCCGCTTCTGATATCAAAAAGATCAGACTTAGCTTTTTGTTCAAATAGTTTCGTGAATTCCCAATTTCCAATACCTGATATTCCGCTTTCGATTGGGGATTTTAGAAATCGAAAAAAATTCAGTTGAATTCAATCCAATTTCTTGTTAAAATTATTATAATTACTTTTACTAAGATACAACCCTATGGAAATGCATAATGCAGCAAGTACCAAAGTCACAAAGGGTGGCTTATGAAAAGACACAATATTTTTACCCTCTCAGCGTTTCTTTGCACTTCTTAGTGCAAATGCTAGTATAAATAAGGTTTTATGCCATGAATATTAAATTGTTAAAACACAAAACCTTTTAACATAGAAACTTATTTTAAATTAATTTTAATTTCATCAAACATATAGATTGTATTTTTTATTAAATAAGATATTAACATTATTTTTAAAGGTTCAAAGTTAAAATAATAAAAAGCATAATTTCAATATAAACACAAATGCACCTTATAAATTTTATGTAAAGTACATAATTAGCCTTAAAATTTAAAGTAATAAAAAACATTTTAATATAAATATAAATACAAAGTAAAATCAATTTTCACAAAATATATATATAATAAAAAAGTGTAGGATTTCACTTTTTTTAAGAAACAAAATAATTTTTTTTTCACAGACAAATAATGAAATTAATTTTTTTTTCTTATAAAAAGATTAATTAATTTAGCTATAAATGAAGGTACTTATTTAATAATAATAAAATACAAACCAAGATAACTTATTCAAGAAAGGTAAAGCAAACTTCCTTTATATGTATAAAAAAGTTCTTGTGTAAATCTTTAATAGGTTTATGGAGCATCTTTGTGTAATATAAGAAAAATGGTGCAAAAATAGTGATGCAAAAAAATTTAATACCATTTTTCAAATAGTGGTGTAAAAATGGAGATAATATGGAGATATGAAAGTGGTGCTAAGCTTTTTGGTGCAAAAGTAAAGTTTGTAAAAAAAGTTAGTTTTGGTATTTCATGATGTATAGTGAAAACCACCAAAAACCAAGTCTAGGTGGATTAAATTTTATGTTACAAAACACAAAAAACTAATACTACATGGATTAAAATAATGTGATACAAAACAACAAAACTAAAATTAATATATACAAATATAAATATTTAATTAATATGTAAATTGTGTAAATCATCGCAAAATAACAAATGTTGCTTTAAAAATAGTAAAACCTATCATATTTAGTAAAGTTGGTATTAAAAAATAGTAAAAACATATTATTTTTAGGAAAATTATATATATGTGTGAGGTATAAACCAGTTTAAAATAATAAATATGACAAAACAAAACAAAACATACCAAGTTATATATGCTAAAATAATTTATAAATTTTATTTTTATAGTAAGATCATTTTGTTTAATAATATAATTGTATAATTAAACATTAAATATTATAAAATATATTAATGTTATAACAACATTGATTATTATTAAAATTATAACAACATTGTTGATTGAAATCAAATAAATGTCATTTAAAAAAATTTAAATTAAAAAAAAATTATATAAACTAATGAAAATTTATATAAATATGTATATAATTACGTCGAAGGCGTTTTCCCTATGGAGATGTAGTCTCAAAGATTCCTCATCTCCTGCCCATTCATAGTTCGACAGGTGTCATGTCGGATTAGCCAATTGATCGTGGACAAGTGTTGTGCTGATCAATGAGAATTTTTTTCCTCTCCATTTTAGTCGGGTCCCAATTCTGCAATCTCGATTCGTGAACTTCTGTCCCGTAGACCGCTGGTGTCCTCTGTGTTACGGCCGTTCCTGCACGTGAACGGATTGATGGATTGATTGGCAGTTGCAGGTTGTTCTTTGGAGTTGGTGTTTAGCTAATGCATTTTATTTGGGCCCCCGATTCTTCCATCTCGATAGGCGAACTTCTGCCCCGTAGACCATTGTCGTCCTGTGTGTTACGGCTGTTGCTGCAAGTGAATGGATTGCTGGATTGGTTGCCAGTTGCGGGTTGTTCTTTGCAGTTGTTGTTTACTGTGTTTTCCTAACAGATGGTTTGTGTGTATTCTGTACTCTTCCATCTGTTGTCCTAAACCATCGGTCCAAGCGATTTTTTTACATGATTTTACAGTCCTTGCCCACGGTTCATTTATCTCGATACGGGAAACTCATTCCTGACGATATTGCGGAGTTTCGCTTCACCGTTTTTTTTGGATTTAGCAGACACTATTCTGGACGAGTTTTTTGTCTTTACGCTCACAATTTGGTCGAGCTTCCATTTTAATGGCGCTTCATTGAATTCAATACAGTTTGTCCATGTCCCTTTATCCACTGGCATTAATGTTTCATCAATGCATTGTTGCTCAATCAATGCAAGAAAGCTTGTTATATGATTCCGACATGGGTCAATATCTTCATCTTTGCTCAGCTTATGGCAATCTTGAAAACCATGTTACAATATTGCATTTGTCATGTTTGATGTTGCACCACCTTTGCTTTGCGCATATAAACAGACCTTCATGTAACCACATATTTATTTTGGTGTGCTTCATTTACACTTCACAGTTTGTAGTTTCTTTAAATTTGCAGATATTCCTTTAGTCTGCCCCCTACTTTGTTTTCTTGTTATTGCTGCTTTGTCTAATTATTAGTTATTCATGTATTTTCTTTTGCAGTTTGCAGTTTCTTTAAATTTGCAAAAATTCCTTTAGTCTGCTAAAAAATTTTGAATATTCATTTAATCTAATTATGAGATGTTTCAACACCCTTGCTTTGTTTTGTTGTTATTGCTGCTTTGACTGAAAGAGAATGGCATAATCCTTGCTTTTTTTTAGTTCAACTAAATAAGGCAACTCTGAAGCTCCAAATGACGAACGCCTTTGATTTAGGATTTTTTTCTGTGTTTCCGCAACCCGCATTTTGTGGGATTGCCTGTTGCCACCTGGGAAATCGCGGGATGCGAGCTGCAGGATGAGGGTGGTGAATGAATTTTTTTAAGTAATCTCGTACCCCGCAACCCATATTTTGCAGGATTGCGCGTTGCCGCTTGGGAAATTACGGGATGCAAGCTGTGGGATGAGGGTGGTGAATGAAATATTATTTACTAATCCCGTACCCCACATCCCACAGCCCGCATTTGCGGGGTGTGGGTTGCGGGGTAGTGGATTATATATTAATCTATATACTGTATTAAGAAGACTAAATGAATACAATTAAGAATTACAATATTTATAGTGAAAGTACATATTTTCTCAGAAAGTTTGAAAAAAAATTATTGCTGATAGTGCTCCTGTTAGTTTCAAATTATTTAAGAATTACAATATTTATAGTGAAAATTTGAAATACGACACAAATTAATCTATTAATGTTTATTGCAAATCTTGAACAACTACTATAGAATCAATCTCCAGAGTGATTGTTTCTTGCCCTTTTTCATTTCATAGGAAGAAAATTGAGTCACACTATGGAGAGTATGCTAACTAAAGATTCTATATAACTCTTGTTGCATGGTGCTGTCAACATTTGCCCGTTGGTACAAGTCTCCTTGTTAAACCAAGTGAACTCACTGAACTCATCATCTATTCGGTTCCGAATTTCTATCTTAGACCAGCTTCACAAGCATGAGATGTTACTTCCAACTATATATAGTAGTCTTGTAGAAATTGGACAACTCAAAGAAGGATCTATAATCAAACTTACCAAGTGTACATCGAACATTGTACATAGTGTAACGTATGTTTAATTTCCATTTTTTCTTTGTCCACTTAATCATTTTCACCATGTTCATGCATCCAGTGATTTTTTACCCTATTCAACTCTAACATACTTCTTCTCACAGGACTATCGCATTGCTTGCACTCGAGGTTGTCATAGTGGATGCAGCGAATATTGGAGATCCTGCACCTTACCACTTACCTGTACCTTCTCCCTCGCAGAGTTGTTCCTCTATTCCAGTGAACCCTAGCTCAGTAGATGATAACCCTGCCTTGGTTGCATCAACTATTCCATTCACATCACTGACTTGTTCTATCAAAGAATGGAACATTCAAGGTCGAGTTATTGCCAAGACAAAGCTACATGAATATGGAAACCAACGAGGGTCTGGAAAAATATTTGGATTTGACATTGTTAATGCTTCACACGATGAAATACATATATCTGCATTCAATGAATTAACACTCTCTTTGTATGAACAAATACATATAGGAATAGTGTACATAGTATCAAATGGCACAATGAAAGCATCCAATCCAATTTTCAACCATTTGAAAAGCCATAATGAGATTTTCCTAGGTTCCTCCTCAACCATCCAACCATGCTTAAATGAATACCCCTTAATACCTTTTTTTTGCTTTAACTTTAAAACTATTCATGAGATACAAACTATACCTATCAATTCCATGGTGGACCTTGTTGGCCTTGTAATTTCAGTTTCTCCATCACCCACAATATGAAAACGAGATGGCGTTGAGACTGTTAAGCACACTATTGGACTCCGTGACATGTCAAGAAATAGTATTGACATAACACTTTGGGGCGAACATTGCCAAATTGAAGGAGCCGAACTTTCCAGTCTCTGTGGTTTACCTACGCCTCCAGCTGTAGCAATCAAAGGTGGCCACGTTACAGAATTTAATGGAAAAATTGTTGGAACTATTTCCAACACTACTGTTTTTATAAACCTGGATATTGAACAAACTTCAATTCTCCAAAACTGGTTTCATGAAAATGGATTTCGTTCAGCATCACCATCGCTGAGCCGAAAGTTCAATGCCTCTCACTCTAGTTCTCGTAAAGTCACTACCATCAAGGACCTGCAAACTCTTCAATCATCTGAAAAACCTGTTTGGTACTCTCTTGAAGCAACCATCACAAATGTTAACATGGATGACTTTTATTTCCTTGCATGACCTCTTTTTGTTGACGGAATACAATGCATGAAAAAAGATTGCTCAGAAAGTTGGAGACATTTGGCATCGTGCTAAATGTGATGGAGAGTTTCTTGAATGTGACTACCGATATATACTAAAGGTTGACTTGGAAGATGTTACCGGATCCATTCATGGTGTGATAGCATTTAATGATGTTGCAAACCAACTAATGGGAATTTCTACAAAATATATGTGTCTTCTCTCAACTGAAACAACATCACTTGATGAAATAGTGCAGAGGATCTGCAACAAAAATTTACTTCTTACTCTGTCAGTTAAAACAGAGACCTTCTACGGAGTTGCACGCCTAAAAGTTGTAACTGTCATGGTTGAAAACACATAAACAACAATTTTAGATGGACACATAAATATATACATTTTTTCAAGTTGGTACTTAACCATTCTTCATTGTTTATAATGAATGCTTTCAATTCTCAATTTTAACTCGTTTCATTGTTCAACATAGAAGGGTATTTTTTTTACTCTCTTGTAGTACCACTTTCTTGTAGTTTCATACTTCCAATGTACAAGCTATCACCCACCATTTTATAAAATGCACAACTTTGTTATCTTATTTCTAGGCACAACTTTTGATTATCCTGTACATAACAATAATTACAGTAACTTCTTTTTTCATATATACTTTCTCACACTACACTTTGTTCTTCTAAAATTCCATTTTCTTACAATTATCAAATTACAACTTCAAAAACAAAATTTACTCTAGTTATATTATTTTAAGCTACATTCTTACTTCCCCCTATGTAATGAATTCACGTTTGTTTTTTTTCTTCTACTTTATATCCACATAGTTTCTAGTTAATACATGTACAAAATGTGTTTCTGCCAACAATCAGAGCTTCTAGGTGTTTAACAAGGTTACAATTATCTTGTAGGCATTATGCCAACTCATGACAAGGAACAAGCCAATGCACGAAGAAGAGTTTTATATGCATAAGATAGAGATAAAAACAACAAGAAACAACATCATCTTTACAAGGCTGCTCGTATGCGTGTGGATATGTCTTCTTCAAATTCTCTTGTAGAACCTATCGACTCAGCTTCACTTCCATCTCCTATACAAAATCCATTGAACAACCAGCTCAATGATGCACATCAACGATTTCGTAAAAAAATGAACCAACTAGCTGATATGCATGTCTGCTCGATTTGCAAAGAATGTTACCCTGGTATTGTAACAAAAAATTTCCATGAAGCATACACTTGTTCACGTTGTATTCTAGAACAAAAAGGGCATCGCTTTTCATTGGATAACAATATGGATCCGGGGAAGCAACCACCTGTCCTTGCAGTACTTACACAGGTTGAAGAGATGATCATTAGTCGTGCTAACCCCATATTGCAAGTCACTCATGCTCGTGGTGGTCAGTGTAAATACTCTGGTCATACTATTTGCTTCCCCCAAGACATTTCCAACATTGCGACATACCTACCGCATTCTAGTATCAGAACTTGACATACTCGTTGCTCAGAAATACAATTCTACAAACAAACCATATGAACTGTTTGTTAGTCAAACACATGTTCATGCTACCCTTCAATTCAAAATGGCAAACGACCCATACTACAAGGATGTACAAATCAACCCAGTTGCATTAGCTTCTTTGCCACTTGTTTCAGCAGACATTTCACCTTTGATTCCGCATCTTAATAGCAATGCTACTTCATCTCATCCGCAAATCTTATCCTATACAGATCAACCACCAAATTCATTTGAACCCTATGAATTGCAATCCTCGTCATTTATTTCAACACAAACCAATGCTAGAACTGAAGTTGAAGTTAGATATTTGTTACACATACCAAATATCCCACTACCACCTTCCATATATTGGCCCCCTATAGAAATGTCCCCTATTAATGAGTACAACACAGAAGGCCTTCTTTCCATGGCTTTTCCAACTTTGTTTCCCACAGGTACAACAATGTTATTACAACCACGCATTCCTCAAGTTTATATGCACTCCACCTTATTCACTATCAAGACAATAGATTTTCTCGACATCCTCGCTTCTGATACTACATATACAATCTAATTATGCGTCATTGAAGTAATAGTACTGCCTCTGTTTTTGTCAAAAAAAATCTGGAAGATACACTACCTCTGACAGTACATGAGCTTGTCAACCAATTGCAGGACATGCCAAATGATAAAATTGGTGAGCGGGTCGCAATAGTTGTGTCTTCATTACGTGGAACACGGTCATATTGGAACAAATGTAGAGTTGAACTAACAAATTTTGATCAATCAACAAGGTACACCAACATTCTTCTTCACCCTTAGTGCAGCTGACACAAAATGACCAGATTTGCATGCTCTAATGCCTGGTAAAGCTCCTAATGATTCAGGTTATGGTTATCAATGGAAGGTTCACAACATCATATCAAATCCACATATTACATCACAATACATGCACAATAGATTCAAAACATTTCTTGAAGAGGTGCTTCAAAAAGGTTTTCATATAACCGATTATTGGTGCAGGTATTATACCATCTATTCCTTTCTATTTCTCTCTATCTATTTTTATCTTTATACAATTTATTTCTAATATATGATTTTTCCTCCCATCTAGATATGAATGGAAACATAGAGGATCCACTCACATTCATGGTTTTATTTGGTTGGCAAATGCACCAAATATGGACACGTTAGATTGGGAAGACGATGTTGCAATTGAAGCTGCAAAAAAAATATTTGACACACATGTGACAGCTTGGAATCCTCATAATTCCCAGTTGTCCACATCTGAGTCTCACCATTCTACTACAAATGATCCATGCAGTCTTGCATCACCATCAATATTTGCATCAAACTACTCAACTGACTATGAATAACTTGTCAATTTTGTTCAAAGGCACACCAAATGTTCAGAGTCAACTTGCCTTCACAAGAAAGGAACATCTCTTCAATGTCGCTATGGTTTTCCATATGAGCTGCAAGCTACTTCTTCGTTATTCATTGATCAAAATGGACAGAAAACCTACTATCCTGCAAGAAATTATCCTCTTCTAAATATTCACAATCCTACAATGCTTTCAATATGGAGGGTTAATGTTGATTGCCAACCTGTTCTTTGTAAACATGCTGTCCTCAAATACATTTCAAAGTATGCATCAAAAGTAGAGCCAAAATCAGAAACCTATCATGCCATTCTGTCTTGACTTGCACATGTTGCACCAAGTGAAAGCCCCATTCTTCATCCAATCAAACAATTTCTTGCACAAATAGTTGCAGAAAGAGACATTAGTGCACAAGAGACGTGTCACATGCTGCAAAAAATTCCTCTTGTTCTTTGTAGCTGTCACTTCTTTTCCCTAAACATGAGCCAAACTGTGTTCCGCCCGTGTTTCTAATGACACTAATAACACCCCTGCAATGCCCCCTTTCATTTTTGCTTACATGCAAAGACCCATTGCTCTTGATCATCTAACTCTACTTGAAGCTGCTCGTTATTGGTCTTTCTCTCCTAACAGGAAAAAAAATCCACGGAAACAAAACTTGTGTGACAAAATTGTCAGAGTCTATCCACATTTCACTTCCATTCCTTCCTCTGATTCTTCATCTTTTGAACCATTTTGTTGGAGTGAACTTCTTCTATACAAACCTTTTCGGTCTATCCCTCGTGATATTGGAACCACAACTTTTGAAATTATTTCTCATTTGCATCAGATTAAAGGCACATATGTTGTGTGGCATATTGAACGTACAGAAGAAGAACCCTCTAAACCTCTATCAGATGGTTCAAACTCTGATGCTATTACGTTTTCGTTGTCCCATACCATGGATGAATGGGAACTTCTATCTCAAATGAGACCAGGCAATAACATCGAAATTAATGACCTTGAAATGCTTTGCCATCGTGAATTTGACAAAAATAACAATTGGTCACATAACAATATATGCACTGAATCGCATGAGACAGCAACATCATTCATTGAGGTGAATCGCTTGTCCATTCAACCACATGAAGATATCTCGTACTTCTCCAATTGTCCTCATTGCTTGTCTCCCATACAACGCATAGCCTTTGATCTTGTCATGTCCCATTTCAGTAATAGTACATATGCTCAACCGCTAAAACTGGTTATTTAAGGTACTGCAGGAACCGAAAAATCTTACCTCATATCTTGCCTCAAATTTGCACTTCAAACTGCATCTGAACAAAATGCCTGCCCACTTCTTCTCCTTGCTCCAACTAGTGTTGCTGCTTTTAACATACATGCATCTACAATACATTCTGCTCTTTGAATACCCATTGGTGAAATGCACCCTCTTGAAGGCCAATCCCTTTCAAAACTTCAAGAATAACTTTGCCATATTCGCTATATTCTCATAGATGAAATGAGCTTTATTGGTCCAAAAATGTTGACTCAAATTGATGCACGCTTATGTCAAGCTTTCCCCTTGCAATCTACAATCCCATTTAGTGGTTGTTCCATAATTCTTCTTGGTGAATTTGGACAATTACCTCTTATAAAAGACATCCCCATGTATGCAGGCTCATCTATTGGAACTGCTCTTTTCCGTACATTTGATACTTTTATCACGCTTGAAACAATTTTTCGACAAGCTGGAAATAGTGCTTCTCAAACTTCCTTTCGGGAACTCTTGCTAAACCTTCGAAATGCAACACCAACTATTGAACATTGGGCACTCCTAATGACAAGAACAACCTCGTGCCTTTCATTTGTTGAAAATTCTTCATTTGAACAATCTATCCATTTGTATCCCACAAATAGCTCTGTTGCACTGCACAACAAACACATGCTGAAACAACTTAATATGCTAATTGCACATTGCTTTGCAGAACAACTGAACCAAAATGCCTATCAATCCATTGATGATGAACAACTGCCATTAAAGGTCCTTCTTGCTTTTGGTCAATAAGTCATGTTAACTACTAATTTATGGGTTCAAGCAAGACTTGTTAATGGCTCACTTGGGAAAGTCTCATATTGTCTACAAGTCAAATGAGATACCTCCTACCTTGCCATTGTTTGTTGTTGTCAAATTTGTGCATTACAAAGGACCCTTACGAGATTCTTCTAATCCTACTTATGTTCCAATATCTCCAATAACAAGAGGATCCCATACACAAATACCACTTCGAATGGCATGGGGTTTAACAATTCATAAAGCCCAAGGTATGACCCTAAAAAATGTAACAATAGATATTGGAAACATTTATAGACAAGGACTTACATTCACTGCAATATCAAGAGTTACATCTATTTCAGGCCTACGCATTTCTCCACCTTTCTCTTTTTCCAGATACTCTCGAATGCAAGGCAATCGATATGTTGAACATAGAAAACAAGAGGAAATATCACTTGCTTCAAAGTCTTTAAAACCACTTTCTACTTGAATCTCCTCATTGTCTGCTGTATATATATACTGTTTTTAATTGGTCATTTGTTTACGTAAAATATGTACTGTTTTTTTGACTTGATAGTGAATTCAACAATATACATATATACTTCATTACATTTATTATTACTTATTTATTTATGGTTTGTAAATAAATTAATTATTGAATCTCAGTTAATCAATGAAATAGATAAAGACAGTTCATAAAAACAGTTCACAGAAATAGATAAAGATAGTTCATAAAATAAATTTCATGAGACTTTATCAATGCATTTAGAAGTAACAGAGATAAATCAAAGTTAAACAAACACATTAATTGATTGCAAATGAATCAGAGTATTATCTGATCATTTGGAACAGAGAGACCAACATATGTCAAAGAAATTTAATAGATAAGTACAAGAGCTATGGAACTGTAACACTGTTTTTTTCAATAAATTCATGCAATAAATTACACAAAACCTTTACAAAGACAGAAGTATTGTTAGATCCCTTGCATCAGTCTCCCCTCTCCAAAAGTTCCAGAGGCCTCATACATTAGAGATCATGACTTAAATAATTATTACAATCAAAGGAATTCCCCCTCAAAGGGGATCAAAACTAACAAAGCTCATATCCTAAGAAATCTCTCCAAATCTTCCAAATTCATAGCAGCTCCTTTATATCGGGGTAATTGGCAGATTCAATGCCAACTTGAGCATTACACCTATGATCTTCAAGCTCATTCTTTACCAATTTATGCCATAATCGAATGAAGATATGAATCTTCCCTTCCATTACGAATGGTTTCTTGATCAACCGCTCCAGATCGTGTATACTGATGCAATCAAGTCCCTTGATCTTCTCCTCTTCTTCATCCCCGCGTTGCTCAACTTGCTCAATCACTAACCCGGGCGAACAAGATTTTTCAATAAGGACCATGGTAGGAAAAGACAATTCAATCATGATATTATCAATTGCATACCATCTCCTGCAACAAATAGCTTGTGCTCTTTTAATAGATTCACCTATTGTTTCTTCTAGGTCTTCCCAGGTTCTCATAATAGCTCTAACTTTCTTTAATTGAAACTTAGTAAGAAAAGTAATATTCGTAGGCTTATCTTTCATATATATTTGCCAATCAACCACTTCATCATAGGCCTTAGAAGCCTATTTTCTCTTCTCCACCAAGTCTTCTAGAACAACAGACATATTATCAAACACTGTGTGAGTTTCAAAGATATTATCTAAAGTTTTGAATAAATCACGGACCAAACAATAGTGTTCCCTGTTGATTCTGATAGCAAGTTCTTTGAATTCTTCTTTAGAAAATTTAGAAAATGAGGATGAAGTTGCACTTGCAGTTGCATCTTCAATCTCTTTTACCAACAATTCAACCTTCTGAGCTAGAGTGACATTAATAGTCCTTTCCCTTTGCAGTTATCTGCTGAGGGAAACATTCATCTCTTGAATTTCATCACACATGTTCTCATGTTTCCTTTTAAGCTGCACCAGTTCCTCTTTCAGTCTACTAATTTATGCTTTCTGCTTATCAAACTCCCGGTTCAAAGTGTTCACAGCATCAAAGTTGTCTCCTGTAAAATCCCCTAAGACAGTTGCAACATCAGTGGCATATGCGTGTGGATCACTTGATCGTTGATTCCACACCACCTTACTTA
Source organism: Pseudotsuga menziesii (assembly GCA_001517045.1). Lineage (NCBI taxonomy): Eukaryota > Viridiplantae > Streptophyta > Pinopsida > Pinales > Pinaceae > Pseudotsuga > Pseudotsuga menziesii. Next base: position 68,247 of record LPNX010551799.1, on the reverse strand, counting down.
CATCAGACATGTCCATATCACCCTGGTCCCGGTTCCTTTTCCTACCTTTCCTCACTGCTGATCTATCAGTTTTGTTGTACTAATATTCTCCTAGAGATACCACAAAATCTTCATTGAATTCTTCCCTTACCTCATTAATGGGGGGTATACTGATGCCAGTGGATATCATGGAAGTAGTTTGAGTTGTGGTGATAGAAAGGATGGTCATAGTAACAGGGGAAGTACATGGATAAAGGTTCATATTCTAAGCAGGAATGGCTTCAGGAGCTGAGGGGATGTGTGGAATTGTATTCTCAACTGATGAAACTTGCATAGTAGAGATCTTGCATGGTGATGATGAGACTACTGAAGTTTCCTCAGCTATCGATAAAGACACTGAACTGATTGAAGGGATATGCAATGGAGTCTTAACAACTGTAGATACGTCAGATGTAGGAATAGGTATATCTATAGAAATAGGTATCATAGATTCAGGTAGACACGTAGCATCCTCATAAAGCTAATTCATGAAAGGTGTTCAATAAGAACCATCAGATAATGAAGATAATACTATTATAGATGAAATAAGTATTGCAGAAGAAGACAGAGCAGAGTGACTTGAAGGTTGAGATGGAGGAAGAGAGGATGAAATATTACCATTGCTACCATTGGTGAGATTTTGGAAATCATTACCTGTCTCAACAGTAACAGGCACAGGAGAACTTCTTCCCTCCTCTTCCTCTAAATGAGTTAGGTCAATGGTAGAAACAGGAATGGAGATCTGTATCTTCTTAATAGGTTTGTCCTCAACCTGAGTCTTTTCAAGTTGAATCTTTCCAACCACAGTAGCTACCTGGACAGTTTCAGCTACCTGAGATGTTGCAATTTCTTGTGTATCTAGTGCTGAAATCAACCTCTTCAGTGTCTGTTTTATCTGCTCTGATGTTTGCAAATAGTCTTTAACCTGCTGTTCCATAGATGTATGGGGAATTTCTGTCATGGGGGCTTTCCCTTTATCCAAGCCCAAGCTGGTTTCTACAAATGCAGTTTTAGATGCCAGAGCCACTTTTGTTGCAGCTCGAGCTGCCTTTTCTTCTTTGTATTTTGGCAGCCTTTCCAAGATGTCCAATTCCATAGACATTAAATGTTTTACCCTATCCCTGATTTCTTTTTGGTACTACCGAATATGGCTTCGCTCTTCTTTGTTTTTTGCCCTTGCTAAAACTTCAGAAAATGTATCCACTCCCTGATAAATAAAATCATCAGGACTTTCCTCATGAACATAATCGGCTTTAAAATGATTTTGTTTTAGGTGTAAATCAACAATGCCTTTAGGATCATGTTGTCTTTTGCATGCAAAACCAAGTTTAAGTGACATGATATGGTCACTCAGCTCCAATGCCTAAGTAGAAGAGGGAACGCTCAAGGATCCAAGTGTAATAGGAACCTGGGCCAAACTTGTCTCTTTGGTGCAACACATTTCTTATAGATTCCTTCTATAACTATCTGAAATGAGATCTATTCTACGACCAACCTGCCTGGGATGACTTTAGGAAACATGTGAGCTGCGTTACTTCCATAAACTCTGATGTAGGTGAAAGATCCACCCACATACCAGTCTCCCATTGTGGTTATGAGAGCTTTTGCTTCTAGTGAGAAAACAAGGGCTTCTTTGTTGAAAATCAGAAAATATACTCGGCCAAGGAAACTTTCGACACATATATCATAAAACCTAACCACATAGTTTCCATCCCAAACCTTGGAATGATAAATATGTACAGGTGGGGCCGGAAATTCCCAACTCCATCCCAAATTAGGGTAATGGAAATCAGCACAGAAAACGTCCATAATGAAGGCAGTGAGATAAAAGTTGGCCTTTTTCTTAGCAGTCACTTTCTGGAACTCTTGAATAGCATTTTTAAGTTCCAGTGACAAAATTGAGGCCCAAGGGAAAGCTTCACTTGTGGTAATAATGTGATGAGCGATCGAAGCCCATTCCTGTTTGAAGAACGAACAGTTGGGAAGGCCATAAATCCTGCACAACATCGCGGCTAACATGGAATAAGGTTCTTTGAACCACTCGACAGGGTATAATTGGTCTTTACTCTTGTAAAATTTACGAGGTTCGGTCATCCAGGATTTAATCATTTGGTCGAAATTGAATTTGGAGTTGGCAGTGTTAATAAAATCTGCATCTAGAAGCTAGGTATAAGGTTTAAGAGCATAAATCCTGACAAAATTTTATGAGTCGAAATTGGCTAGCTAAGACCCAGTACTGGTATTGAAAAAACGATCTTTCACATTGGCATGGTCAATAATCCATCGCACAGCATCATTATAAGGTAGGATAGGTGGTCTGGCAGCGATCATATGCAAGCCATAATCTCTAATTCTCTCATAAACCGTTTGGTCACTCTGGAAATCTGAGAGGTCATTGTTATCAAAAATTGAGTAAACCCTGGCCCAGTCTAAACGATAAGTTTCACTGACACGACTGCTAGTATCAGAAAAACACTGAATTTTGGGTCTCTGGTGAACATATCCTTCTAGAGGTTTTTACTCCTGGTGATTCTGGGGGTTTTGGATGTCATCATGTGTCATTTTTTGAATATTTATGCCAGAAGTTAAAAACTAAATTATACATTAAGCATATTAATCAATTCAAAATGCGAGACAGCAACCTGGTAACCAACCTAAAACTGCAGTAATCACTATTGGAGTCACCAGGTAAAATCTGGAGGTAAAAATCACACAGCAGAGCGAATTACAGTAGTAAAAACAATGAAAAATCGCAAATCAAAACTATCATATTTATAATTCGCAAAAAATAATAGAGACTGTCAGATGAGGGTAAAAAGAAAAAGAACGGTCAGGATCAGCTTTGCAGGATGCGAGATCAAAACAAAATTTGCAAGTTTATTAATTGTTCCGCAACCCGCATTCTGCAACTTGCGGAATGCGGGAACACAAAATAGCACAAACTTTATTCAATTAGCTCTTCATCACGCAATGTGCAGAATGCGGGTTGCGGGCTTCCTATTAAGTTTCGTTTGGTTTGTGTTTTCCCGCAACCCGCATCCTGCAAAATGCGCAATGCACAATGCGGAGCTAATTGAATAAACTTTGTGCTATTTTGCATTCCCGCATCCCGCAACCCGCAAGTTACGGAATGCGGGTTGCGGAACAATTAATAAACTTTCAAATTTTGTTTTGATCTCGCATCCCGCAAAGCTGATACTTGCCTTTCTTTTTCTTTTTACCCTCATTTGACGGTATCTATTATTTTTTGCGAATTATAAATATGATAGTTTTGATTTACGATTAAAATTAACACATAAAAACTCTCCCGCACCCGCATTTGCAAAATGCGGGTTTCAAAAATGAAATGTTTCCCACAGTCCGCAAGTTGCGGATTTGTGGGTTGCGGGATGTTAAAACAATCCAAACAAAAATTCATTATTTGGCATTCAAAATTTGGGCTCCTGTGTCATAATGACATGGGATATGTTGTACTTACAACAAGACCTCACATAGTCATGCTAGAGGCCATTCTATTTAAATCATTGCACCAAGTTACCCCTGTCGATTGCTTTAAAATATCCAAGTAACATGTATAACATGAAAATTTAATGTCCCATGTCTATTATCAAATCAAAAGAGCAACCAAAGGAAATAAAATGCACCCAAATCCATGTTCACTAGATCAAGAGGTTTGCAGTTCAGTTTGTATATCTCTTTTAATTCTCAATGGATTCTAAGCTGGGTGAGATCGATTAACATGAATCTGTGCTACTTGTGAACTTAGAAAACTACTATGCTAGATATACTTTATATTATTTCATGATGAGGTATATATATTAATTAAAAGTAATTAAATAAAAACTAAACTTGAATAGTACAAAAATTAGATATAAATATGTAAAAATTTCATAAACTCTTAAAAAAAGCAATCTCATTATTTAGAATACTTTGAAAAAATTATAATGATTTTATACATGAGCATGTGGTAATTTCATAAACTTTAAAAAATAAATCAATCACGTTATTTAGAATAATTTAAAAAAATGAAATGGTTTTATTGCAACAGTTTTACTCATAATTGTAATGATATTTTAAAGACAATCTATGTCACCGATGATTATGACCTTCCATCTTCCATCCATACACAGTTGAAAGCAAGGGACAAAATCCCGTGAGAGCATGCCATTTAAAACATATAGAATAAAAAATTAAATTGAATAAAAGACTTGAATGGATTTGCATAAATTAACAAATTAACATATGTATTATCAAATTTCCTATGTAATCATTTGCAGAAATAGATACATATTTTAATAAAATAAGCTCTATTAAAAGCTTATCAGTACATGAGTCAGTAACAAGGCTGTGAATAAATGTACTACTTGATCACAAAATACTAACAGTAATATTGAATCATTTGAAACAAGAAAACTCATTATTCATTAAGGAAACTTAATCAAATAAACAAAAAGAGACATGAAAAAATATCATTACTGTATTAAATAGATTTGCACAAAATTACAAAACCTCAATTAAATAGAGGTATTTCCAAACTCTTGTCCAGATTTTTGCCTTCCAAAAAGTCGTTATTACATGTGAAACCCACCCTTTAAATAATTATTACAAAAAGTAGATTTCCATCAAATTCTGATTGACAAATCTAAATAAAACTAATATCCAAGGAAATCCCACCATCTGCTCCAAATCCCTAGCAATTCCTCAATGTTGGGGTAGTTAGCTGATTCAAAACCAAGTCGAACATCAAATCTATAATTCTCCATTTCGTTTTTAGCTAACTTATGCCAGATGTGGATGTAAATGTGGACCTTGCCCTCAATAGCCAACGGTTGTCTGATTAAGTGATCGACATCCTCAATTGTTATATGATTGAGCCCTTGGATTTTCTCACTTGCTTCATCTCTCAGTCGTTCAACCTGCTCGATCATCAATTTTGGAGGAAAGCCATTTTCAATAAGATTTACTATGGGAAAAAACAAAGCCTCCATGATACCGTCAATAGCATACCATCTTCTTGCACACACAGCTTGTGCCTTTTTTATAGTCTCATCGCCCATCTCATTAAGATCAAGCCAAGCACGGAGTACTGATCTGACTTTCTTTAGCTAAAAGGTGATGAGGATCATAATGTTTTCTGGTTTGTCCTTCATGTACCTTTTCCAGTCTACAATCTCATCCAAATCCTTTGAATCCTTCTCCTTCTTTTCCACGTGATCTTCATGTACAACGGCCATCTGACCAAAAGCAATATATGTTTCATAAATATCATTTAAACTGTGAAACAACTCAGTTATTAACTGATAATGGTCCTCATTTCTCTTGATATCTAACTTCTTAAATTCTTCTTGTGAAAACCTGGAGAAAAAAGAGGAAGTTTCACTTGCAGTTGCATCTTCACATTGCTTTTCAAGTGAATCTATCCTATGTCTAAAGGTAACATTTGAGATATTCTCATTTTGCAGCTCAACCTGAAGAAAGGCACTTTTGACCTGTAGTTCATTGTACTTATCCTCAGATGTCTTCATAAGATCAGCAACATGACCCTCATGTTCGCTTTTACTCTTCTCAAGTTCTTCCTTTAACTGGGTTATCTCTTCCTTCCACTTTTCAAACTCCCTATTTAAATCACTAACAGCATGGATATTGGCACCTGTGAATGCACCCAAAGTAGCAGTTGTATCTACTGCATCTACCTGTGGCTCACCGGACTGCTGAGTCCAAAGTATTTGTTCAGAAACATATACTTCCATCCCAGTTTGATCCCTACCCCTCTTTTTGTCCTTTCTGAGCACTGATTTATCAGGTTTGCTATAATAATATTCTCCAAGAGATACAACAATCTCTTCATCAAATTCATCTCTTGGATCAATGGGTCCAGATGTGCTAATCATTGTGGACACTAAAGATGATGTTTGAGTAATGATAGGAGAGGGCATGGTCATGGTAATGTGAGTACTCAAAGGACATATGTTTTGAACATGGGTTATTTTAGAGATGGAAGACAAGAGTAGCGTTGAACATTCGAAAGAGGGAAAATGCAGATTGACAGCTGCAAGTGGTGATGAAGACAGTAAATCCTCTTCAGTACTAGATGATGTTGACAAAGTAACTAAGGGTACATCTACAGGAATATTGAAAATTGGTGCTTGCAAATTGCTTTGAACAGGGAATATTTCAGGAATAGAAGAAAGCAGTCCGGTTGAAGATTCTGAAGATGACAAGTGGAGATTGAGAGCTGGAAGTGGTGACGAAGACACCAACAACTTTTCAATACCAGATAATGTTGATGGAGTAACTGTTGATACCTCTAGGGGAATCTTCACAATTGGTGCTTCTGAAATGTTTTGAATAGAATCTATTTGAACAATTGAAGACAAGAGTGGGGTCGAAGATTTAGAAGATGGAAACTAGAGATTGACAGATGAAAGTGGTGAAAAAGACCCCAAAAGCTTTTCACTAGGAGACAATCTTGACAGAGTAATTGACGGTAGGTGTAAGGGAATATTGAAAATTGGTGCTTCTGAAATAACAGGTAGTGAAATGGGGATTTGCACAATATCAGATGTGACATATTCAGGTGTAGATATCATATCCTGATACAATTCAGATAGTGCAGGCAATATGCGTCCTCCTGCAGTCAAGGTAGATAAAGTATGGATGGATGAAAGGAGCAATGCTGCATACGATCACATAGACACGGATGAAGATTGTGAAACTGTAGAAATAGGTATAGAATATTTTTTACCATCACCATCCAACAAATCTGTTAATGATTGCAAATATTGATCCACCTCTTCAGTGACAAGTGCAAAGGCTATCACCTCTTCTTCTAAATCTGAATCAATCAAATCGATAATAGGACCTGTGGAGGAAGAAGCTTTCACCTTCAATATTTTGAATGGTTTTTTTTCAACTATTTCTTCAGTATCACTTGGCTTACTAACTGCAACAATCACCGAGATATGATTAACAGTCACAGGAGCTGTAACTGCCTGAGTATTGAGCACAAAGGTCATTATTGCCAACTTCTCTTTTGACTGTGTTTACATAATTATTAAGGCTTTGACTTGCTCCCTAACTGGTACCTCTATAAGGTCTTCCATTAGACCTTTTCCCTTGTCTCCATCCGCAAAAATTGCCACTGATGAATTCTTTGTTGCTTCAGCTTCCTTTTGTTCTCTATCCTTTCTTACTTTCTCTAAGACATCAATCTGCAGTGCCCTGTAACATTGAATCCTCTCTTTCAGTTCCTTTTGATGCTGCAAGATGTGGGCTTCCTCATCCTTGATTTTGGCTCTCCCCAACACTTCAAAAAATGTACTAACACCATGATAAATAGAATCGTCGAGAATTTCCTCATGCACATAATTAATTTTGATATGATACTGCTTAAAGTGGGCATCGAGGCATCCCTTGAGATCGTGTTTTCTCTTGGTGGAAAAACCAAGCTTCAAAGACTGTATCTGTTCACCTAATACTGCAGCCCAGGTTGAATTTGGAATAACCAGCGATCCAAGGGGCAAAGGGAATTTGGTCCAAGCTTTTTTCTTAGGGCCAATCAGCTTCCTGTAAACCCCATCATTGACAATTTAGAAAGCCATTTCTTCTAGAACCAACCTGTCAAGGAAAATTCTGGGAAGCATATGAACAGTGTTGCTAGCCCAAATTCCTATGTAAGAAAAATTATCTCCAACATACCAGTCACCCATTGTAGCAATCAAACATGTGGCTTCAGGTGAAAATGCAGGAGCTTCCTTCTTGAATATTAAAAAATATATGATGCCAAGGAAGTATTGACATATATCATAGAACCTGGGTGCATAGTTAGTATCCCACATTTCTGAATAATAAATGGGCACCTCGGGAGCCAGAAAACTCCACTTCCATCCCAAATTAGGATATTCGAACTCAACGCACAATATATCATAAATGAAGGCTGAAAAGAAGAAATTGGTTTTCTTTCTAGCAGTGGCCTTCTGGTACTCTTGGATAGAAATTTTGAGTTCTAGCGACAACATGGATGCCCACGAGAAAGAAACACCAGTTGCTAAAACATGATGAGCTAGTGGAGCCCATTCAGTCTTGAACATAGAACAATTAGGAAGGCCGTGCAGTCTGTATAACATAGTTGCGAATAAGGAATAAGGTTATTTGAACTAGGTAACAGGGTAAAGCTCGTCAGACCTCTTCGAGAATTTACTAGGTTGGTGCATCCATGATTTTAACATTTCTTTGAAATAGAACCTACTTTTGGAGGTTTGTGCAAAATCTGCAGTAAGGGTTTGTCTTATTGGTTTAAGGGCAAAAGCCTTCATAAATACCTCGGGATAGAAATTGGCTATCTCTAACCCTCTACTATCGTTCAAACAATGGGATTTCGGGTCCGCATGTTCTACTATCCATTTCACCGCGTCATTGTACGGGAGGATAGCAGGTCTAGCAGCAAGAGAATGAAGTCCAGAATCCCTTATTCTTTCGTAGGCCAACTGGTTGTCTTGAATATCAAAAAAATTGTCATTGTCAAAAATTTCATAAACCCTAGACCATTCAATTTGGTAAGTTTCAGTGATTTTGCCACTGGTATCTGAGAAAATACCAAAGTTCAGATTCTTGGTGAACATATCCTTTTCCAGGTTTTTGCAGCGAGTAGATCTTGCCATTGTTGCAAATTGGAAAAACTGTGTTTAAAAGAAAAAACAACGTGAAGCGAAAATTAAAACTAATTCAACATTGACTACAGTAATAAATTTAAAGAAGAAATGACCAAAATACTAACCTATAATAGAATTAGACTGTGATAAAATTGCCTAGTAAAATTAACGCAGAGCAATAATTCACGAAGAGAAAATTCACGCACCATAGTAATTCACAACAGTAAAGAAGTGGTAAATAAATTGTAAAAGACCAACGTATATATATTTTTTACACGCGTCATCTTGCAATTTACCGCCAAGACAAAATACATCAGGATCAGCTTTGCGGGATGTGGGATCAAAACAAAAATTGCAAGTTTATTAATTGTTCTGCAACCCACATTCCACAACTTGTGGGTTGCGGGATGCGGGAACGTAGAATAGTACAAACTTGATTCAATTAGCTATGCATCCTGCATCCTGCATTTTGCGATCTGTGCGTTGCGGGCAGACCCAAACCAAACGAAAAATAATACGAACTCCCGACCCCGCATTTGCGGAATGTGGGATGCGGGTTTGAAAAAATGAAATATCAAATGAAAGGTTTGCCACAATCTGCAAGTTGTGGATTTGCGGGTTGCGGGATGTTAAAACAATCCAAACAAAAATTCATCATTCTGCATTCAAAACAAAGAAATCAAACATAAATTTTTGGAAATTGAGTAAGTTAAGGTATCCCAATAATCAAATAAAATATTAATAAAACCCTTTAAGATTTACGAAGAGTCTTACCAAGTAATCTTTGTATGTAAAATTTGGGCTCTTGTATCATAATGACATGGGATATGTTGTACTTACACATTGGTAAGTTTTAAAGTTTTATAACCCCTGCTTGTAACATATTTCATGAACAAACACATCCCTAATAAATACACAACTAATGATAGTCTTACAAAAAATAAAAACAAATGCCAAGAGTTGTAATCATTTTCAACTATTTCATACAACATTAAAAGGGGGTTAAACCTGCCACTGATAAAACTTGAAATAATGGATTAAATGAAACAAATAAAACTTGAAATAATTACAATTATTCTATTAAGTACCAACAAAAACATGCTAATTAAACAAACAGAGCTTGAAATAATTTCTTAAACATATTCATTGAGAGTCACTAACGTTTGGTTCACATAATTGCTTTAAAATTTGCTTTCATAGATTTGGATCGAGAGTCCAAATGATCCTGAAATGTAATTGAATTATTAAGATTGCTCTTATAAGCAAGCACTCTTTTCAAATAGATTAACCATAAATCAAGCACAACTATATAAATAAACAGACCTTAACCAACTAACATTGTTAATAAGATTTTTAATATTAAGCGTTCAAAAAACTCAATTATAAATGTCTTAACCTAAACTCACTGTCAGTTATTTTTTATTATTTGTTGCACACTTTATAATCCAAAATCGAAACCCAAAAAAACTTAATTATAAATGCCTTAACCTAACATTTCAAAACCCAGTATTAATATGCACTCTCCCAAGGTAAAAAACAAAGGTTCACTTGCGAAAAGACAGAATATTTTTACCCTCTCGGCATTTTTTTGCACCTCTTGGTGCAAATGCTAGTTGTATTATATAAAATTATCAAAATATATATGAAAATCTATATAAATATATATATAATTGTAATTTAAAACTAAATTACATTTTAAAAAAACACTTCTTGAAATTACATATATATGAACCTCTTCCAAAATAGCTTTAACTTGGCTATTAGAATTTACGCACACATATTAAAATAAATTAATATCTCATCACACATCCCTTACCTCTCAAAAAAGCATAACTAAATTATATTTTAAAAAAAACACTTCTTGAAATTACATATCTGTAAACCTCTTCCAAAATAACTTTAACCTGGCTATAGAACTTACACGCACATATTAAAATAAATTAATATCTCATCGCACCTCCCTTACCTCTCAAAAAAAACATGATGGGAAAGTGGTAAAAGCAAATTATATACCAACATTTTTTAGATATTTAATGTTGATGTCACCAAACTTGGAAGTAAGTGTCTTCTGGGATTCTCAACTCAGTTCGCGGATGGAAGGGAGTTATGCCAGTGTGGAAATGGAATTGATGTGGGGATGGACAGCGTGGTGGTGTGGAAGGAACAAGACATACTTTTCTTTCTTTTAACGTGGAAGCAAACAAATAAGAAAAGCAACAAAAATACAGCATGCCCTAAGGATGTCATGAATGAACATATCCTCTGAGCTGCAATGTTTGCAATTGTTGCTCTGAACTACAATGTCTACAATTGTTGTTCCGAGTGGTTCTGGTTTGACAAATCATTTTGGAAGGCAAGCATTCTATCATACTTTGAGTTTCCACTACAAGACATATTTTGATTGAATTACAGGCACCCATCAAAACCGTGAGTAGTTGTTCCAATCCCGGTTTTATATGGCTTGTGCAGGTGTTCCGCTGACCCATGTTCATTTAAACATCTAGTGTATGATCTCATCATCGATCAATCAATTGGTGGTTGAACCTACCTCTTTCCCACAATCCAAACTAAATTCTCCATGAAAGAATATTGTCATGAAAATAGCTAAGTTAAACGGATTGCAAATGCTCACTAAATGGATTAATTTAAATGATCTAAATTTTTATATCAATCTAATTTCCTTTCTTTGTTCCAGAGTGTAGTGCCCTCGACCCCCAAAAAAATCTTAATAACATCTAGATCCACTAATTCAATATAAGCATTATTATTTTCACAAAGTTGTGAATCTTTCTAATCGCTATAAGCTCGGTGCTCTCAGTTCGCCTCTCATTTCTAGTCATGATCAACACAATGTTGGCAAGGTTGTCAATACAAATCAGAATGCTACAGTTAGCTAAGTATTTCAAATAGGGCTCATTGAATGCCACATTGGCTCCCTGTAGTAAGGCCTCTTGTTTTCTTCTTGGTAAACAACGACATAGTAAATCGCTATCTTGAGAGCAGGGCCATTACCAGCTTCCGGCAAGGTTATGAGTTCGCTTATCCCAAATTCCTCCGAGAACAACATCCCATACACCACATGGCCATGGTGGAATTTCTCGACCTACAACTCCGTCAAGGTAATCGGGTTCATCATTTCCAGTTGCACCATGCTTGTGATATACAAGACCTAGTGAAAAGTTATTCCAGCTTACTAGATTCAAATTTGAAATAAATCCCCGCCCACTAGATTCAAAATTGAAATGAATTCAAATCATTTATTTTCAAATCTCAAATCATCGTGATAATGCATGCATTACATCAAGAGGGGTGTTAGACTTTAGTACCTGCCATCAGGGGTAAGTGGTGGTCACATCATGTGTGTTCCTGGATATGATCACGTACATATTATGTGGGCCCAGAACCTTTCAACATAGAATAAGAGGGAACGGAGGGTGTGGGTGAAAGCTAGAGTAGACAAGAGGTAGGATGTCGCCCGCTTGGAAGGGCACGGTTTCCAGTCGCAGGGTATGGAGGCAAAGGCGCAGTTTCCAGTGGTCTGAGTAGGGGCGATTTGTGTGCTCCATATCTTACGCCTAAATCTTTTAAGCAGTTTTCTGAAATTTTTTGGTTGAGAGATACATTGTAATATACTTGGATAATCAATTATATTAAGTTAATTAGTATTTTTTTTTGCTATAAAAGTCATAGACATCCTAAAATCTCTGTAGAGACTCTTAATCTCATAAACACTTGTGTTACTCTTTTTCTCGTATATTAATATAATTTGGCACTTATGAATGTAATTTTTAAGGTACATTAATATAATTTTGCCATAAAACTTGAAAAGAAATCCAACCCATTGATTCAAACAAGAAATGCATCACAAAAACCCCCACCGACCCGAAGATCCATACATTGTAAACCATATACGACGACAACTCAGTTCACAAAACCAGAAGCTCGGCCGAAACTATGATTTGAAATAACCCACCAATTGCAAGATGATTCCTACGCATTCCATTTTTCTCCAAAATTATGACCAAAAAACTTTAAGACTCCCATTTTGTTAAAGTATTAATAGGAGAAGGAGAAAACATAGGCCAAAACTGGTGTTACTATATGCATTCATTAAAATAAATAACCCATATATTTAAACCAGGATGATAATACACAGATGACGGTGAAAAATTATACCGATAGTTTTTCAATAATAAATACAACCAGACATAAATAAGAGACGACGGGTAGATGTGTCTTGTAGAGTATCCGATTTTAAAACAAGATAAATCTCTACCATAGCGTAATGAGAACTATGTGCCTGAGACTAAGTGCACAATAACGAAAACCTAAGTGGAGAAACATCTATTTCCACAACTGGGAAGTAATTCATAAACCAATAAAAACAAATCCACTCATGAATGAAAAGAATTAAGATCATGGTAGGCTAGAAACATGAAATCTGGAACTGGGAAACATACCTGAAGTAATAATTGCAGATTGAATCGCAACACCAATGGAAATAAACTTGACTTTATCCGATGTAAATTGTTGTGGCAGGAACTAAAATTATCATTCAGAAGACTGTACAACGATGAAATGATAACACAATAAAAACATAAATGGAGGCAGAGGTAGAGGCAGGTTGAGCTGATAATGCATTGAAGGGATGTGAAGGACGTAGGTAAATGTAATATCCCGAATTTTGACCTAAAATTAATGGACATAAGTCTAATTGCATATGATGAAACTTTGTTATTTATATTTCTATATTGGGCGTAAAAACCCACTGCACATGATTACGATGATTTGTTAGATATATTGGGCGTAAGCCAATGCATATGTTTATTTAGCATGTATGTGATTGTATGTGTTGGACATGGACCCTGAAGCACATGATTGATGAGATGTTTAGTGTTGAGCGCGAGCTCTAAATCACATTAGTGATTTGATGTTTGTGTTGAGCGCGATCTCTGGAGCACATGAGTGATTTGATGTTTGTGTTGAGCACAAGCTCTGGAGCACATGAGTATTTGATGTTTGTGTTGAGTGCCAGCTCTAGAGCACGAGTTATAAAATGTTTGTGTTGAGCATACGCTCTGAATCACATGAAAGATAATAATTGGAAGTGTTGGGAATAATCCTTGAAGCATTCCAAATTGATGTTGAGCATAAGCTCTGGAACATCGAATCCTTGGCCATTGTATCCCTAGGTGTATTATACAAGTACATCCTAGAATTAGTGTTGAGCGAGAGGCTCTGGAATTGCACTACATGTAACTCCCTGTTTTTAGCGTTGATTGTGGGCTCTAGATAACGCTAGGAGTTATTGAAAATTAATTGTGTTGAGTGAAAACAACTCTGATAAAAACACCAACCTCGTCTTACTTATCTATAAGTTGATTAAATGAAATTTTGAATTTTTGTTTCTCATCAAGTACTGAAGAACTACCATGATATACGAGGTAATCCAACATGCAAGGTGGTTTAGATTTGCCTAACTAAGTTGACAAACCCTACCTGAAAGCCTTAATGAAACAAATGATTATATGCTAATGAAAGTACCATACGATTGGGATCGTGCTATATCATACCTAAAGTAAATATTAGCAATGATATATGTATATATAGAGTTTATATATGTTATAAATAAAAGAGTAAGCATAGGTATTAATAATAATAACTATAAATAATAAATAAAGAACCTTTGTAATATTATTTAGTAAATGATTAAATAGATATTTAATACCTAAAGAGTCAAAATAGGAACTAGTCAAAGAGTTCCTAAGTTAAGTTAAATAAATATTAATTTCACATAAATGAAGTAAAATATTATTTCAAGAAAATAAATGATTCTTGATCTAACTGAAATTTAACTTCCATTTTTCCTAAAGATTGTCTATATACCCAAGCCACAGAGAGGCTTAGAGATCCCCATTTTATTCTATTTGATCATTATTCTCCTAAGAATTTTGGAGAGAATTTTCCAAAAAGAAAAGTAATCTGGTACAGAACCTAATATTTCAGATAGGTGAAGCCTTACCTTTAGGAGCTCTAGACTACTTGCATGTTGGAACGAGCTCGAGGGGATCCGGACTGAAACCAAGAACGGTTTCAGGTCATGGTTGGGTGGAACGTGGTAGTTCCCAAGTTATTTGGTTGATAGATCTGAGGTCAGAATTGTCTATGTTCTTATTAATTCTATGTGCTTGAGTGTGCAGGGTTCTACCCATTAAAAAACTACAACTTGCAGGTATGAGGTTCTTACCTTCTCTACAGTTATTACATATTTTATTAAAGTAGGGTTTATAATCCTGTTTATAAATATGCACATTGAAGGTATGCTTCAGCTAGGGTTTTCATTTATTCACAAAATCTTAGTCTGAATGGTTTCTACATAAACCCTAGGAATAGATTTTATGCTACAGGTTGCTTTATTTGCTTCAAAATTTAAACTCACTCATTATTACCTAGCTAGGAAAATATAGTTTATATTCTTTCAGTATTGTTTTAAATTGTTAAACACGCATATCTTAGATTTAAGACTCTAGTTATTCAAAATAGACTAGCTATTGAATTTCTGCTCAAACTTTAAATGTGAAGTAAACCAAAGAATTATTAAGATAAACCATTTATAAAATTATAAACATACAGACCAGAGATCCAATCTTTGAGCCCTTAAGATTAAACCTATGACCAAAACATTTAAATAACTAATAAACTACAAACTAAAGGAAACAAACTAACCACAGCTCGAATCTCTTAAAACCATTCAAATCAAACTTTCAACGTATCTTCCAAACGCCAGTAGATTTCCTATTGCCAGCGAGTATCTTACCGGTTTCCACATAATAAATAAACCATAAACATCATATCGAAACGCCAATCAAAACCTTTAAATAAACATTATGAATCCATGCTATGAAAACATTAAACACTGCTAAGTATTATTAACCCAACCCATCCATCGAATCTTGTCCAGGATTGGCTGCGGGATTTCATAATTTCATTCCAAATATTTTAACCCAACCAGGAATGGAAACCCACAAAGGTTTGGTTGTAGGTCGATACATGTATTCATATCATAAAAACAAAACAATAAACAACAAATTAAACTAACTAATTACATAAACGAATTTATCGGGACAAAGTCATTCCCTGCACATCGTGCTAGTGGGATCTCGTTGATAAATCCATAATCTCACATTAACGAAACCAAATTTTGCACCTCTGTTGATTTTAATCGAAATGCATCCATGATCAAATCCTGTGAGATGCTCAAACCACAAGTCTAATTCATCAAACATCCTAGGATCAAATCATGCAGGCTCTAATAAAATAAAACAAAAACGCTGTGAATTATACAATAAGGGTTTCACCTATCAGGCTGCACAAAAGAACTTACACATAACTAACAGTCTAAACAAAACATATCTACGCTCTTTACATCCATTGCACAATCGCATTATAATAATCTAAACACATAATTACAAGTTGTGTATCCACGCCAAGGGCCGATCCAAGCTTCAATGTTCACTGTCGTAAGGTAAGCCCCAGACACAACATTAAAATAAACTATTACATTTACGATTTTACCACCATAATCATAAATTGCACAAAATACATAGTCAGGCTATCCACGGTGCCATTGCACGCAATGGCACTGTCAGTAACGAAACACACAATAAAGATAAACACAGAACTTCCATTAAAGAGTAAATAAAAACCAATACAGAGAGTTGTAAAACGACCAATTTATACACAGAGCTAAGCTAAGTTTCAGTCGTTCAAACTCTTATTTGTCCCAAACGTTTACATACGGTAGGGCCATGGAGAATACTACAAAATCTCATCCATTGGATGCACCAACAACTATCAAAACCAAACCCACAAAACTACACATCGATACATTTCCACACCCAGAGTTCAAATCTTTGTCAAAACAAACACACAGTGGTAAGGGCCTTGCCAATTTCGAGGCTTACCCAAATAATGGTTATGCATGCAACCTATGGAGCCACCATCAAGCCACGTTAGAGCCACGCTCTGTCACCTGCATAAACCAACACGAATACTATCAAGAGTATGCAAGTAAAAACCGAAACCAAACCAAAAAATATACTTTGTGCAGACTGATGACATGGCTTACCAATGAGAGAGCATGAGGGTTGTTGAGTTGTGCAGCATGGCTCCTGGAAGCATGAGAACACCCAAACAAAACCGGTGTAATACCAAATGAATCAAATGCAAACCCTATCCTGTGCTTGAGGCATTCTACATGTGCTTCCCAAGAAGCATTTAAGTCGCCACCCTGTCCACCACTATCCATTAAATCGAAACCCATAGCTCCATAGTTTTGTTCATGATTGTTGTTCCATAGTTCACCACCCACCAACGTTAAACCATAAAACCCTCACATGTCATGCTATTACAAAGTTTCTATGGCATATGAAATATGCCATAAACCATAAACCCTTTTACCATATAGTTTCCAAAGCATATATTACAAGGTAGTAAAGGCTTTAAACCTTAGCATAAAAATGCTTACCATAAAGTTTATAAACATGCATATAATAAATCTCCTAGGAACCCTATGAACATAAGGCTTAGGTATAGTTAGGCCTAGGACTTTATTCCTCTTTTCACCCAGCTTTAAACAAGAATAGTGTAGTGTAGATGTAGTGATGTAGGATGCTTTTAATTGCCACGAACATAAACAGAGTTCACCAACGATTTAACCTGCACCAAATAATAGGAGCTTGCATTAGTTCATGACGAACTAAGTAATCCCCTTAAGCAGTAAGAACCCTTACCTTTCCGAGTGGTCCCTCAAGGGATAACACCCCGCCAGTCCGCCCCTTGACATACAAGGGCAAGTCAGCTCTCATGATTAAAACCATATACGAATTTAAAGACATGTAAAATAAAAAGAAAAACATAAACTAATGTAAGCATCGACAAATATACACAACTAATAGACAAGAAAAGTAAATGTACACACATGTCAAAGTAATTGAATAACATCATGTAAAACATCATCACCAGACAGGAGAACACATAGAGGGAGAGCAGGTGACAACACTTAGGTTCAATATACAACCAAGTTTCATTCCGCAGAAGTTCAAACAATGTCCTTGAATTGTAGCATTTAATTAGCCTACAATTTTTTTTTATTTACGAATATTAGGGACATTGCAGTACACAACATCTTCATATTGAACCAAGTATTCAATATGCATTGAAGGCGTAGGTGCACAACATATCCGCATCCAAAGGTGATCATAGCATTAAAGAGATGAGCAGGTAATTATGTTTGCTCCACGAAACTTGCATGTCCATTTAGAGGAAATGTAAGAAATATTTTTTTAATTATAAAAATTGATATATATATATATATATATATATATATATGTGTGTGTGTGTGTGTGTGTGTGTGTGTGTGTGTGTGTGTGTGTGTGTGTGTTTTTAATTATAAAAAGTTGGATTAAAAAAATTAAAATATATAAGTTTATGTATTTTCCAACACCAATAAGTTTTGTTCTGGGTTAATTTTAAATATATATTTTTCTGGTAAAGAGTATTTGTTAATTTTTTTTCTATAATAATTTATAGAATTTTTTTTTATAAAATTATCTATTCTAAATATAATAAATTTGTGAAGAAAATATAGAAAATATTTCTAAATTTGAATATTTAAAAAAATAAATATGATCAAACAAGAAAATATAAAAATTAATAATATGTTTCCAATATATGTGTGTGTGTGGGGTTACTTTTACTATAAGGAGTTTAATGATGGCTGGAATGAAATGAAATCATTTTTCAGCTATTGCATTCTTCAAATTTTACATAATAGTGTTGCTTATACCTTGGCATATATTTAAAAAAAAAACATTTCAAACATTAGTTATATAGGACCATTTACTCATGAAAACAACAAAATGTCACTTTCACTATTTGTTTTCTTTACATGTCCCATGGCCATGTAAAGGACAATCAAATAATAATATGCTCTCAAACCTTGTTTACATATGTTGGTTTCTTTACCTTAACACCATTCCGTTTTTTACATTTCTAGCCCCTTTCTTTAAATCTACCCTTACACCTGTCAGCCTTTCCTTTTCTATTTCCTCAAGCCACTAAAAATGACCACCCCTTTGACCGAACATGCCATTGAATTGCTACTTGCATTGTCCTCCAACATGGAACCATTCTTACAGATCATTGGTGTTGAACAAGTCAAATCTATCAACAACTCCACTTCCGCACAAGAATCTCTGATGGGGCATGTAATATCTCAAATTTTGACTTAACACTTATGGGCATAGATTGCTTATGATGTTGCTTTGATGTTTTATTTTGTATATTGGGCATAAG
The DNA here is from genome assembly GCA_001517045.1 of Pseudotsuga menziesii. Classification (NCBI taxonomy): domain Eukaryota; kingdom Viridiplantae; phylum Streptophyta; class Pinopsida; order Pinales; family Pinaceae; genus Pseudotsuga; species Pseudotsuga menziesii. The sequence continues at coordinate 49,222 of LPNX010551799.1, read as the reverse complement.
ACCCCACTGCACATGAACATGATGATTTGTTTGATATATTGGACGTAAGCCAATTGCATATGTTATATATATATGATTTCATGTGTTGGGCATGGACCCTGAAGCACATAATTGATGAGATCTTTTGTGTTGAGCGAGGAGCTCTCGAGCACATGAGTATTTGATGTTGTGTTGAGAGAGAAGCTCTGGAACACGAGTGATGAAACATTTGTGTTGAGCATGAAGCTCTGAAGCATATGAAAAGATAAAATTGGAAGTGTTGGACATAAGCCCTGGAACCTTCCAAGTTGATGTTGAGCATAAGCTCCGGAACATCGGATCCTTTGCCATTGTATCCCTAGGTATATCCTACAAATACATCCTAGCATTAGTGTTGAGCGAGGAGCTCTGGAACTGCACTAAATTTGTAACTCCCTATTTTTAGCGTTGAGTATGGAATCTGAATAAGCACTGGGAGTTACTTTGATAAAATATTGATTTCGTCTTACTTATTTTTAAGTGATTAAATGAAAATTTGAATTTATGTATCTCATCACAGTATTGAAGAACTACCATGTTATACAAGGGAATCCAACATGCAAGGAGGTTTAGAGTTGCCTAACCTAATTGACCTAACCCCTAGTACCTGAAGGCCTTAATAAAGAAGTGGTTATAAGCTAAAAAGAAAAGTGTCTTGTGATTAGGGATCATGCCATATAATGCCTACAAGTTAAAATGTTAACAAATGGTATATATATATAAGAGTAAGCGTAGTAATAATAATAGTAACTATAAGTAATAAGGAAATGATCCACATGTTATTATTATTACTAATGATAATTAAATATTAAAATACCTACAACAGTCAAAGTAGGAACAAATCAAAAGTTCCTAAGTTAAATTTAAATAAATATTAAAAATACTTAGATAAAATAAAAATGGTTATTTCAAGAAATCAAATGATTCTTGATTTAATTGCCCCTTTTCCTGAAAAAAGTCTGTCTATAAAGACCCAAGCGAAAGAGAGGCTTGGGGATATTTTGATTTTCCATAATTCTATCTGATTATTCTCAAGAGAGTTCTTGGAGAACATTTTTCCTAAGAGGAAAAAAAGAAATGGATACAAAACCTGATATCCCATATAGGAAAGCCTTACCTTAGGAGCTCTAAGCTACTTGCATGTTGGAACCAGCTCGGGGGGATCCGAATTGAAACCAAAAATGGTTATGGGTCATGGTTGGGTGCAACGTGGTAGTTCCCAAGTTATTCGTTTATCTAAGCAGAGGTCATATTTGTCTATGTACTTGTTAATACTTGGTATTTGAAAGTGCGGGATTTTCAACCATTAAAATAGCTTCAACTTGTAGGTATGAGGTTCTTGATTTTCCCCTTGCATTTTATACCGTTTTTCTTATTAAATGAGATTAAATTCGGAATGGAGATTTAGTATATGTCTACTATAGCTAGGTTATTTTATCTACTCAACAATGATATTCTAGTTAGGAAAGTATATCTTATTTATATTGGCAAATGATAGATTATCATATTTAGTTTTATCAGTAGGATGATTTGGTCTCTATTATATTTCTGCATTTTAATTCATCATTCACAAGTTAAATTTCAGTCTTCTCTAACACGGGTATTTCTATCATATTTAGTTTTATCAGTAGGATGATTTGGTCTCTATTATATTTCTGCATTTTAATTCATCATTCACAAGTTAAATTTCAGTCTTCTCTAACACGGGTATTTCTTTAACAGAGTCTAGATCTTTAAGTGAGTTAGATTTCTTGTTTATTATTTCAAGTTTAAAACATAATAATAATATCATAAATTATGTACCTAAATATCTTAACCCTAACTAATGAACCTTATCAACCAAGGAACTATATAAAACTAACTTTATATCTTCTCTTTGCTGGCAGATTTCATATTGCCACCAGGCTTGTGTTATTTATAATCAACAAAACTATTACCTATAGCCTTAGCCTAAATTCTACGTAGAAAATTATAACTTAAATATAATTGCCGAAACTTTAAATAATATATCAAAATACAAGTTAAACAGAGTTAACCTATTTTTAAAAAACCTACCAAATATCATAAACAAACTTCAACCAAATAGTTTCCACTTTATATAAACATTTCATACATCGTATGCTAGCCATCGAGACCTATCAAGGTCTATAGGCATGATTTTCTTATTATAAACCATAACCATACTATTTACAATCAACATAAGAATCCAACTTAAAACCAAATACCAACACATTATCAAATATTGTATCCATTTAAGAAGATTCGAGATCGAGACCTGTCGGCAATTATGCCCCAACAAAATATACACACACAAATTTAAACTACAAACCAACGTAGCCCAAGATCGAATCATGTGAGCTCATGTCGTTAAAGCACAGAGGTTTATCAAACCACAACAGGCATCGAATCTTGTAGGATTCAATGGGCAAATTTAACAACACTGCAAAGTTTTACAAACTTCTACATAAATCTACGCTAACGAAACTAATATGCAAGAAGGATTGACCAACGAAACTTTACTCTGGCTACTCATTTCACTCAAGGGATTGGAATCACGGCTATCAAGCTTGAACCCAAAACCCAGCATAAAGCCATAATCAAAGTCATTGCTCTATCAACGTTACACATTAATATAAACAAATTATACACATTGATTTCTTCAGCAAGGCTCGCAACTGAGAAGTAAAGAAAACCCATAAACATAATCCATGTAAAAACCCTTTTGTCTACGCTATCACAACTTACGGCCATCCCCATACTAAAACATAGACCAATAAATTACATCATAATTTCCCATTTAATAACATGGCCAATAAGAAAATACACAGTCGCGAATTAACAAGGGTTCCATTGCAAGCAATGGCACTTCTATAAGCTAAACAGAATAATTTAAAACCAATATGTAGAACCTCCATTAAAATACCAAAACAAGAGTTTAAGAATAGATAGTGAATTACATAAAGTCACAGCCTTGCCAAGCTAGTAGTAGTATCAACAAATAAACCCCAGTTGTGAATGCATACATTTATATTCTCTATAATGTACAAATAAAACTACATAGTCATGATTCGACAAAGGCACCATTGCAAGCAATGACACTGCCATATTTTTTTAAACCCATTATTAAAACTAAAAATGCGGATTCTCCGTTAACCGTCAAAAGCATACGTTTAAGCTACCAACCCAAAATAAATTACAGAGTTGAGTCTTGACAGTCATGGCCCAAAGGCTCCATACTAAAACCATCATAAACACCATAATTTCATATGCATCTCTAGATGCCTTTTAACATAAACAAAACCTTACAAACAAATCCATGACCAAGTAATCACAACCTTAAACCTTTCAAAACAAAGTTGTAAGCTCTACCAACTATATAGACACAGAGGCATTTGTCTTAAGCTATTACAAGGCTTACCCAAAAGGTTATCGCAGACAGCTTGGTAGTCCCCCACGACCCATGCTTGGTAGTCACCTGCAAATTCAAACCAAGAGAGATTAGGAGTATGCTAAGCCTCCACCCAAAAACAACAAAGTTTTAACACTGCAAAACCAAGTGAAGAGCATACCTTCCAAAGCGCAGGACGGACCAGACCCCCACGCCGTGACAAAAACCAAAGAGTCGAACAGAGCAACAACCCACAATAGTAACGAATGCCTTTCCCATTCACGATAGACCAAACATAGGCTTTGATTTTCCATTTTCCAAGGAGCATTTACTCTGCCACCTTGGCCACCACCAATGTCGTGATATTTACCCTCACGTCTATAGTTTAAAAACCCCAAATGCAATTTGGTATTGGAAATGCGAATTGTATTGGAACCATCATCTATATCATCGTTGACATAGTTAAGCCAAGGTTCATGGCATATAAAATATTCCATGAATGGATCTTTATATATATTGTGTAGCATATAAAAATTTAATTACAATATGGCTAAGTCTCATGGCTTAATCTTTTAAACATTCAGACATAAAAACATTCCCAACCATATGTTATAAACACTAAGCATAGGAATAAAAATTATTAAGTCCTAAACGACACTAACAATGTTAACCAGATAGATGTAGTTCTGATAAACCCCAGCTATGCGTAAACATTAATGCCAACAGTAGTAGTAAGAATTGCTAGGATAGGGCCTTGGTTGTTTTGTCTTCGAAAAGCAATGGCATAGTATACTATAGGTAGCATGTCAAAGTTTAGCTCTCGTAGCAAGTTCTCACTATTTATTTGAACCAGCACAAAATGAAGAGAAGATGCATTAGTTCAACATGAACTAAGTAAACCCTGTAATATCAAGTAAAACTAGTTACCTCTCCAAGTGGTCCTTTAAGGGATACAAGTCTCGCCACTCCACCTCTTGATAGTTAAAGATAATTCAGGACTTTCCATAAATAATGAACAATTATTATAACTAGGAAGTAAGATATAACTGAACAAACACAAGCACATGCATGATAAAAAATAATCAATGAACAGTGTAATCATATAAATCAGTTCAAATAACTATATAGGGAAAAACATATAGAATTGGTACGGACAAGCTTACGACACATCGTAGTAGAAAACCATGACCAACATATTCCGCATAAGTTAAGTTAATGTCTAGTTTATGTAGTAATTAACTAGCCTATAAAAAAAATTTCAAATTTTGGGGACATTACAAGTGGTATCAGATCCCAGTTTCAACACTAAGAGACCAAATGGGTGTGCCAAACATTCGTTGCAAAAAATAAAGTATGTTTTGAAATTTTGTTAACTAACATAAATTTTTCATGTTATTAAAAATTTGTAATTGCAGGATTTAGAAGAACAGTTCAGATCATGAACACAAAAGAAGAAAACAACCAAAAAGGAAAGTTGAATACCCCCACATAGGAATCAGAACTGGTGGTTGAGCTAAATTCTAATATACTGAAAACCAAACAAAGTCTTCAAGCTTACTTACAGAGTTTCAAGGATGATAATATGAATGAAATAAAGGAATAGCAAGCAATTAATGAAGCCTTGCTACGGAACATGACGGGAGGAAGCCCGCAGGGAAAACCCACTCATTCAACCAACAGGTTCAAGAAAGAATTCTATCTTAAGCGGGCCAGCAGCCCAACAGAAGAAGGAAAGGAAGAACACACCCCTAAACCTCCAGAAAAAGATTGTCACAATCCTTCTAGTGATGACTCTCTTTCTCCTTACATAAAGAAACAGAGAAATGATGACAACCTCCACGGGGAGTTCAGAAAAATAAAAGACCCAACCTATGAAGGAGAGATGAACACAAGGGAGAAAGCTGAAGAATGGCTTCTAGGTATGAGCAAATATTTCCGAGTACATAACTACTCTAGCGAAATGAAATCCCATCTAGCCATCTATAATTTAAATGGAAAAACATCTAGAAGGTGGAGAGACCTAAAGCATACCAAGAAAGATGAGGTAAGAGAAATACGATGGAGTAATTTTTGCAAAACTTTCTAGGAGAAATACATGTTGGAAAGGTTCTTCGACAAAGAGGTGAAAGAATTTCGTGAATTAAGGATGGGTTCCATGAATATGGATGCTTTCATTAATGGATTTTTGGATCTATTACATTATGTGCCTTACATAAAGGATGAAAAAGTGAAAATAAAACAGTTTTTAGGATGTCTTCCACCCAACTTTTGGGAAAGGATTGAATTCAACATGCCTAAAACATTGGACACCACCTTACATAAAGCTAGGATTTGCTATGAACATGGACAACTGAGGCAAGAGAACATCAACAAAAGCTGAGATGGGACTAGAACCTTCTCAGAAAATCACAAACCGGTTTTTAACCCACCACCATACAGAAAACATAACAACAATTTTCCAGCCAATAAGAACTTCAACAAAACAAGTACAAAGCCATATGTACCAGCACCAAATGCTAACAAACCAGCACCAAATGGGGGAGCCAATGTTGCCCCGCTGCAAATCAAATGTTGGAAATGCCAAGGGCCCCATTATGCCCGATATTGTAAGAACAATACCAATGGAGTCTTGTGCAACTTACAAGAAGAACCAACGATAGAGGACATAGATGGAACACCGCGGATTTATACAGCCTTGGATGGCCAACAGGAAAACCATCAAGATACTATGGTTGAGATAGAAGGTAATATTTCAAACACTTCTATTTCAGTTTTGATTGACCTCGATGCTTACTGAAGTTATGTATCACCTCAGATTGTGGAAACATGTAAACTAGGCAGAGTTAAACATGAGAAACCCTGGTTGGTATAATTAGCCATGGGTACGAAACGAAGGGTTTCTAAAATAGTTAGATATTGTGAGGTAAACCTGAATGGTTTCCCTGCTAGGATAAACCAGAACATCCTACCCTTAGGATCATTTGATATACTTATCAGCATGGACTGGTTGGAACAACACCATGTCATGCTCGATTGCTTACACAAGTCAATCTTGTGTATAGATAGCCAACGGAATCAAGTAAATATTCAAGGCATACCTACGAAAGTTTCTGTAAGGCAGATATTTGCTTTACAAGAAAATAAGTGCATTAGGAAAGGCTGCAAATTGTTTGCAGCAAACATCCACAACATTGAAGATGAAAGAGAACAACAAATCGAGGACTTTCCACTTCTCCTAGAATTCAAGGACGTATTACTTGAGGTAATCCCAAGATTACCATCGAAATGACACTTAGATTTTTCCATATAAATGACACCAGGGTCAGTTCTAGCTTCAAAATCCCCTTGCCGCATGAGTGCACTAGAGTTGGTGGAACTCAAACTGCAGTTGCAGGAGTTGATTGAGAAGGGATATATCCAACCAAGTGTGTCACCTTGGGGAGAACCGATACGTTTTGTAAAGAACAAGGATGGTACGATGCAGATGTGCACCGATTACCGACAACTTAACAAGATGACCATCAAGAACCAATACCCACTCCCTAGGATCGATGAGTTGTTCGATTAAGTATGAGGAGCCAAGATCTTTTCAAATATCGACCTGCAATCTAGGTACCATCAGGTACGGATTCACGACGAGGATATTCACAAAACCTCCTTTCGTACGAGGTACAACCACTATTAGTTTGTAGTGATGCCATTCGGGTTGACCAATGCACCCGCGAACTTTATGTGTATGATGAACAATATCTTAAGTAAATACCTAGATAAATTTGGTTTGGTCTTTATAGACTAAATCCTCATTTACTCTAAGAGTAAAGAGGAACACGAGGAACATCTTCGCATAGTGCTATGGGTGTTACAAGAACACCATCTCTACGCCAAGTTTAGTAAATGTAATTTTTAAAAAACCATAGATACAATACTTGGGACACGTCATCTCTCAGAAGGAGATAGATGTGGACCTGAAAAACATTAAAGCCATAGAGGATTAGCCTACCCCTACTAGTGTCATAGACATTATATCCTTTTTGGGATTAGCCAGTTACTACCAAAATTTCATTAAGAACTTCTCGAGGGTAGTTTGTCCCATGACCGCTTTCCAAAAGAAGGCGAACAAGTTCTTATGGATGACTAAGTGCGAGTAAATTTTTCAAAAGATTAAACAGCTTTTTACAACTGTACCAATACTATAAATTGCAGATACCGATGGGGATTTCGTTGTTTGCACGGATGCAAGCAAGGAAGGGCTCGGAGGAGTCCTCTTGCAAAACAATTATGTGATCTGTTATGAATCACAGAAGTTAAAAGAACATGAACAAAACTACCCCACCCATGATCTTGAGTTAGCAGCCATCATCCATGCCTTGAAGATGTGGAGGCACTACCTCGTGGGGAAGAAATTCCTTCTGAAAACAGACAATATGATTCTGAAGTATTTATTTGAGCAACCAAGCTTGAATGCCAGGTAGGCCAGATGGTTGGATTTCCTTAGCGAGTACCATTTCAAGCTAAAGCACATAAAGGGCAAGGACAACAAAATTGTTGATGCTTTGAGCCAACGAGCTCATATGATATATGAGATGACTTTAATTCAAACTGATTTGTATTTACACTAGAGGATTAGAACTGCCAATAGAGTTGACCCTTTCTATGTTGAAATTCTCAAGAAAGTACAAGAGGACAGGTTGTTTCAACAACAAAAAGAGTAAAAGGTAGACGAAACAAGACTGCTATGGTCCAAAGAGAGATTGTACACTCCAGAAGGAGGGGACATCCAGTCCAGCATCCTCACGGACTTTCATCGGACACCCTACTCAGGGCATCCCAGATATCAAAAGATGATATACGCAGTAAAGAAACACTTTTTCTAGCCTAAGTTAAAGGCCGGCATAACGTTGTTTATCACAAAATGTCAAGAATTTCCATTGGTCAAAGCTGAGCACCATCATCCTTCAAGGTTGCTGCAGCCATTACCCATTCTGGAATGGAAGTGGGAGGTCATTACTATGGATTTGATCAAGGGTCTACCTAAGAGTAAGAAGCAAAATGATTCTTTATTTGTAGTAGTTGACAAGTTGTCAAAAGCAGCACACTTCATTCTACTGAAGTCAACCTACAAGGAAGTACACATTGCCAACATCTTCTTAAATGAGATATTTAGATTGCACGGGATACCCAAGGAAATCATCTCGGATCAAGATACTAAGTTTACTGGGAACATTTGGAGATCCTTATTCTCTGGATTAAAGACGCAGTTGAAATTTAGTACTATTTACCAAACGCAGACAGACGGGCAGACAGAACAGGTAAACTAGATTGTAGAGGACATGCTTAGGATGTATGTTATGATCAACCCCACCAAGTGGGAAGATTACCTGCATCTTGTAGATTTTGCATATAACAAAGGATATCGATCTTCCACCAAGATGAGTCCCTTTGAGGTGCTCTATGGACAGAAGTGTAGAAAACCGGTTACTTGGGATAGCCTGGTGGATCGGCTCGTGTTAGGGTCTGAATTACTAAAGGACTTTGAACAATTAGTTACCAAGGTCTAGCTGGACCTTAAAGAAGCACAAGACTACCAAAAGAGTTACGCGGATAATAAAAGAAAAGATAGAGATTATCATATATGTGACCATGTTTACATGAAAGTAAAAGTAAAAGAAAAACGAAGCTCATCGAGCTTGGGAAGATGTGGTAAGTTAGCACCTAGATTTTGTGGAACCTTTGAGATATTGGCCAAGAGAGGGCCAGTGGCGTATGAACTAGCTTTACCTACTCACATAAGAGTCCATAATGTTTTCCATGCATCTTTATTAAAGAAATATGTTTATGATAATAAACATGTGATTGATTGGTCCTTATTACAGGTGGAACCTGAAGGGAAGTTTGCACCTGAACCCCTTCATATACTGGACAAGAGAGAGGTGCAACTCAGGAAGCGCATCATAGTCCAGTTGAAAGTGCAATGGAAGCACTTCGAGGCCGATGAGTCTACTTAGAAGAATGAAGCCACCATGAGAAAGGCTTACCCTACCTTATTTCATGATTTTATTTCGAGTCTCTAGAACACCAGGGACGGTGTTGTTCTAAGCGAGGAGGGATGTAATACCCTGAATTTTGACCTAACACTTATGGGCATAAACGCCATTGATTATGATGTTGCTTTGATGTTTTATTTTGTATATTGGGCATAAGACCCTACTGCACATGAACATGATGATTTGTTTTATATAATGGGCGTAAGCCAAATTGCATATGTTTTATATATATATATATGATTTCATATGTTGGGAGTGAACCCTGAAGCACATAATTGATGAGATGTTTTGTGTTGAGCGAGGAGCAATGAAACACATGAGTATTTGATGTTGTGTTGAGTGAGAAGCTCTGGAGCACATGAGTATTTATATTTGTGTTGAGCATGAAGCTCTGAATCACATGAAAATATAAAATTGGAAGTGTTGGGCATAAACTTGAGAACCTTCCAAGTTTATGTTGAGCATAAGCTCTGGAACATCGGATCCTTGGCCATTGTATCCATAGGTGTATCCTACAAATACATCCTAGCATTAGTGTTGAGCGAGGAGCTCTAGAGTTGTACTAAGTTTGTAACTCCCTGTTTTTAGTGTTGAGTATGGGCTTTGGATAAGTGCTAGGAGTTACTGAAAAATTAATATGTTGAGTGAAAACAACTCTGATAAAACTTTGATCTCATCTTACTTATTTTTAAGTGATTAAATAAAATTTCGAATTTATGTATCTCAACAAAGTACTGAAGAACTACCATGTGATACGAGGGAATCCAACATGCAAGGAGGTTTAGAGTTTCCTAACCTAGTTGACCTAACCCCTACCTAAAGGCCTTAATAAAGAAGTGGCTATAAGCTAAAAATAAAAGTGTCTTGTGATTAGGGATCACGCATATGATTCCTACAAGTTAAAATGTTAACAAATGGTATATATATATACATGATATGTATAAAAGAGTAAGCATAATAATAATAATAGTAACTATAAGTAATAAGGAAAGGATCCACATGTTATTATTATTACTAATGATAATTAAATATTAAAATACTTACAAGAGTCAAAGTAGGAAAAAGTCAAAAGCTCCTAAGTTAAATTTAAATAAATATTAAAATTACATAAATTAAATAAAAAGGGTTATTTCAAGAAATCAAATGATTCTTGATTTAACTGCCCCTTCTTCCTGAAAAAGTCTGTCTATAAAGACCCGAGCCAAAGAGAGGCTTAGGGATCTTTTGAATTTCCATAATTCTACCTGATTATTCTTAAGAGAGTTCTTGGAGAACATTTTTCCTAAGAGGAAAAATGAAACTGATACAAAACCTGATATCCCAAATAGGGATGCTTTACCTTAGGAGCTCTAAGCTACTTGCATGTTGAAACCAGCGCAAGGGGATCCGGATTGAAACCAGGAATGGTTCTGAGTGATGGTTGGGCGAAACGTGGTAGTTCCCAAGTTATCTGGTTATCTGAGCAGAGGTCAGATTTGTCTATGTACTTGTTAATACTGGGTATTTGAGTGTGCAGGATTTTCAACCATTAAAATAGCTTCAACTTGCAAGTATGAGGTTCTTGATTTTCCCCTTGCATTTTACACAGTTTTTCTTATTAAATGAGATTCAATTCTGAATGGATATTTAGTATCTATCTGTTATAGCTAGGTTATTTTATCTACTCAACAATGAAATTCTAGTTAGGAAAGTATATCTTATTTATATTGGCAAATGATAGATTATCATCTTTAGTTTTAGCAGTAGGAGGATTTGGTCTCTGTTATATTTCTGCATTTTATTTCATCATTCACAAGTTAAATTTCAGTCTTCTCTAACATCGGTATTTCTTTAACAGAGTCTAAATATTTAAGTGAGTTAGATTTCTTGTTTATTATTTCAAGTTGAAAACATAAGAATATAATCAGAGATTTTGTACCTAAATCTCTTAACCCAACTGATGAAAATCTTATCAACCAAGGAACTATATAAAACTAACTTTATATCGTATCTCTGCTGGAAGATTTCATATTGCCAGCAGGCTTGTGTTATTTATAATCAACAAAACTATTACCTATAGCCTTAGCCTAAATTCTACGCACAAAATTATAACTTAAATATAATTGTTGAAACTTTAATTAATATATCAAAATACAAGTTAAACAGAATTAACCTATTTTTTAAAAACCTACCAAATATCACAAACAAACTTCAACCAAATAGTTTCCACTTTATATAAACATTTCATACATCGCATGCCAACCATTGAGACCTCTCAAGGTCTGTAGGCACGATTTTATTATTATAAACCATAACCATATTATCTACCATCAACATAAGAATCCAACTTAAAACCTAATACCAACGCATTATCAAATATCGTATCCATTTAAGAAGTTTCAGGATCAAGTCCTATCGGCACTTATTCCCCAACAAAATATACACAGACAACTTTAAACTACAAACCCATGCAGCCCAGGATCGAATCCTATGAGCTCATGTCGTTAAAACACAAAGGTTTATCAAACCACGACAGACTTCGAATCCTGTAGGATTTAATGGGAAAATTTAATAATGCTACAAAGTTTTACAAACTTCCACATAAATATACGCTAATGAAACTAATATGCAAGAAGGATTGACCAATGAAACATTAAACAGGCTACGCATTTCACTTAAGGATTTGAATCACATTTATCAAGCTCGAACCGAAAACCCAGCATAAATCCATAATCAAAATCATTGCTCTGTCAATGTTACACATTAATAAAAAAAAATATACACGTTGATTTCTTCAGCAAGGCTCACGGTCGAGAAGTAAAGAAAACCCATTAACATAATCTATGTAAAAACCCTTTTGTCTACATTATCACAGCTTACGACCATCCCCATACTAAAACACAGACCAGTAAATTACATCATAATTTCCCATTTAATAACATGGCCAATAAGAAAATACACAGTCGTGAATTAACAAGGGTGCCATTGCAAGCAATGGCACTGTTGTAAGCTTAACATAATTATTTAAAACCAAACGCATAACCTCCTTTAAAATACCAAAACAAGAGTTTAAGAATAGACAACGAATTACATAAGGTCACATCCTTTCTAAGCTAGTAGCAGTATCAACGAATAAACCCCAGCTGTGAATGCATACATTTATATTCTCTATAATGTACAAATAAAACTACACAGTCACGATTCGACAAAGGCACCATTGCAAGCAATGGTACTGCCATATTTTTTTTAAACCCATTATTAAAACTAAAAATGCAGAGTCTCCATTAACCATCAAAAGCATATGTTTAAGCTACCAACCGAAAATAAATTACAAAGTTGAGTCTTGACAGTCATGGCCCTAAGGCGCCATACCAAACCATCATAAACACCATAATTTCATACGCATCTCTGGATTCCTTTTAACATAAACATAACCTTACAAACGAATCCATGACCAGGTGCTCACAACCTTAAACCTTTCAACACAGAGTTGTAAGCTCTACCAATTATCTACACACGGAGGCATTTGGCATAAGCTATTATAGGGCTTACTTGAAAGGGTATAGCAGACAACTTGGTAGTCCCCCACGACACACGCTTGGAATCCCTATCACCTGCAAAGTCAAACCAAGAGAGATTAGGAGTATGTTAAACCTCCACCCGAAAAAAAACAAATTTATAACGCTGCAAAACCAAGTGAAGAGCACACCTTCCAAAGCACATGATGAACCAGACCTCCATGTCGTGACAAAAACTAGAGAGTCAAACAGAGCAACAACCCATGGTAGTAATGAATGCCTTTCCCATTCATGACAGACCAAACATAGGGTTTGATTTTCCATTTTCCAAGGAGCATTTACTCCACCACCAACGTCATGGTATTTACCCTCACATCTATAGTTTAAAAACCCCAGATGCGATTTGGTATTGGAAATGCGATTTGTATTGGAACCATCATCCATATCATCGTTGAAATAGTTAATCCAAGGTTCATGACATATGAAATATGACATGAATGGCTATTTACATATATCGTGTAGCATATAAAACTTTAATTACAATACAGCTAAGTCTCGTGGATTAAGCCTTTAAACATTCAGGCATAAAAACATTTCCAACCATATGTTATAAACACTATGCATAGGAATAAAAAGTATCAAGTCCTAAACCACACTGACAATGTTAACCAGATAGATGTAGGTCTGACAAACCCCAGCTATGCGTAAACAATAACACCAACAGTAGTAGTAAGAATTGCTAGGATACGACCTTGGTCCTTTTGTCTTTGAAAATCAATGGCGTAGTATATAGTATAGGTATCATGTCATATTTAGCTATCATAACGAGTTCTCACCATTTATTTGAACCTACACAAAATGAAGAGAAGATGCATTAGTTCAACATGAACTAAGTAAACCTTGTAACATCAAGTAAAACCAGTTACCTCTCCAAGTGGTCCTTTAAGGGATACAAGTCTTGCCACTCCACCCCTTGATAGTTAAAGATTAGTTAGGACTTTCCATAAATAATGAACAATTATTATAACTAGGAAGTAAGATATAACTGAACAAACACACGCACATGCATGATAAGAAACAATCAATGAACAGTGTAATCATATAAATCAGTTCAAATAACATAGGCACATTACATAATTACATCAATAACTATATAGGGAAAAACATATAGAATTGGTAAGGACAAGCTTACGACACTTTGTGGTAGAAAACCATGACCAACATATTTTGCATAAGTTAAGTTAATGTCCAGTTTAGGTAGTAATTAACTAGCCTATAATTATTATTTTTTCAATTTTTGGGGACATTACAGGATGCACATGCACCACACCATGCTTCCAACAAAGTTCAATTTCCTCATTGCTTTAGGAACACTTCAACAAGGTTTGACTATACACTTGAGGACATGGACATGTGTAGCTCTTTCCTAGTGCATGTAAGATTCATTGTTCTTTTACTACTATTTTGTAAATACTTTTCCATTGCATGCAAACTAGTATTTCTTTTTTTTCTTATTGCATTTTTCCTATCGCAGGTCTATCGTACTACATGACATTGAAGTCACTGAATATTCTAGAGCAATAGGTTGGCTGTCCAATCACTCTCTCCCTCCCTCCTGCTTCTGAAATAATCGACCCTTATTCTTCAACAAAGGAACCACCTGATATGAAATAATCACTCTTCTTGAAATTCCTCCATCATTGGGGTTAGGCTCCCAAAACTAGAGATGATAGGGAGAGGCCCCTTCAGGTGGGCCCCCTAGAATTATTAATGTGGATGTAGCGAGCCCCGCCACAATTGTCGAGGCTATGAACCACACAAAAAAAAACTCCTTCGTCATCCATTGTTTCAAACCCATTCCTATTGATGCATTAAGCCTCTACAACTCAAACTAGTCCATAAAGGGACATGTTCATGAAAAATCAACCCTTCACCACTTCAACAAGCAAAAATGCCCTTGGAAGGTGTTCGATTTTGACTATGTTGGCATGGACAAGGGAGAAATACACATCACATGCTTTAATGATTATGCAATTTCTTTTTATGCTCAACTCTTTTTTTAGACACAAACATTTATAATATATTAAGGTGGTATAACCACAGAAACTAGATCAGTATACAAAAATGCCCTTGTGGAAGCAGCAAAGCAAGTCAACAACCATGTTAATTTTATTAGCGCCCTTATGAAAGCGACAAAGTAGGTCCAAAACACCCATTGATGGGTCACAGAGACACAACTAAAAATTGCAAGTAACAGGAGAATAAACTACTAGAAGCCTACAAAGACCACAAATTTTTACAAAGAAACAGACAGGAGACAACATATGAGCTTTAAACAGACCGGATGATTCAGACACCTGCAGAAGAAAACTAATACTGCAGACTATGCGAATTTCCCAAAGGAGCAAGTAGAGGAACCTGAATTGCTCACATTTTCTAGTTTAACCACCTTGAGCTCGAGTGTGTCAATTTTCACTTCCAAGCTTGCTATAATCCTGAGAATTGCCAATTTGGACTTTCTGATTTTGCGCTTGAGTTCTTTTCGCAGGAAGACCAAATCTCCTTCCACATTGCCCAGTCTTCTGCCACCTTCGGTGTCAATGATGTCCACTAATTCTTTGAGCTTCACCACCTCCTCCCGAATGTCGAAATCACCAAGATCCCTCCCCACCTCCTCCTGAGCATCGAATTCACCATGAGCCGGCATTAAAGACCCCATCGACTCAGAATTGGCCATAGGAGCTCTATCACATAGCTTTGTGCTGGGGCGAATGCGAAACACAGGTTCAAAAGGTATGCAAACTAGCCAGAAGACAATACCTTTTCCTTCCAAATTTTCGAGGATTATAACCCTGCATCCCACGCTTGAAGTCGCCATAGCACTTGGAATAATCATAGTATCCATTAATGCGCACATACCCTTCCAGTCTCTCGGCAGGTCGACGAGACCTCCTCCCTCCATTTCGCCTACACTGAACGCCTCGAGTACCTATTTTATTAATGTTGCAGAGTAATGTCAATTGTTCCCACGAGACGGAACGTGACCCCCACGCGTCGCAACCTTTCCCAAGCAAGGAAATGATGTTTCATGCCCTATGCAAGACAACCCCACACGCCTTAAGCACGCCCACGTCACCATGATCCAACCTTAGTCCTATGGAAGAGGGAAAAAAACGAAATTCTTGTTGATTTGGAGGGATCCAAGGCTTAGCGCGGACCCAAGGTTTGTTGCTATGTCTGCCTCCTTATTTTGCACTCTCAACAAATGAAAAAACTTGGTTTTGTGGAAAGATCGAGCAAGGCATCGAATCTTAGATAATATTTGCTTGAGCTGTAAGTTGTTAGGAACATGTCCTTCATCCATTGCATGGATCACAATCCTCAAGTCTCCCAACACAATGAGCTTAGTAATTCCCCTGTTCTTGGCAATCACCAATCCTTGAAACAGGGCTAAGGCTTTGGCAATGTTGTTTGTCTCGGACCCAAGACCCCAGGCGAAGGTAGTTTCCATAATGTTGTCTGGGGTGAAAAAAACCCCGCCCCCCCCCTACCACACCGGGATTACCTTTAGAAGCACCATCTGTAAACAGAGTTTGAGAGTTCTGACTTCTCAACCAGATTTCCAGCTCCTTGTCATTCAATCTTAATTCCCACGTTTTCTGCTTCTTGTTCTACGGATTGATCAAAGGAATATTCGGAGAAAGACTAACCAGCCAGTCTAATTCGGGGTTGTCTGTGGGATGCTCACCACCCCAGAGATGAGCAAGACAATCGCCCAACAGGGATTTTATTTTGGATGCCAGCTTGGATGTTGTTATCTCAGCTCCTCTGAATATTCTAGAGTTTCTTTCCAGCTAAATTTTCCAAAGTTTGATCTTAGGGAGAGTCATCCAACAGCTTTTGGTTCTTTCACACTTTAGGTTGACGAAGGGGGAAGTCGAGGCCCAGTTAATAAATAACCCATGGATATCCTCAGGGGGGAGCATGGAGCTATCCGAAAGAATGAGCTTCCAAATTTCTTTGGTGAAATGACAGGAGATAAGTAAGTGATCAGCAGTTTATTCACTGTTAAGACAGAAGATACATCTAGTGGGGCCTTCCCATCCCTTTTTCCTAAGATTCTCCCTAGTCAAAATTCTTCCATGTCCTAAGGTCCAGACGAAGAAATCAATTTTAGGGAGGCTTTTCACCCTCCAGATGCTTTTCCAAAGGGGAGCATCCCCATTCTTCCCATGATATGAAAGAGCCATGTAGCTCGCAGAGGAAGAATACCTACCTGATTTGTCCCCCCAAGCTCTAGAGTCTTTGGATATTTTGTCAATTGGGGATTTCCCCTGAAGCTTGATGATGAGAGAGTTTGCTACAGCTTCTAAATGGACAGGTGCGGGGACTTTCCAGTTCTTCCAGGATCCATCCTGATTCCAATTTGAGATGTCCCACAGAGTTACCAAGATGCGACTTTGAAGATGATCTTTAATCTGGGTTAGGCCATTCGTATGGATCAAAGCTTGCTCTCCCATGATGGAATCTTCCCAAATCTTAATTTTCTTCCCATTTCCCAGTATCCACGTGATATTGTTGGAGAAGAAAGGGAAAGCTTTGGCCAGAATGGAGTAAATAATCGAGCCTTTCCTCACTCTTGGAGGAGAGTCCAGACTTCTCAAGCGGCTTCCAGAGAGGTATTTTTTCCAGAGGGCATTCTTACACCAAGACGGTTTTCCTGTAATAACTTTCCAAAGGATCTTGGCTCCAAGAGCTAAGTTTTGCATCTCCAGGTTTCTGATTTGCAGTCCTCCGTTTATCCAAGTTTTGGTGATCTTTTCCCAACTTACAAGCGGGAGCTTATTCTCATTTTGTTTCCCTCCTTTCCAGAGAAAGTTTTTGAGCAAAGAGTTGATATTGGCCAGGATTCTCTTGGGCACGAGAAGAATAGAACATTGATAGATCGAGATGCTAGTGAGCACAACTTTAATAAGAACTACTTTCCCCGCAGGGTTTAACCAGTGAGCTCCCCAATTGTTGATTCTGGATTTAATGTTGTCAATGATCTAGTTCCAAGGAGAGGTCTTGGGAGAGGATTTGAAAATAGGGACTCCAAGATACTTGAAGGACTCCTAGTTGGTTTTACCTTCTATTCCCAAATTCTGCTTATGTCGGCCATTTCTCTAGGGTTGCAATTCCAGCTG
>LPNX010551799.1:20684-31071 GCA_001517045.1 Pseudotsuga menziesii | reverse complement strand
CCCCCCCCCCAGTAGGATGGTGTCATCGGTGAATTGGGCGTGATTTATGTCTTTAACTCCTCTGGCTATTCAAATTCCAATGAGTTCTAACTTTAACTGGCTTTGATTTAGCTGGAAGCTGAGGACCGAGGCCTGAATAGCATAGAGAAGAGGGGAGAGAGGGCAACCCTAACGGAGCCTTGTGGAGGCTTGAAAGAAACCGGCAGCTCACCCATTAACCAAAGGGGTGATCCAAGGGTTTTTAATATAGGCTTGGATCCAATTGATGAAGCTAGAGTCAAACCTGAATCTGTGCACGACCTGAAAAAGAAAGTTATACTTAACTCGATCAAAGGAATTAGCTAAATCAAGTTTGACGATCATACCTTTTTCCCGACATTGGGTGCTTGAGTGGATAGCTTCTTGAACCAGGATGATGTTGTCCTCAATATGTCTGCCTTTTACAAAGCCTCCTTGGTTTTTCGGAATGATACTAGGGAGGATCTCTTTGAGGTAGTTTGTTATGACTTTAGTGATGACTTTGGATCCCATACTGCATAAATAAATCGGTCTGAATCTATTAAAGGAGATGGCTCCTTTTTCTTTGGGGATAAGGGAAAGGAATGTCGAATTGGTGCTTCCCCGAGCTTGGAACAGAGTTGGGACTTGGAAACCATTCTACATAGATCGTGTTTTATAGTCTTCCAACAGGATTTGAGCAATCTAGCAGAGAACCCATCCGGACCAGGCGCCTTGTCGAAATCCATACTTGCTAGAGCCGATTTGATTTCCTTCTTCGAGACTAGGGCAGACAATTTCCTGTTGGTTTTCCAACTGATCAACTTGGGGATCGAATCTAGGATGGGGGAGGGAGGATTGCCTGGGTTTTCTTCCGTGTAGATCTTTTGAAAATGATCATGGGCTGCCTTTTTAATCTCTTCGAACTCTTGGATAACCTGACCATGAGTATGGATTTCTTTAATTGCCTTAAAAAAAATTCTACCTTCCGCATGTTTATGGAAGAAGGTTGTGTTTTTGTCACCATCTTTGAGCCAAAGGCATATCAATTTTTGCCTCGCGTTTTCTTCTTCTATCCTACAGGATTCATGGAGGTTTCTATGAAGAACTGTCTCTTTTTCGATGGAGGATATAATAATTTCCTGAGATTCTTGCTCCCTTTGGTGGATTTCCAGGGATTTCTGCGCTTCGATCCTTTGTTCTGTAGGGGATTTCTATAATTTGGCCCAGTTTCTAAGAGATCTTTTGAGACACCTTAACTTTTCTTCCCAAACATAGAAAGGTGAGCCAGAAATAGGGGAGTTCGAAACAGAGTTAACAAGGTTATGGAACCCATCCTGGTTAATCCAAATAGGACTAAAATGAAAGGGAATGGGGCCCAATTTGTTTTCTTCTACCAAATCAAGAAGGATTGGCTTGTGGTCAGAGGCTCCGAAGGCCAGAATTTTGGAGTCGGATCTAAAGCTAAGTATAGAAAAGGACTGCTGGACCAGAAACCTGTCTAGCCTAATTGCAATGTGACCCGGCCCAGCTCTTTTATTGGATCAGAAGGATGTCAGGATTGGAAATTCGGATTAGATCTCTCATAGCTTCCATATTTTTCTTGCTACCTAACCCTCTACAGTTCCAGGAGACAATCTTCATTATTTACCTTTGGCATATTTGGCAATCCCTTTGGGCTGCCCTTTCTGTCTTGTATTCTTGGGATTCATCATTGATTCAATAGTGGCTTGAGTTCCTATGAGCTTGTCCTTGTAAGAGGATTCCTCCCTTTTTTCTTCGTCTGATTTCCTTCCCACTTTGGATTTTTTTTCACCAGGGGCGATCTCTCCACTTCACCTTCTTCCTCATCAGAGGCCTGCTCCTCGGATGAGAGAGTAGGAGAGTTGGGGATCAGGGACTCAGGTTGAATCTCCTAAGTGAATCCAATGGCGGAGGGGTCATCTGCTTTAGGGTTTGGAGACTCCCCAGATTCATAAGTTAGAATTTCGTCTTTTTTTATCTCCATGTTTTCAGCTACATGATCTGGATTTGCAGTTGCATGCTCCTCCAAGCCGTTTCCTTCCTCAATCCGTGTTTGATTCCTGACTTTTGCTTTCCTTTCATGGCCCAGATTTCTTTCATCTTTCTTATAGATCTACCTTGGGTTGGATCTATTTTTTTTGTTGCATGAATCCACCTTTCTTCTGGATCCTTTTCTGATAGATATATTGGCCTCTTAGGGAAGCTTTTTTGGAAGTGCCCATATTCATGACAATGTCGACATTTAAAGGGGAGCTGCTCATAGTCAAGCTTTTGAAAATGCTCCCAGTCCCCCACCGTGAGCTTGACTGCTCAGGTAGACCTGCTTCAAGGTCTACTTCAACGTAGATTCTGGCACAATAGTAGTTTTCCTTGGGGAAGGCTTTGTCAATAAACTTCCCCAGTTTGTTCCCAATTGCTTCTAAGGAGGAGGGAGTCCAGCAATGAATCCAAAGATTTGGCAGACGAACCCAAACTGGGACCGCCTTAGGGAGGTCCAAAGCCAGATCAAAATCAGGAGTCCATCTATTGAGGTAGAGACCTTGGGGACCCATAAAGTATGGGTCGTTTCGGAAGATCGGATCTTGATCTTCTTTGGAAATGAATTCGAAGAGAAAATACCCCCTTCCAACAGTGTAAAAGGTCACACTATTGGAGATTAGAGGTCTCCAGTTCTTTTGGATCCAGTTATCAGTGGTCTTGGGAGAAGGCCATAGTCCAGTGAATTGACCAACCAAAGCCCGATCCACCAAAGAAACTGTGATATGCATAGGATGTTGAGGGGGCAGGTCAATGATGGGAATTTCATCAACCCTCCGGGGATCTTTGATTTTCCAGAAATCAACAGCCTGAACGCCTTTTCATCATCACTGGGACCCGAGGGAGGGCCATCCCAGACGAACGACATGCATGCTTGACAAGAGCGTCGTAGCTCAAATCCAAAGTTGTGCAACAGCACGGGAACCAAGGAGAGAACCCTAGCATGCACGAGAGTGATCCGCCTGATCGCTAATCTAGATTGTACACTAGGTGTAACTCTTAGTTGGTCATGTCTACCTCATTTCCAAAGGACTATCAAACTAGAAAACAAGATGTATAGCCACTTGAAAAATGATTAAGAGATCTTCTTACAACCAAGTTCTATTTTTCAACATTTTCCAATGGAAAGCGTTCTTCTTCCCCCATGCAATTCAACTTTAAGCAATCAAAGAAATCGAATCATCCTATGTTGGATGCATTATTGACATCATTGGTGTTGCCACAAAAACATCCCCTACCTCCCCTATACATAGGAAAGATGGGTCAGAAACTATAAAAAAAAGTCCATATAATGGACATGTCAAGATGTAGCATGGACATCACTTTATGGGGAGACGTTGTCATGTAGAAGGAAAGGACTTGGCTAACTTGTGCTCTAAAAAATCCCACCCTTTCCTTGCAATAAAGGGATGACTTGTAGTCGATTTTAATGGTAAGAGTCATCCTTATAAACCAAGATATACCTGAAAAGCATATGCTTGCACCATGGTTTGCAAAATAAGGCTTCCACACTTCATCCCCATCCAAGTTGACTACATTATATACAAATGTTCCAAAGCAAATGAGAAAGAAAAGAACCCTTCTTAAAGTTACGAAAATCCAACCCTATGAAAGAGATGAATGGGTCTTTCGTAAAATCTACCATAACACAAATTTTTCATGACAACTTCTACTACCTTGCCTACCCTTTTACCTTTACTTGTTGATGGAAAACAATGTATTAAAAAACTTGTCAACAGTGTTACCAATGGATGGCATTGTCCCAAATGTGAGGTTGATTTGTCTGATTGTGACTAAAGGTATTTGCTTAAACTCATGCTTCAAGACCACATTGCATCTCCCATCTCTATCATCGTGTTTGAGGATACATCCACTGAACTCCTCAATACACTACAAAGGATATACACTTGCTTTCTTCTGATCCTTCCTCCATCAAAGACATATTTTCTAAGGTTGAATGCACACAACTGTTGTTCACATTTTTCATTAAAATGGAAACTTTTCAAGACAAGCCTCAATTGAAGGTCACCATCATGCGCTTGGGCATCTAGATTTTGTAGGTGGCAACAAATTGTTATTCCATGAAATTACCAAAATGTGTCACGCATAAACAGATTTACAAACTTGTATTCTCTTCTTTTTGTAATATTTTAATTATAGATTTTCCCTAACAAGTTTTGCCATACAGGAAAACAAACATATTCCATTTCATATTGTTATAGCTACAATGTTTGTTACAGGTATAAATTAACTGAGAGGGGGGGGTGAATCAGTTAATTAAGATTTTTCACCCAAATTACTTCTTTTAACTTAGAATCAATAAACTTTATGGCAGTCAATCTTTGCTATGAATTCAGAGTTATAAACATAATAGCAGATAGCATAAAACACAGCATTCAACCACAACATTTAATCACATATATGATACACATATATTTTCACGAGGAAACCCATAAGGGAAAAACCTCTTCTTCTTATGATGTCAAAGGCTTCAATGGTTGTACATTACTTCTTATTTGAGCACCGACTCAAAGAGGCTGCAACCTCTGAATGCAAGCACCAACTTGCTGAGAGCACCAACTCTCACTGTAACCCAGCACCAACCAGGTGGAAGCACCAACTTCCAGTTTAACCCAGCAACAACTGGGTGAAGACACCAATCTTCAATTTCTACAAGCACCCACTTGCAGACGGAGACATAAAGTCTCCACTAGCACCTCCCTACCTCCCTTATTTGCTAGACTTTCCAATAGAATCAAAATGTAACAATACATATATGTCTCTGCTTACCAAACCACTCTGCTCTGTTCAACATCAGCTCTCTGCTCCTCTGTTCTGTTCAACTGTTCAGCGCATTCTTCTGTTCCTTTGATCTGCACACCGTTATTCTCCTTAAAAAAAAACAACTCACTCTCACAACTGTTTCTGCTTAATATATATCTCATCTTCTGAGTTCATTTCTCTCTCTGTTTAATCGAAACAATATCCTCAAACCGTTGCAGAAACGGTTCAGCTTCAACATCCTCAAACCGTTGCAGAAACGGTTCAGCTTCAACATCCTCAAACCATTGCAGAAACGGTTCAGCTTCAACATCCTCACAAACCCTCTGTACACATTGAATGATATATATTCGAACCATCTCTCCTTTTTTTTTTGGTTCCTTACTCTTCCTATTCCATCTCCTTTCGAATCATCATTACAGGCAGTTACTAAACGATTCACAATTCAGATTCATCATAACTGTTAATCCACCTGCTCGAATTCTCTTCGAATCCTCAACTGTACAGGGCTCTTCGTATTCATCTTCAAAGATTACACTGGTACAATGGTTCAAAGAAGCGGTGGGTGAAACGTCGGAGCTCACAAGCAACATCTCCTTCCACAACATCGGAGGTCGGAAGAGGATCTCCTTCCGCAACGTCAGAGCTCGCAAGCAACATCTCCTTCCGGAAGTCGGAGGGGTTTTGACATCGGAAGCCAAAAGCTTCATACAGCCGCAATGGCGTGAAGAAAAAAGACTATGGACACGCGATCCGCATCGAAAGTCCGAGCGCTTTTCACTTCGGGTGCTTAGCTAGTTTGAGAGCCGCAACGGGGGGAAGAAAAAGACTATGGACACGCGATCCGCATCGAAAGTCGGAGCGCTTTTCACTTCGAGTGCTTAGCTGGTTTGAGAGCCGCAACGGTGGAGATCAACAGGTTATAGCCATGCGACACACATCGGAAGTCGGAGCGCTTTACACTTCAGATGCTTAACCACTTTGGGAGCCGCAACGGCTGAAGCAAAAAGACAACAACCTCCAATCTAAAACTTTAGTCTGAATCTCAGCCGATTGAGCTAGAGTTCATCGGAGGAAAATATCGGAGCTCGTTGTTTATCATTCTCCCACAACGGCGGAAGCACAAATGACTAAAACTTCCGCAAGGCGTTCGATGGCAAGGCCCCAACAACAAATACTTAATTTCACGCTCAAAACAGTTGTGAGGGTGCACGGTTAACATTTGGTGATAACCTTTGGCGGAGTTTCCAGTTGGCATTTGACATATGGTTCCATTTTGGCACAGCTCTGTCATATATATATAATCGTTATAGTGGAGTTCAGATCCTTGGCATGGCGGGAATGTCTCACATATGGAACTGTTCGTACTTCGCAATTTTTGTGATATCCATTCGGTAAGTGGATTTTCCATAGACTTTAGTCTGAATCTCTAGCACCTCCCACTGCTCGATTTTCTCCATTGATACTTGCGTGCCTGCCTCTTTTTCAATAGATTGCCACATCCATTTGACATCAGTTCCCCTTCTCTTTATAGAAGATTGCCATCAATGACAATACACTAAAACTTTAAGACTGAGCACTAGCCACCATCTATTAGTCCTGAACACACCACTCTGAAAGATATTCCAACAATGTTTACATTTGCATCTACTCTTATATACTTTTGGTTTGGTTTTGTATTTTTAACTTTTGTTACAAGTTATTTTTCATTTCCATGCTCTATGTTCAATTGTCATATTACGACACATGTGCACACCTTTTACATTCACCTCTTGCTGCAATGCTTTCTTTTCTCTATGTACTTTCTATTCAACTTATACTTTTTTTTCAAAAAAAATATTTACTTAATGTATAATTTTCCTTTCTATTTACATGCATTCCCTTTATTATTATGTCTCCGACAGGGGATATATATATATATATATATATATATATATATATATATTTCGGTGACCCCCTATTAATTTTCCCTAGACTCTATATTTTTTCTTACTTTTATAGTTATTATATAGTTGAAAACCTATTTTTTTAAACAAAGTTTTAAAAAATAACATTTTTTTAATTTTTCATTGGTGGTAGGTAGCTAACATAGTCCTCGATTTTCCCTTCCCGGGATCTAGCAGTGAGCCGACGTCACTACCTACATTATTATCATGATATCTACCATTGTGTAATCCTCCATTGTTGTATGCACTAAGCACCCATAGTTATGTCCCCAACCGGGGAAATTTATGCTTCGTGAGGTTGTATTAATTTTACTTCAGAAACCTTGGTGTGTGCAATGTTATGATATTTTTTTTAATTTTAGTTTTTTGTTTGTCGATCATTGGGCAGGACGAGCTGGCATCACACCTCGGGAGTCCCCTCCTAGGAGTTAGTGACACTCTTATGTAAGCATGCATTAAGTTTGTTTTATTGTTTCGTGTGGCAGGTGGCTTTGAGGAAGGGTGGAAAGCTTAAAGGGGATGTATGTACGACGGTAATTGGGGCTGTTGTCCATTACTTAAACTACTTGGAATTCTCAACTAATGTTTGACAACGAAGATTGAGACATCGCCCAACTCATAGTAATTGCTTGGATCCTCGCCCCTTTTAAAATTATTGCCACCAATGTTTCTCCTCATTGGTTACCTTTTTCGGCATCACAACTTGTGCACATGCTACTATTTAATCCTCACCTCGGCTATAAGGAGGAAACTATGAATTCCAAAGGAATGGAATGAATCTTTTTGCAATCAATCCATTTCTCTATGTGTGTTTCAAGATTTGTTATCCTAAAATATGCAAGTGGAACCTCTGATCATTTCCTGTTAGGAGAAGACATTCGAAGGAAAGATCAACAAATTTGGTCTAGTTCATTCGAATAAAGTGGTTCCCAAAGGATGCATCACAATGTATGTAGGCGAAGAGAAGGAGTGTTTCATCGTTCCCATTAGGCATTTGCATAGTTTTGAAAAATTCCACTCCTACTCTGAATAGATTTGAATTTACAATTCAATCTTCTTCCCATAATCAGTGGAGGGAGGATAATGAATTTGGATATGGATACAGCACCCCGAGCAGGAAACAGTGACTACAATGATTACCTTGGTCATGTTGAATATCAAAGGGAGGAAATGGAAAACTGTGGCATTTGTTTTGAGGACGTGAAAATGGAATTAGGTCCTACCATCATAGATATTATTATTTGTGTATGGATAAGCACATCGAGTTCACATTGACTTTACATCGTCAACCCTCCATTCCATTGAATTGGATTCAGTAGATATCTCTATTATTTCACTAACTCCATGGGTTCATGTAGATCTTTGTGCTATGTGTTTAAGCTTGTGATGGTGCGAATAATGTTCATTCATTTTGAGCAACTGTTTGGTTTGGCTGACGAAATTACTTTATTCATTAAATTTGCATTCCCTCGGATCTTGGTTCCTCACTAATATACACAATTGATCATGATAACCATGCGTGCTCCAACTTATGCCTTTCATTACTATTTGTGTTCTGCATTTCATAATACTGTTAAAGCAGCTGAGGTCAAAGCCAGTCTAAA
The DNA here is from genome assembly GCA_001517045.1 of Pseudotsuga menziesii. NCBI lineage: Eukaryota > Viridiplantae > Streptophyta > Pinopsida > Pinales > Pinaceae > Pseudotsuga > Pseudotsuga menziesii. Next base: position 22,682 of record LPNX010551799.1, on the reverse strand, counting down.
TCTGTACTCTTGATAGAATCACATTATAGTTAATAATATGTATATGGTTTGTTCTTTATCTGATTATTTGTTATAGTATTCCTTCTAACAGTAAAATGCACCAATGTATTGGATTTAAGGAGGTAAAATGCGCCAATGTATTGGATTTAAGGAGTGGAACTAACGACTACAGCGACAATAAAATGTGCCATTTATTAGATTTGAGCATGTTCATACATCTTGCAGGATTATGTCCATATTTGCACTGGAGAGGGATTGTTTATCAAGTTGTTGCCTTAATTTGGTTCAAGGTACGTATTCTACTAACAATCGTTTTTCATTTTCCTGTTGGGTTTTCGCTATTTTGGTACTGAAATAAGTGAATCTATATTGTCCCCGACCATGTATGTGTTACCTTATTGCAACTTCCAATGATGAATACATTCGATGGGATAGGGAGAAAAATATTTGATAATGGAAGCAGTGCTGCAAGGGAGAAGGTCTGGAAATATTTGAGATGTTGAAGTTGTTTGGAACATTTCGTTTTGGTGGAAGTTTTTTTGGTGAAGAGATGATTGAATAATTTGTTTAATGGGTGTATTAAGTGGATTGGGTTGAGTGTTGTGAATTGCAAAGTTTGACTTAATTATGATTTCACTGAATGTTTTGACTTATTAAATTGGAGTTGCTAAAAACTAGAACCTAAATATTTAATATAATATCGTTGTTACCACTTCCAAATCAAAGAAAATGTTATTATATTATAATATGTAGTCGGGTTGTAATATTTGGCCATTGTAAAACCACGAGGATTCGATCCTTAATATATTTATATTTGATCATGTTATTGTTTATTTACGAAGCATTACATAGAAAACATGTCTCTATTATACCTTTATTTTGTAAGTGTTAACCTTCTTTGCTCAAATAATAATGAAAGAATAATAATTTATAAGCTCAAATAATAATGAAAGAATAATAATTTCTAATCTCAAATAATAATGGAAGAATATTTGAGCACATATGGTGTTTATTGTCTCTGCTTAAGTAATAATGGAAGACCATTATTTATTACATGCCATAACTTGATTTTGTTTTCTTGAATTAAATAGAAATTTTGTATGCACAAAATAACTTTTAATCCTCTTAAACCTTTAAAATACTATGTCCTCCCTTAAGTGGATTCTCAATATTTTAGCAATATAACAAGGGTTTCACCCTCTTTGTTAATGTAAATTTACATAAAGTTAAGTTAAATTCAATGGATATCTACAATATTTAGAAATGGTGCCTATAAATTTATAACTTTGTAAACCCTTTTATAAGAATTCAACATATCTATATTTATATTTATTTGTTGAAATATATCACTATTACAAAAAATGCTATAAATTCAGAATTAAACAAACTTCTTTGCATATGGCTCTTTATATCATTTTTTAGTTTGCACACATGCAAATTATTCTTTTACATAAACACACCTGCAAAGGTAAAAATACTATGTAGATTTACAGGAAAACAACACATCAACCCATAGTAATTATTTAATTAAGAAATACTCATTACACAGTAATAAGGAAATTTGTTTAAGATGATTTCCATTCCAACAACTCTCTACTATGTCATCACATAATTTTTCATTCGAGAATGGAGTTAGAATGGAGTTAAAAGATGAAGACAAAGAGATGGTAATTGTCCCTTTGTTTGAGTTGTCCTTGATCTTTGTTTGAGTTGGGAAACAAAAGATGTGGTTTGGATTGTAGTTGGTTAAGTATATGTGAGTGACAGATCGATCACACAAAAGTAACCAGAGCCTACATAACTAGTGTAGAATGTTCTGTTATGAGTCATCGTCCAAGTTGTGATATTATTTATATGTGACATGTGCTTTTTATAAGTTTCTATTACACCTAAATATATTTCCAGAATAGTTGTTACGAAATCCATAGTGTGATGATGTAGGTTTGCATCCTTAAGTTAGATCCATATTCATTGAGGAGTTGTATTGTTCCCACTGTG
>LPNX010551799.1:4152-20302 GCA_001517045.1 Pseudotsuga menziesii | reverse complement strand
AATTGCAAAATTTAATCATATTGTAGAGTTAAACATTTACTAAAAATCAAGTTGGATGATTGTTTTTATAGTACTTCCATTTATGGCATGAATATAGGGATGCCATCCTCTAAGAAGTTAAATATGGCAAGGTGGGCAACTGTGAAGAATAGCGTGAGCAAAAGGGAACTTGAGTCTAGAGTCTTCTTAGTAGTCAAATCTCTATCGTCCTCAAAAGGTTACCTAACTAGGCTGTAACAAAATTTATTCTATTTTTATTGAGTTTTAAGTAGGCTATAACAAAATTTATTCTATTTTTATGGAGTTTTAATTTTTGCATGGTCAATTGCAAACCACCAGCTAACACAGATGCTATGTCGGGGACATTGTCACCCCATGGCTCTTGTTTCATTTATCTAATTTTTAGCAATATTTTCCTTTCAAATACATATATTCAATGTTAACATATGCTTTCCAAATAAATAAATAGATTTTCATGTTTTCCTTCTTCAATTTACCTCTTACAAATATATATCAATAAAAAAACATTTTTATTTTACAATTGTTCACAAATATATGCCCTTCTTTCCAGATGCAAAACAAAACAAAAAATTTACCCTTTTTTACACTCAATTGCAATATTTAATGGTTTTATAATCATATATGAGGATAAAGATATATGTAATGGTTTATAATTTGATATGGGGATAAAATAGTGAAATCAAGTGAAAGAAAGGGGCAATTTAGGATCCCATCACATATCACACTTGTAGGAAATGTTTTCTGTATATAGGGAATGTATGATATAATTCAGCCTTGTGCATATCTCGCGAGCCCCAAAGGAAAAAATTACAATGCAAGGATCTAGCTTTCTCTCTAGAACATGGATCATCATCACCTTCATATAATCACATTATTTTCATCATCATCATCGTCATTGTCATCATTCATGTCATTGTTGATGATGATGACTAATAACTATGGTGACAATGACAAAGATAATGATTATGATGATGACAATGCTAGCATTTAAGATTTGGGGAGAATCTCCAAGGTCACAACCATCTTCATCATCATAGTTAATGTCATCGTCGTCGTTGTCATCATTGTCAATGTCGTCATAATTGTCAATTTTGTCGTCGTCATTGTCATTATCACCATAATCATCATTCATGTCATCACCGTTGTTGTTGTCATCTTCATCATCGTGATTATCGACATTATCGTCAATTGTTTATAATTGCCTTTGGCATAAGAAATATCTTCAACCCAAAAATGTGATTAGTGGAAAATGGTCATGGATGACACATATGATCTATACATGAGAAATAAAAAAATTATGTTTTGGAAGATGATGATCATCATCAATGTCATTTCCAACATCATCACCCTCATTGTCATCATCATCATTGTCATAATCACCACCATCATCATACATTTCATTGCCATCATCTTCACTGTCAACGTCGACATTGTCATTGTCAATATCATGGTCATATTCATCATCATCATCATCATCATCATTTTCATCGTTGTCATCATCATTAACATCAATATCATCATAATCACAGTTGTTGTGAATATCATCATCATTATCCTCATCGTCCTCTTTGACATCTGGGTGTAAAACTAGACATAAAATTGGATGTAAAAGTTGACAAAGACATGGATGTAAAAGAGGATACAAATGTGGATGCAGCAGTGTGTGCAAAAGTGGATGCAACAAAAGTATATGCAAAACTAGATGCAACACCCAATGCAAAAGTTGTTAGTGATTGAGCAAAATATGAAGATAATTGAACTTTAAAAACTTTAATCCACAATAACAGTGCACATAAAACTCATCAATAATCCAAAGACATAAATCAAACCATAGAACACAGAATATACCATGGGAAAACCCTCCACCGATTTGGAGGATTAAAAACCCAGAAAACAATCTTAGAGTGTGATTGATAAGTGGCAGAGAATGATTACAACACAATGGTAGATTGCTTTCACATAGAGCACCAGAGAGTGAAGATCAAATGGGACACCATATCCAACTTGCCAAGTGCATATCACTTTAATAACAAGTCAAATGAAGGTATACAACAAAAATAGAATGGTTGCATGCATTAGTAACTTGTTAACACTTAGAACATTGATATATTTTCAATCATGCACCCCCCATTTACCTGGTGCCAAGCTAACACTCCATAATTATCTCCCACAAGAAGATATGCGCCCTCATTGACTTGGTGCCAGGTTGTCACCCCATAATTATCTCCCACAAAAATATATGCGCCTTCCATTAATTAACTAACTCTAATTGAGTGTACTGAACTGGATTAGATGGTACTACATGCAACTGAATGGAACTGAGTGTAACTGCATGCAACTGAGTGTAACTGAACAAAACTGAATGTAACTGAACATAACTAGTATGGAACTAGTGATTTTCCATCAGTGTCAATTCCAACAACCACTTGCACAAATTAAGGAGTTGATTCCTTAATTAACTAAACCATAACTAATAATCAACTGATGTCTTATCAATTCGAGTTCACTTGGTGTCAGCATGGGTAATTCGAATTCTCTCTCCATCTCTGTGCTCATATTAATTTTCTTTGCAAGGCCCATATCTATTTTCATTAATTCTATAGCATATCATACTCATAAGATTGTTTCTGAACCTATGATCATATGTATTACCCCGGGTCATATAGTCACTTGCTAAAGTAAATCACTCTGGGGGTAGCTAATCCCTAAAGGAGACTTGTAGCACATGTGGACAATGACTAGCCATACATCACATAGTATATCATCGAGACTTAATACAACATAAGTCATGTGAAATTAATACACATAAGTTCCAGACTTGACACAACAAGTCTCAGATCTTAACATAAGTTCATGATCTTAACCATAAGATCCTAGTATAAGCATCTCTCCCGAATATGACAATGTCATGTGAACTTAATACAATATAAGTTCCGGACTTGATACAACACAAGTCTCAAAACTTAATAAAACATAAGGTCATGGAGAAGATATGAATCTAATTACAACATAGATTCCAAACTTTATTACAACACAAGTCTCAGACCTTAACACATAAGGTCATGGAGAATAACTCCTGAAGTTGTACTCTCAACAAAAGTGGAAGCAAAAAGGGATGCAATAGTCGATGAAAACCTTGACACAAAAAAGGATGTGAACGTGGATGCAAAATTGGAAGCAAAAATAGGTGCAAAAGAAAGTGCAACTTGGCATGCAAAAAAAAGTGGTTGCAAAAGTGGATGCAGCCGTAGATGCAACAAAGGAGAAAATTATGGATTCAAAACGAGATGTAAAAAGGGACGAAAATGTGGTCACAAAATCATAAGCAAACATGGATGCAAAAGAGGGTGCAATAAGAGTAGTCTCAAAACCTAGATGCAAAACCCAGTGTAAAATTTGGCGCAAAAATATACACTAAATCTTGCGCAAAACTAGGCGCTAAACTCAATGTAAAACCTGGTGATAAACTCAGCGCAGAACCAAATGAAAACTACACTATATTTAGTGTTGACTTTAGCAAAAGGACACAAACAACATCGAAAATAGTGTCGACTCATGAAATTGCACTGACTTGCTTAAGGAAATGAAGACAAGCACATTAAAAGGGGATCCAGACACAAAAAAGGAAGCAAAAAGGAAAGTTAATCATAGGGTTTTCTTGTAGTGACAACAACTTAAAACAATTTGAAAATTGAATGCTATATAAAATGAATGAATGGCAGGTTGAATGTTGAAGGATGATTACAATATATTGAAATAAAGAAACAATATCAATACTTCAAACCAAAGCCTTTCCATTCCTTCCACTTTGAAATAATGGTTGGGAATTGGTAGCAACTTGGCCCACCCATGCTCCACCTTCCAAGTCTAATGCCTTGATGTGAAACTTGTATATGCAATCATCATTTTTCATGTTCTTGAATCACTTGTAATAAGAACACCCCGAAGTGCCCTGTCTCCTATTTCCTGTAAGTTTTTAGGATTTTTTGAGAAGGGTATAACTTCATTGAGTTCCTCTTTCACGACATCAATTCCTACTAAGTCTTGCAAATGCATGGGTTTTCTTTACTCTCTTCATTATGTTGAAAGCACCTTCTATAGGGCCAACCTTCATTTTTTTTACACCATAATGCATTTCATTGTACACATTTCACACTTTATTTTCTTTTCCTATAAAGGAGTCTTAGGCATATCTTATCCACCAAGGATTATGTTCAATAGATATCAAAGTCGTAATAGAAGGGGATATCCATCAAGGAATCAACTAAAAGTAAATCTAAACATTTGTTGAAATAAACTATACTATGGCTTCTAGTGAACTTAGACATTTTTTTTCGCTTCCATTTTCCATACCAAGTACCATATCGATGCAATAGTTTCTTTTGTAGCCTCGGGCCATGCCAATCACAAATCCACTTGGATAAACTATGGAATAATGAACTTAATTAAAGGGAAACCAAATCGAACCGTGATCTCTTTAATAATATGCTTGAGTTTGTCAAAGTGCCAAATAATTGGTTCATATACCATTCTATACCAAATAAAATCAAAAACTTTATAGCAAAGCTTTAATGGAAAAATAATTTGAACTCTTAGTTCCCATTCCTTAAATGGTATTGACATAAACTCTATTGTGTTCAAAATGCATGAAGTGACCATTTTCACATAAAATCGATCGAAGACGGTAAAGTTTTATTTAATTCAATGGGAATCCTTTCCAATGTTTCAATATATTCAACCACAACAACACCACAATCAATCATGAGGGAAATTCAGTCGATATCTATGGGGGAATATGAGCTTTTCCAAACACTTACCATAATTTACATGCTTCAAGAGCCATATTTGGATCTTGTATTTATTTCCTTACAACACATATTCAATGGAATTTCTCATGTGGGGTTGTAGGAAATCAAGCTAAATCTCAAGTAGTTCAACCAACACAATACATAACAATTTCCTCACTTCAGCAACATGATCCTGAGCAAGAGTAAATAGGATGTTAAGATATTGGTCCATTAATAATAACAATGTTGTAAGCATAAACACAATAAATTGGTTTACAGACCAAGTGACTGTTGGAAAGTGATTTGAGCTATTAGCAAGGCCCATCTTCACTTCAAATGAATATAGAGGACTCATATGATCAATCATGGTTGGGTGAATGAGGGCATCCATAGTTGAACTCGATCCGAAACAATTTTCAGTTTTTTTCTTGTGAAAAAACAAATATGGATCAACCAACCCCACATCAAATTAAATGTAGCCTTGCAAAATTCAACATCAAAAGAAAGCTCCCCATGAATTGGATGCCTTATGTCTTAATCGAGCCTTCCATGTGTCCACCATATTGATGATTGTCATCAATTGAGGATTGCTAACATGAAAACCTTTAAATTTGTCCTTGCTGCCTCGTAAGGTATAAAACCACTTATCCACACATCATTTCTAAATGAATTGTGGGTCCATAAGTTTTTTTGGAAAAATCACTTTCCTTTGCACTCAAAAAAACCCTTTTTGCATGGTTTTCAAATTATGAAATCATATGATGACATGGGATTTCAATCTAACAAGATCAATCTTACTGAGCACGATTCCTACTTCCCTTTGCAGATCTCACATGACAAAAACAATAGAGGGCCATTGCTTCTTTTATAGTTGGTCTTTCTTAGTGATAATATCTCAACAACTTAACCAAGTAATCAATTGCCTCAAAAACAACTAGATGTCGATTGCCAACATTAATGAATTTTGAACTCTATTGAACTCCAGCAAGTGCCTCAAAATGAGGATTGAACTCTATTCAATATTTGTTAAAATAAGCATTTAACTTGTCCATGCCAAGGACCCTATGCAATCTCAACAATTTGATCATAATTGTCATGAACATAGAAGAATGACTCCTTCTAAAATATCATCCCTACAAACATACATCCAAGGATCCACATATCTAGTGAATAGTCAAAGTCTTGCAAATCAAGAAGGAGCTTTGGACCTTTAAAGTATCTTGACACAACCTAAACATTATACTCCTTCCCATGATGAAAATTTTCTAAAAGGACCCAATTTATGAGATGAAGTTTCATGTGCTCATTGATAATCATGACATTGTGCGGATTAACATCATGATGCATGATTCACTGGGAGTGACAATAATCTAATGCCCTTAGAAGCTCATAAATATAGTATCGAATTTCAAAATCTGTTGATGTTGGACAAAGGATTTTGAAATTTGTGTTCTTTACCTATTCAAAAATCAGTAAAGAGTTTAGATTGTTAGTTCCAAACTATATCAAGTATTATAACGATACCTAGACCCCACAAAGGTTTTGCAATTTTTTTATGTCTCTCTTGAGCTTCTTCTTCTTGACAAGTTCCAAAATTTTAATAATGCATCGCTCATTGTTACATTGTTAATGCTATCTAAAAAACCCTCATTGTACTTTCCCTGACAAGGTATCATCCTTGATAACATTTGTTAAACTATACTTAAATTTCAAATATTTTATGACTATAGTTTTAAACTTTACCACATTACTATGGTTGCAACAATCTCACCATGTGCCAAATTTATAAAGCATCTATGATGAATTCACCTATCTTGATGAAAATTTTAAACTAGGACATTAAATGTTACAACGATCACAACAGAAAAAACCTACAATTTTATTTGTTATTCACTTATGGTAATTAATCACAATATTAAACTATTGTAAATAATGATTTGCGTTGCATTATCAAACTTTCTTTGTGTCTAGAGGAGTTAGGGAGACTTATGGTAATTGTGCATGCATGTCTCTTACTGACTAATAATATCACCAATACATACATTTCTTGATCATTCCATCAATAATTCAAAACGACGTTAAAAAAATTTCAAAATTGCTTGTGTCTCAAAGTGGTGTGGTGGGTCTACCATGATGCATATAAATCATGCCTAGTTAGAAGCATCTACTTTGAAATTGAAGGCTTGATTAATGCTAGTCAACGTGAGGAAAATAACAATCACTACCCAATGATTAATCTATATGAATACTCTTGTTGCATGACCCCCCAATTGATACATACTTGTGATCCAACTTGTTAAGTGGACGTGCTACATAGGAAAGATGCATTATAAAATCTCTTAGGTAATTTACCATTCTCATGAAATCTAACAAGTGATGGATATTGTTCAATGGTATCCAATCGACAATGGTTGAAATCTTCCGAAATTTAATGCTCAATCCATTTTGCTTCCAACATAATCTAAGATAAATGAGTTCTTGTTGCTTAAATGTACACTTATTTATGTTGACAAATAATTTCCCTCCACACAACACTACAAATAATTAGTTTAAATGGTGTAAATGATCCTATCACGTAAAACATGTATGCTTCCTAGATGCAATATCATGAATGAAATAAGACAATCTTAACACTTCATTTATCATCCTTGTGAAGGTTGTAGGGGCATTAGTATGCCCAAATGACATTGCCATCCATTCAAATGGTCCTTGTCATGCCTTCAAGGTTGTATTGCACTTATTCTCCAAATTTAGGCATCTAATGGCTTTATCCAAACATGAGTTCAATCCTACTAAAATATTTCACTTCTACAGACTAATGTAATAGATTATTAGCATTTGGCAATGCATACTAGTTTTTTAATGGTGATACTATTTAAGCAAATAATCCACACATCCTCCACATGCCATCCTTCTTTCGAACTAATACAATGTTAGGGCCATAAGGCTGCAGTGAGGTGGGGTATATGTGGAATCTATCCAACAACTCTTGAATTTGCTCCTTAATTTCTTCATTTTCAAAGAATCAAGGCCTACATAAAGCCTCGTTTGGCATAACAACTTTATCTTTCAGGTCAATTACATGTTCAATTAGATGGCTTGGATGCATTTGACGAGGTTCTCATAGCAACTAAAGATAACACTATAATAGCCCATCCATCTGCTTCTATTAGTTTGACCTCTCTTATCAAACTAGAAGCATGTTTTATGAGTTCCCATGGTCTTGATGACAATTAAAAGTTGCTAATTTATCTTCCTTTTTGGGGTCACAAAACGATCAAGGAAAACTATTACGAGGCATTGATTGGTTTATGAGCTTCAATGACAAAAGCTAGTGCTAAGATGGTTGGGTATTTTTACATCATCACCACACATGCTTGGGAATTTTTAGTAGTTAGGATTGTTTCTTTCATAGTTAGTAGAATGCATCTCAATACCATTTTTCCATGGAAAACTTCCTCGGGGAAACTCCCCAAGCACTCTTTCACATTTCACGAATGATGCCAAAAGTAAACGTTGTTGACATACAACATGTATGCCTAACATCGAGGGACTAAGGTGTGTTTGACTTTGTGACCTCTTTGGCTAATATGACTTCAACATGGGAAGTCAAACCACTTGAGCCAACCCTAGGGTATTTTTACATTCCACTAACAAATGTATGGATACGTGAAAATAACTCCACGCACATTTAATGGAACTATGTTTATCTCTACTTCATAGATGTAATCGACTAATATGGAAAACTCTTTGTTGCATTTTCGTAAGACATAAATATTTGTTCTCTTTGAGCCAATTGATGAGTAGGGATACACACAAAAACATATTGCTTATTCATTATCTAGTTCAAATTAACTAGTGAAGCCAAACAAACAATAATATATTCATTCGCACAAACATTAGCATGTTTATATGGGCAATGAATCAACAACAAATTCCCATTAAGTTTATGAGAATGTCAAGGTATGGACAACTTGAAGTTGAGCAAAATATCCAAATAACCAACTATTCACAATATAATGATACTGACATTTATCATCTAGTAAAGGGATATACACATTTTGTCTTATAGTCTATTCATATTATTGATATTGAACAAAGTACAAAAATTCCCAAAGTAGAATAGATAAACAAGGAAGATGATTTGTCCTAACTATTGACCTTCCTTGCGTAGATTGTTGAGCTCCTCAACTACAACAATATGCTATGTCTACAAAAGAATCACTACATCATGTTGTGTAATGTATATCACATAATTGAAATTTATGTCTATGCTATTAGGTCACTAACACCACAAGTGTGTGACAAAGAATATCAATATGTCTATAACACAACATTATTTACCAAGTTTAATTTGTGCCAAATATTCACCATTACAATATACATCTAGCACCGATACCTCTATCCTAACATGTGTATAAAAACAATAACCAAATCCAAATTCTTAATGAACCTCTCTCATCTATTAGGTCAATTAAATATCAATTCAACTTCATTAATTTCAACCTTTTCGTTATCACAACTATACCAAACAAAGTTTTTTAAAACCATACCTTAAAAAGGGGTTCATTTATGCATGACCTTTAATGATTAGGACCTTATACACCAAGTTAATCTAGGACCTACTTTCCAAAGGAATCTTTATGAGTTGGGTTGATAGATGAAAGATGAACCCTTGAAAAGGTTAACCGAGGGTTTTATTGGGTGCTACTATTCATCACGAGGTAGTTCATTGAGTGATCAATTTCCTTCATAGTTCTCTAAGTGGTCATTTTCTTTCAAATGAACAACTACATGTACATAACTCCTTTTGAGAGCGAGAATTTAATGTCATAAAAAACAAAAACAAAAAAGTCTTTTTCTTTCAAAGAAGTTTATAACCATTTTAACCATGTGGCAAACCAGAATCCGCGATTATGAATAGATTAAACCTATTGCAACACCTAAACGGTCCGAGGGTGACAGATGTCGTCCTCCTAAAAATATCTAAATATAAAAGCTAGATTTCAGAACTCCGTGTCTCAGAATTCGCTCAAACCATTCCGATTTCCTCAGGGATGAGTTGCTGGAAACATCATTGAAGGGCAGTTTTGGACGAGCTGACAACTCCTTGAGTCCAGGTTCTGAATCTCCCTGTTTCTTTCTTTTGCCCTGTACATTTAGTTTGCCCACATGAATTTACAGTTGGGAGGTCTAATGCCTGTGGCTAATTCTAATGAGCAAATTATATTGGTGTTTTCTTACGTGGTTGTTCAAATTCAAGGCTCAGGGTTCCTCCAATGTGTCGCTCATACAATCTGTTCAGGGTTATGGTTGGTTTAATATTTCCACTAAGGCACAAGCTAGGAGCTGGCTGTGTTGCATAGTATCTGAACAGTTCTCTCGCATTCATTCATGCTTTTTCCATAATTTTAAGTAGAACAGTGGGCGGACACAAGGGTTTTGAGAAAGAAATCTGCGATACTGATGTGATCTTTTATCCATTTTCCTCTTGGTGTGTTAATATTTCTAGTAAAATTGTCGTACATGTTAGGAGCTGGCTGTGCTGCATAGTATCTGAAAATTTCTTTTGCATTCATTCATGCTTTTAAAGTGCGCATAGTATCTGAACATTTCTTATGCATTCATTACTTTCCCATGCTTTCAAGGTGCATAGTATCTGAACATTTCTTATGCATTCATTCATGCTTTTTCCATGCATTTAAGTATCACAGTCGGCGAACACAAGGGTTTCGAAAAATAAATCTGTGATATTGATGCGATGTTTTATCCTTTTTCCTCTCCCGCGATGTTTTGTTTTCATTCATTTTCCTGTCCATGTGTTGAGTAGCGTCAACTTCTTCAATTCGGTGCTTCGCTGCCCATGTGTTGCAATCCTATCAACTGCCGAATTTCAATCCTATCAGCGGCCGTAATTCTTGCTGATGTGGAAATAAACTGCTTAATGTAGGTTGCAGGCGTGCTTCCTATACAGAACGAGCTAAATGGATGGATTACACTGATTCCAGTTGTTTTTTTATTTTAAAAAAGAAATTTATTTCTGTTTTTTGTTGTACTGCTTTGAAGTTGCCCGTTTAAAGCAATTATCCTGATATTAATTTATTAATTCTTTGGTGGAAGCCTGAAAGCCTCCCTTGGCATGTAGATTATAATATTTTAGAGTACTTATTAGCTGTGAATAGATTTGTCCGATGATGTAACCATAAACTGGTTAGAGTGGAGTGGCTGAATGTGTCTTTCTGGCAAACCTCAGCTTAAGATGCTTCCCTGGTAAGCCCCAGCTTAAGCCCCAGAGCACAGATACTGGACCTTCATTTCAACCATGGATTCACTGGATTTATTAATTTGCCTTCCTTAGAAATCCCAAAGCACAGTTCCATATAATCCGTCTTAAACTATCTTCCCAAAGCACTGTTGAACACTGGATTTATTAAGCTGGTTTCTTTATACGTTCCAGTGTACCCCCTACCATGGATCTATCTTTAGAGCAATGATCAATCTTCACTTCATCTTAAACCTGGATTTTTACAAGGCTTATAGCTGTTTGCCTATTATTATCAATTGCTATTATTATTGTTATTGCCCGCCCTCTTTCATGGGAAAGCCTTATTATTTTTATTACTATGTTGTGTAGTCTTTGGGAAATCCTTTCTTCAAATTGCCAGTCCACAACTGGACTTATATAATATATCCCCGGCTCCTCTCCGTCGTCAAGTCTTCACTACTACCGTTTCGCCTTAGTTGCTTCAGTTGGGCTTGCCGGCGATTGAGTTGAGTTGAGTTGAGTTGAAACGGAAGCGTCTGTCATGCCTCTGTCTTTCACCACGCATCTGTTTCACATCCAATTCGCCCGGTTCAATTTACGTCTTGTTTCCTTCAAAGTTTGGTGGTGTTTCCTGGGGCTAGTCTAATTAGCACAGCCACAAGTAAAGTGGCCGGTGAACACTGATAAACGCTGATAGGCGCGTTTAGCAGCTAGCCACGTAATTTTGTAAATTGCCCTGCAGCCTTGTTTTATCCAGTGGCTTGAAAACTTTTTTATGTAGAACGGAAACCGCTCGTATGCATGGAGGGTTATGTTTTTGAACCTGCGTTATTATATTGCCTTTATTATTTACAAGGGCAGTTTTTGGTATCCACCCCAACGGGCATAGGGCAAACCTAAGGAACTCCCATGCTCTTTCAGGTTCGTTTGATATGCAAGCTGGACTGCCAATTTTGTATTCCTCTTCTGGTTATTTGCGATATAGGGCTGTGTTTGCTCAGTCGTATTGTAAAGAAATGGTAGGAGAGCCTCCTGTGTAGTAGTTGCTGTGATCAGAAAAATGAAAGATCCACAGAAGCAGTGGAGTAAAAGAGAAGCAGTGGAGAAAAAGAAAGTTTGAGAAGAGGAAGCAAGTTTTGTAAGTTGCAGCATTGTGAATATGAATGTGTATTTTTCTTTGGTTTTTTGCCTGTGTGTTTGACAGTCCAGATACTGTAGAGTGTCTTTTATTCAATCTGTTTTTGTCTCACTCTGTTGGGCAAAGTAAGGTCAGTCATGTCGTGTAATATCTGTCATATTCTTGGTGTAGTCGGTGCAAGGTAAGGTCAGTCATGTCGTGTAATATTCTGTCATATTCTTGGTGTAGTCGGGCTGTCTTTGAGTCTGAGAAAATTGAGTCTGAGAAAATGGAATGTCTTTTGAGTCTCATAAACTGGAATGAATTGCAGTCAAATTTTGGGCTATGTCCTGTCCGCCTTCTAATGGCGTTATTGGAGTAATAAGTTATGACGGTTTCTGTGGTTTTTCATTGAAATTGCGTGGTGGGCTTTCATGTTGGGGAAGCTTTTTAGGAAGCTCTGGGAATGTGTGCTATTTTGAGGGCCAGCTTTGTGCGCCTGTCTGACAACGTTGATTTTCGGGTTTTTAGTGGGGTTTTTTGCGGGTTTTTCTGTATTGTGATGAGCAAAAATGTCAAATGTTGCGAGTGGTCTCTGTCTATGCTTAAAGCCTTAGGTTTTTTAATTGTGTAGAATATTTGCAAGGAAAGGAATTTGAATGCTCAGAAGAAAATAATTGCTAGGATGTGCAGGGGTTGAACTTCATAAGCGTTTATTACTGGGATTTTTGCGTCTGAATTCGGGCTTGATTTTGAAGCTTTCGTTCACGAGGTCCAATGTTAGAATCGCTACTGTGCTGCTTCATTTTGAAAAAAGGTTTGTTGTTGTTATGATGATTACAGCAGCAGCCCCTGGTTGTGTTTTTTTTGGACATCTAGAACCTTGTGCCCAAGAGTTTACACCAGGTCCTTCTGCTATGTTCTAGCCATCGCCACCTCCATCACCACCAATATTCTTACCGCATAGATGCATGACCATATATGTCCACATGTTTCATGTTTCACCAATGGCAGGTCAAGAACATGCATCTTGAACGCTGCTTGCCCATCTCCTCTTTCTTTCGAACTCTGGCCCATTGTCATAATTACCAGCATAGATTCATCTAAACGGGGATCTACCAAGCATCGATTCGAACTCTGGCCCATTGTCATAATTACCAGCATAGATTCATCTAAAAGGGGATCTACCAAGCATCGATTCGAACTCTGGCCCATTGTCATAATTACCAACATAGATTCATCTAAAAGGGGATCTACCAAGCATCGAGAGGGATCAAATAGCTAAGTCAGAGTGGATTTTGTTTTGAGGGAAATGTGTAATCCAATGCTTATGGTTTTAGTTTGGTTTTAGTTTATCTAATTTATGTTGTTTTATATATATATGCAATTCTAAATAATTTAAATTTAATTTAAGTGGACATGGCTCCATCCATGGAGCTGGGTTACACTTTTTGGCAAGGCGTTTTCCGCAAAAAACATAAAAATGTACTTCGATGCCTCAATCTTTTTCTTAAATCACAAGAAAATATTGATCGAGGTGTTAAGACCTCGATCGAGCTACTTGTGACTTAGCAAGAGCCAAGCCATCCCAAAGCTTTTTCTTAAATCATAAGAAAATCTTGATCGAGGTGTTAAGACCTCGATCGAGCTACTTTTGACTTAGCAAGAACCAAGACATCCCAAAGTCCACTTGGATGAGCCTCTATCCCAGCGTCGTGAAACTTTTGACTTGGCAAGAACCAAGACATCCCAAAGTCCACTTGGATGAGCCTCTATCCCAGCGTCGTGAAATAAAACATATAGTCACTTACCATAAGCATGAAGTAATATAGTGATAATGAGAGGTCGTGAAATAAAACATATAGTCACCTACCATAAGCACTAAGTAATAGTGATAATAAAGCACTAAGTAATAGTGATAATAAGATGAAATGAAACATATAGTAACAAGAGCCACAACGTGGCAATGTCCCCGCTATTGTTAATAGTTATTGCTATAAGACAAATAAATCTAAATATGAGAGTTAATTATTAAAAAAAACTGAAACTTTGAACACACATTTACAAAACCCTTATAGTTAAATTTTTCAAAGGCTTCTAAGACTACACAAAGAATCGAGGGCTTTGAGAGAACCCTCGGAGAGAACCCTCCTCGCTTTACTGTAACCATGACTAGTATTAGCATGGAAATTAAAACAAGAATTACTGAATGTAAATAAAGGATAAACCTCATGATATAGTAGTTGTACTTGTGCAAAAGACTCCAAATAGTCGGTTTCGATATTCATCGTTTCTCTATACTCCAAACAGTCGGTTTCCATATCCATCCTTTCTCTTGTCAGAGAAAGGAAAAAGACTCTCATGATATAGTAGTTGTACTTGCGCAAAAGACTCCAAATAGTCGGTTTCGATATTCATCGTTTCTCTAGACTCCAAACAGTCGGTTTCCATATCCATCCTTTCTCTTGTCAGAGAAAGGAAAAAGACTGAAAACCTTAGCCTAGGACTCCTCGATCTTACATGAAGAGTCCGACCAAATGAAAAATGGCTAGGAAGAATCAGCATTAAGAATTCTCTGTTCTAAACTAATTATATATGGATTTATAATTAAATTTGGTGAAAAAATCTAGCTTCACCAACGCCATTTATATATATAGGATTTATAATTAAATTTGGTGAAAAACTCTCGCTCTTCACCAATGCCATTCATATATATAAGATTTATAAATTTATATAGACTATGGTCCATTAAATGAGCCAATGAGCCAGGTCCCAAGATGAGTTTGACGACTAAAGGTCATATCACCCCAACTTTTCACCCTAAGCATGCTGCGATAGTATGCAAGAAAATGTATACCTGAACTAACTTTTTGATTTTTTAAACTAGTACTATGGTTTATAACTTTATCCTACAGGTTTCCATAGTAAAATTTCATGTCTTTTTTGGGAATAAATAAGCAACTATATCACCATACAGTTTACGAGTGAGCGCATGGAAATATATACACACCTGTATGAACAAAAGAGGCAAATCTTGTAGCTTCTGAGCTCCATACTCCTACAAAATGAGTTGGGCAAACGCTGGATTTGGATACCCGATATCTGGTAGTTGAGCCAATGTTAGCTCACTCGTGGCAGAAGTGAAAAGTGCTCCTTCACCATTACAGTCGATTTCAAGCCGACCCTCTTCGGAATTGAGAGCGAGTCTCCCTGCTGTGTAGTCATAGGGAACCAGCAATTTTCTAAGAGCGCTCGCAACTATCTCAGCGACGTCGTCCCGACCTCCTAATTTACCAAAGAAATGGAGGGTCTCCACCGTAAACACCAAATTCTGGTCGAAGTTAGAGAGGAACAAGAATCTTCTTTCTGTTTCTTCACCAGGAAACACAAGGAACGGCTTCTGCACTTTGATTTTGAGATCTAAAACTGGATCCCCTGATCCTATTTCCTCCATTGAAATGCAGAATGCCGAGATGCTCAGTGATCTGAGATTCGACTTTCTTGCCAGACTTATTAATAGCTAGGCTGCGCGTCCCAACGCCTCCTACTCTACTATTTTCGATGTTTCATTGAAAAGTGAATATGAAATGTTTCATTCATTGACATCTGGTCGTTGATTATATTTAGGTGTCTAACTGCCCGTATTCATGGAAGCCAAAGCACAGATAAGGTTTATGCAATCCATTGAATGGCTCGTGATGGTTCAATTTAACTGTAAATGCATTTTATGGGCATTGCTTCACTAGTACGTATTGGAAAATGGATAATTTCATAGAATCGTCCACGTAACTATTTTGCCAAATGGGACACAGATTGAGGTAGGCAGGTAGCACAAGTCGATCCTTCCAAGAGACTTGGATTCATCGACATTCCCAGTCATGGAAAAAAAACAAAATTTGTTCATACACCTTGGAACTAGAGATTAAAAACTGGACATGAAGCAGTAAACGCATCTGTATA
>LPNX010551761.1:207986-249380 GCA_001517045.1 Pseudotsuga menziesii | reverse complement strand
CAGGCAGTATTGCAGAATGATGGTCCTGTCATGCACTAGCTCCCTGATATAGTGCATGTGGATCTCTACATGCTTGGTCCTCTGCCTGGTAACTAGATCTGCGGATATCTTAATAGCACTTTGACTGTCACAAAAGAGGACAGTGGACAAAGTACTACCAAGATCAAACTTTGAAAGAATGCCTTGCAACCAAACTACTTGGATGCAAGCATTCACCGCTCCTTGATACTTGGCCTCTGTTGAAGATAATATTATGGAAGCCTGCTTTTTGCTAGACTAGCAAATGGGGCCACCACCAAACATGAAGACATATACAGAAGTAGACTTCTAATCAATAGAATCACCCACCCAATCGGAATCTGTGTATCCAACCAGCTCTAGCTTGGAGTCTACAACATAGTGAATGTCGTAGGTCCTGGTTCCCTGAATATATTGGAGGATCCTCTTGGCTGCCTTCCAATGAAGATCATGAGGCTGCTGCATGTATCTTGATACAACATTCACGGCATAATAGATATCAGGCCGAGAATGTGTCAAGTACAACAAGCTACCAATCAGCTATCTATAGATAGTGCAGTCCATCACAACAGAATTTCAACCCAAAATACGACAACTTGCATGTCTGAAATTCGACACTTCTCTGTCGCATTTTCGACACATACACTTTTTTTTGGCGTCGGTGGCGTAACGTCGGATCTTCAACATTTTACTAATGTGGGTCGAAGATCTGACAGACCATTGTGTCACATATTCGACCATTTTTCCTTCCAAAGTGCTAACCAAAATTGCATAAACCGTCGAAAATCCGACGTCCTCCAACCCTTGAAGCGTCGGCCTTCCGACGGACAGAAGTGTTGGAGGAATGGCGTTGTCGTCGGTCTTTTTATCTAGAAAGTGTCGAAAATACAACGCCCTCTGACACTGGAAGAGTCGGCCTTTCGACGCATTCCGACACTTGAACCGTCGGTCGTCCGACGGGCAGAAGTGTCGGAGTCATGGCACGGCCATTGGATGGGTTTACCGAAGTGTCGAAATAACGTCCAAAAAGCGACGCCTGTTGGTGCATTTAAAAAAAAATCCAAAGATTTCACTTACCCCCACATGGTTTCAAACTAGAATTTGACCACTGAAGGAAACTTGTTTGGACTAGACATTGGTGAGTTGACAAGCAGCTCAGATGATAGAGCAAAGGTTAATATGTGGAGTGTGTCAAAGGGCTCAAAGAGAGAGTCTTTACATTCAAAATTGTCAGACATTTTAGGAGTTGAGTTTGAGAATACAAGTGAGAACAAACCTGAGTTTGAGATTACAGGCAAGAAGAATCAGCAAGTTTCTGAATAGTCAGTGATGGATTTGAGAGAAAACACTAAAGAGCTGCCAATTTTGTCAAATTTCTATGAGCAACATGGTTCATTGTTTGCGGTCAATTCCTCCTCAGTCATGGATTGCAGGCCTGCAGAAAACAAGTATGTTGAGTATGTTCCCATGATTGGGGCCTGTTCCAGTAATGGTACCTCACCATTATTCTAAGATTTTTCCCTGTATAAAAGACAGCTGTTAGAATTGACCCTAACTGAACTATCTTAAATGTTGTTTCATATAAAACCCAAAAAAAAGTAAAAACAAAACTAAGTTTAAACTTGCAATACCTTACTCTCTTGCAGAAGGTGTTGATGTCCTTGTCCAAGGTATCGAGAAGACTAATAGCCTGTATAACCATGTTATCCACTCTATTGACATTGAATTTCACGTTGGCTCTGTTGTAGCTATGCCCAAGACCCAATTGAGCCTTCTCCAAGTCTATGTGATTTCAACTCAATGGCATACAAGCTTTCTAAATATACTTTGTTGTTACAGAAGGGTACCTAAATCAAACAAGAATTTAGAAAAGTCACTTCCTATCTGATTCAGAAAAGACTTGTACTAACAACCACTTAATGGAAGATTAGCTCGGAGTCATAGCTGAGGGATGTAGACACTGGTTATGCTCGTCTTGTTGTATTGCTGGTTTAGATATTAGGACTCTTTTGATTTTTCTGTATTGATAAGAAATTGAGTATCCTAGAGAATACATAAGGAAGACTTTTAATAGTTTTCTTAAATTTCTTTGTTTTTGAATGATGGACAACAAAACAGTATCCAGCACACTTGAGTCCTCGTAGGACTAGTCAAATGTATACTTTTATTTATTCCTTGGGAATATCAAATATAGTGATTTTAAAACACATCTCAGAGAACAAAGAAATCATGGATCTGATATAAATCTTGACCCTTCATTGAAGTTTCATGATCTTAATCAACAATCATATTTTCATTTAAACAAAAAAACATGTGTATTCATTCACCTATTTGTCTTAACAAGCAATAAACTTGCATAAATTTAGCAGATCATGTTTTTAGCTACAAGGTTCCCCTATACAATATCTCTATTTGGTATAAGATACACAAAAATACTAGTCATCTTATCATTTGACTATGCAACTTGAGGGTAAAAAGGAAATAACTTCCATAAATAAACAAGTGCATATGTGAGAGCTACCACATTTACTACTGGAGTTCATAGATGATTTGGCCCTATTTAGTTACACTGAATTCTAATCGAAACTTTCAGCAATTTTCAAAGATGTGAAACTCAAATCAGTGATTCTCGGCATGGAAGAGCTTGCTGGATATACAGATTTTTGGTTTCTATCAGATCAAGGACTTTATTGTTTTGGTGATATGGTTGTAAACATGTGTATGGGATTTTGGGACCACATATGGGACAAACTGTTTGAGCTGAAAAAGAAGTATTTTGAAAAGGCTTAGAAACAAGCCTCTTCTACAGAATGTATTTTTGTTATCTATTAATAAAATTAAGCTTTTTTCACTGGAAAAAGAGAGTTCGCACATTTAAATTCCACACAAATAAAAAGCAACCCTTCCATATTTTAGATAAAACTATAGCCTAGCATGCATAAGCTAAAGCTATGATAAGGAATCAAAGAAAATTGACATGGGAATTACAACATGGGAGTCTTTTGTCATGGATACATTTTCTTGCATTTCATGTATGACAAGGTAGCCTTTTTCCACCAAAACATATCATTTCAGGTATGACAATGGAGCTTTTTCTCACAACAAAAAATCATGTCAGCTATGGAAAGGGAAGCTTTTCCATAGCCAAAGCAAAAAATTCATTTAAGGTCTGACGAGGTAGCCTTTTCTAACAAAAGAGCACATGTTATCTACTGAAGTTCAACAACAACTCCACTTATTTTATGAGCTACCATTTCTCCGTTTTGTAAATGAATCCAATTACTATCATAAGCAATAGCAGTTCACTTATTTCATACAAGTAGCCAATCAAATTAACAATGATTTGTCAATAAAAGTTTCCATTCACCTGCCTGCTCCATTTAACATAATATTAAGGGCCGTCTAGAAAGATCTCTTTACAGCCACTGGCATGTGCCCTCTTGCATGTTTCCTGTATTCACTTCTTCCAAAGAAAAGTCTTGATTTCCTCTGAGTTGCCAATTCTCTTCCGCACCATTAGAACAAGGTTTTGGAAAATAGGTGGTATAATCTTTGTAAATCTATTGACAGTAGATGCATTTTGAAACTCCTTTTTCAGGAAATAATGTAGTAAGCGGGAAGTATCTGCCTTTGTCCAAACACTACTATCATTTAACAACATTGCAAGTAACATCACCAAAGCCCGTAAGAATGGTTCCTCAATCTTATCCACTTCATTATCAAAGATAAGCCAAGAATTTAGAGGGTAGGATTTACCCAAAGTGATGCATTTTAATGCCCCTACAAACAATATATTAATGATAGAGTTCACCATAATTTATTGAGGATAACTTTGGTATCTTTTTGCACATTCACCTAAGAATGGCAAGAGATATTGCACTGCATTGCCTCCCGGCCACTTCCATGTGCATAAAACCTCTATTTCACACCATATTTTACAAGAAGAAATTTCATTGCAAATTGTAATGCTCATGTTCTCCATTGTGATGTGTGAAGTCTTCATCAGTGAACCAAACAACAATTTATCTTTTCGAAGGGCCAAACCAATCCTGTCCATGAAAATTAGAAATCTCGTATGCATATTTTTCTGCAAGTAAGTCCACAAATTGATCATCAGTACAGACTCCAGCCTCTGACTACATTTGAAAGGATTGACTTCTATTTTAAAGGAAACTCATGAGATTTGAGAAAAAGATACCTTACAAGAAATGCCAAAGTTGTAAGTACATTTCTTTTAGTATTTCGTTCCCTAGCTATTACACATTTTTCAGACATTCTAGGACATAGTGTTGTACGATGATCAGGGAAATGATGGTGTGAGTACCTTCATTTCTCCTGAAAAGACATGACTACAATTTTTAATATAGAGATATATCTAGATAAATCTTAGTCTAATAAGCCAATCTCTTCAACTCCAAAGATGGCTTGAAATTGTAAAAGGAAGAATCAAGGTTGCAAGAGCATTGTATTGGAGCAGAAGAGGGAACGAGTGTGGGAGTTCCTGGAGAACCATTTCCCCAAAAACCACTAGAGTGGGGCATCCCAAGGTTAGCTAAACCAGTTGTGAATGTTTTTGGCCATTTGGCAAGTTCCACACCCAGTTCAAATCCCCGTGGCTAAGGCACAATAGTCTATTCCTAGGCACTAAGGTTGTAAGCAATGCAACATTATATGGAATTTGTGTTTATGTGCAAGAAACACAATTGCCATAAATTTTGCAACATCCATGCCCCCCATGCACCACATTGTCATTGCATTCTCGCCCAGTTACACTTTAACTACATTACAAAGTAATGAACAACATTCTTCATCACAAAGCATGAACGATATTAATTTACAGGAGCATTTGGAAAGGATAACACAACTTGTCAACAATATTATGGAAAGATTATTGTGTGATAAGTGTGACAAGGGCTCTCACATGTATTTCCTTTTCCCCATTGTTGTCAAAATGCCCATGGGGGAGTGGTTTTGTGACAGTTGTTCCCACAAGGATAAAGTGAAAGGTCTGAATTGGCAATCCTTTCAGATCCATTTTTGGGCTTTTTATTTTTATTTTTAAATTTGGGGGATTTACCATGATAGTGCGACTAACTATCAGTTTTGTTTGCAATGTACAGGATTTCCTTTGATGCAGATTAAAATCATTGACTTTTTTCACATTCAAATAAATTCTGTGATTGATATGTCATGTAATGGTAAAGCTCATTTGGGTTCATTTTGGTTTAATACACATTGCACATTCTTCATTCATTCTTACATTTGGCAAGAGAGATTTAGTCAAGGGTTTTATTCAATCTAAGTTAAGGATGAGATTTAATTAGGGATTGAATTCCCCAAAGATCATGGCTTCCTGTGATTCCCAATACACATGCACATGCACATGCATAAATACCCAATACACAGCTCAATCAAACAAAAGAAAACATATTTATACCTTGATTTCTGGATCTTCACACTGTCTTCTTATGCTCTACCTTTCAAAACATCAGTCAACATACTTCATTTTTTGTCTTGTTGCAATAGTTTCATGTTAGGACCCATCAAATATATTTATGTTTGTTTATGAAAATAACAAAAACAATCTAAATAAATACAATTCTATTACAATGTAAATAACAATACTATTCAACTATTCAAGTAAATTAATTGTTAAGAATATGTCATCTGATAAAACATGGATAACCAAACATACTATGTATATAAGGCCATCGATCTAATCAAAACTCCATTTCTTGCCTCTTGACTATGGAAATGTTTCTCAACACTATCTGTAACAAGTTCCAATGGAGGAGTCAAATAGCAATAGTCAAAATTACACAGTAAAAATATAGAAATAGATGTTTTTTAATGTATTCTTCCTTACCATTCATTGAGCTCCTCTCTGTTTCGAGAATAATTTAATATTATCTACTAAACAGGACCAACCACATGAAAGTGGAAGCTCTTATGGCCCCTCCCCCCCCCTCTCACATCACTCTCAACTCCCCAAACCCAATGCTAATACTTGCAAATAACAATTTATTTCACTATTTCACAATGCAAATAACAATGCATCTACAATGCAAATTATTTCACTCAATAGTTGAAAAATGCTTTCATTAAATCATTATTTAAAAATTCATTAAACCATTCAATCATTCAACAGCTGAAAAAACCATTCATTAACTCATTCATTAAAACATTAATTTAGTTAATGGCAGAAAAAAAATATCAGTAAAGCATTCATTCATAAAACAGAGGAAAAAAGCTTTTTTTTTTTTATAAATAAGAATTACTCAAAATTTGTTTAGTCACTTCCTTTTTACTTTTCTTCTCTTTAAATATTTAGTTAGAGTCACGTCTTCGGGAATCTGATCATCGGTATCCCTACTAGTCTGCTCGTAAGGTTGAACTTCAGGCGAGGGGCGATGAATTTCTGCAATAATGTCAAAATCTTTCATTAATATATTTATATTTTGATAAATGTGAGTAATTCATTTAAAAAACATTACAAATGTGTGTTTTTACCTACCATGTGCACATCAACATGTTCAACATTATCTCGTACTAGCCCAACCTGTTCCGTGTTATGATCTGCAGCTACATGCTTTGTAGTTGAATTGTGTAGAATTAGAATTAATGTTCATCATCTGCAATGGTCTATAAAAAAACAGTAGCACATTAATAAATTCATTACCAGGATAAGAAGCATGATTTTCGTTTGGTTGGTCATGTACTACATCCTCGACATGAATGGGATCATTACTTTCCTGCACAAAAAGGAATAAATAATTTACGTTAGTTTATTTATAAGGAACAAATTGCATGAGCATTAATAAATTATCATTAAACTATACAATTTTCACATACCTAGGCACCAGATGGATCAACAGAAGATCGTGTAGTATTCACAGACAAGCTTCTCCGGTGTTCAACAACGGCGTCAAAGCCATGTTCGAAGCCAAGCTTCATGTAATCTGCACTAGGCAATTCTTTGAACTGGTCGGCCTTCATATTTGCATGATGTCATTAATTTTAAAGCCTTTTGTCAGAACAAAACAAAAATAATAATCTATATGATATTTGGATGCGGATTCAGGTTTTGCAATACTTACATGTCAGGCCGCCAAGTTGGAGTAACCACTAGGCCCAAGCTTGTGTTGGCCAATTTTTTCAATTCTTGCCTTTGTGGCCTTAGATGTGTCCGAGAACCTAATTAAGTTTTTAAATACATTAGTCTATGTACCAAAATTGATATAAAAACTAGTAATAATAAGGCTTACCACTACATTTTGGAATGTATTGCATACCTCCCTATTCCACCTGGTGGTATCTTTCCTGATTTTCTCAAGCCCTTCTCTTTTCCATCTTCCACCAAGGCTTTCCACTCCATAGATGGAATCATTGGAGGGCGCTCATACATAGGGTTCTTTTCTAGGTGAACCCTATATTGGTCTTAGACAATCTTTAGATGTTTTCCAGCCTTTTGTAGTACCTTCGATGTATCAAAGGTATCTTTTCCAAACAGACTAACCAAGCGATTAGTCAGATCATCCTTTAAAGCTTTTGGCTGCTTGTTCCACATTGTGCGGATGGTGGGCCCGAAGATATCCAAGGCCAAATCATTTATGTGTTTATAAAATATATCATTTCCTGCAAAACATTATTGCCATCATTAGTCAACATTAGAAAATATTATCAGTATATTAGACACAAAGTATGAAAAATAAATTGAACAATCTATAATGACCTGGAATCCTCTCTATCTTTATTGGAACCAGTTCTTCATTCACAAAAAATGTACACTTTATTGAACCAGTGCTAGTCACACGAGAAGATCCAGGAAATGCTTCCACATCTCTATCTAGCCCTGCATCCACCCCTTCTTCTGCAGCATCTGTTGTGGGTGGGGAAACAGATGTTGCACCCTCCGCTGCCCTCGACGATGTCACAGAGCGTGTTGCCGATTGTTCAGTGGACAATATGGGAGCAGTATGTGGTGTACGTGGAGTGGTTTGGTCACTGGGACCAACATTTCCTTGACCACCACTGATAATCTCCACAGCGCGCTGTAAATTAAACCCATTGTATTATAAGTTCAACAGCATATAAAATCAAATATTATAAAGTTTTTATAAATGAATTTACATTTTTATTCGATAACTTACGTCCACTTGTTTACGTTGTTGTAACAACAATTGAATCCTTTGTTCGAGCCCTTTTGTTAGTGGAACTGCCAATGTTAGACGAATCAGTTCCTCATTTTGTTTTTCCCTTGTCCTTTATAGCACCCTCAATGGGTTTGCAGACTCTCTAATTTCACTATCTCTCATCAACTAAGAGACCTCATTCTGTAAAGAGTTTTGAGACGCTGTTTGATAAACGAAATCCCCTATCTGCAATTGAAATATATAAAAAATTGCTTAGTCTTTGAAAATATAGTGTGCGCAAATAATTATATTAGGGATTGCATCTAGGATTACCTGACGCCTAGCCAAGGGCGTGGTCTGATCAACATATGGGGATTTACCTCGATCAACCACCTGCAAAAAAAGTAGAGAACATTATCACAATGAACGCAATATGTAAAAGCTAACAAATACAGAACAAAAACAAAAATAAACACTATGCTACATGTTTTATATGTGTACATTTTTTAAGTATTTAGAATGTGGAATTACATTTAGGTTAAATGGTTGCCTCGAGTCTCCAGTCGTCTGATCAACAGCTGGGGAGTTTCCCTGGTCAATCTGCAAAAAAGGTAAACAACATTACCATCATGAACGCAACCATAAAAACGAAAGAATACATAACAAAATAAACATAATGCGTCACGATAAACTTGTTTAATATTTTAAAGTATTTGAA
The DNA here is from genome assembly GCA_001517045.1 of Pseudotsuga menziesii. Classification (NCBI taxonomy): domain Eukaryota; kingdom Viridiplantae; phylum Streptophyta; class Pinopsida; order Pinales; family Pinaceae; genus Pseudotsuga; species Pseudotsuga menziesii. The sequence goes on along the minus strand of LPNX010551761.1, from coordinate 240,512 downwards.
ATGGAGAATTACATTCATGTTTGGTTGTTGCCCTGATGCTGTAGTCAGCTGATCAATAGCCGGTTGGCTTCCCTGATCAACACTCTGCATGGAAAATCGATAATATTATATAAACGAACATAATATACTAATGAAAATACATAACAACGTATCTGTATGTCTATCCTAAATTTAATATTACATTGGTAATATAGATGTATACCTGCTGCCTTGACTCGGGTCGACAAACATCTACAGAGATGGAGGTGCCCCTGAGAGAACCTTGCATCAAAAACATACTAAAAGTTACATAAGGAAACATGAAAAGTAGATAATATCAATTATATGCTAATAAAAATTCGTATAGACGTTAAGATAATTAATAAAAGGGTGGTTAAATTGTTTGTTGTACCACAACCATACTAACATTGTTTGTATCTACACGATTCAAATTGTAATCAATAAGCAGTTCTTCGCCAGCAGCTATTGATTTAATTGCACATACAAAGACATGGTTTCCTTCACGCGACTCGAATATGCAGTTGGGTTTCTTTAATGTAGACCCTGGTTGTGTACTGTTTATAAACCCCGCAATATTACCAGTTGTTTTTGGCCTTCCGTCCATGTACATCATTGCTCCTTTATTTTGAGCTTTGTCTTTCAGTTGTATATAATTCGCTGACAATCCATATATACGCATACTTCGTTGGACCAAGCGCATCCAATCACTGTAGTTGTAACAAGGTCCAACATACTCCATCAATTATGTACATCTATTGTATCCAACCTTTATGCCGTCCATGCAAAACAAGCCCAATGCATGCAATGAGGACGGTGCAATTTTATATATCCTCTCATTCACACAAAAATCAGTGTTTACTTTAGGAAGATCGCTAGGCACCCATTGTTTCACTGGGTGTTGGTACCTTAAGGGCACGTCGATGTCTCCCACTGTCTCATCATCATAGGAACATGACCCCCCTCCTTGGAGAAAAAAATTCATGCGTTTGTCGAATTTTCTTCTGATCTTCTGACATCTAGTTGATCTAGCCTGTGTAGACCTACTGGATGTCTCACTTTCCTTTAACCTTCCCAAACTCCCTTCGCTGGAGGAAGACAGGTCTGACAAATACTTGTTTGGTTCTACCTGCACCGTGGCCAAAAAATTTTTGGCATAAGCATAGCAAAATACCAGCAAAAAAACATGGAAAGACTTATAAGAATTTTTTTTTGGAAAGACTTGTAACCCAATAACTTGTTAAAGAAAAATCTTGTCAAGAATGAGTTTGGTTAATAGGTGTGGGCATTTGGTAGCCCTAAAAATTCTAATGTATGCCCCCCTTTTGGTTACATACAAGTCTCCATTCTAACTTATTGCTTGCATTGCCTTTTGTTAACATGAATTGGGTAGGCTTCATAAGCTTCAAAGGTATGCTTGTGGCCATTGTACATTAGCCTTTCAACGTTGTCAAGCTTGAGACAATATGTTATGCATATGCATCACATATAACACTGCAATTTATGCCAATATATGTCTATACAAAACCTGGAGGTTCTCCTTTCAAGTGAAGGATGTATGCAGAATACTGTAGACATTATATCTCTACTCATTCGATTTACTACAAAGTGTTGTAGCTTGCTTAGTGCTCCTCTCTGTTTATCATTTATGTTCAAATTCACCATGAAATCAACAAGTCCAGGCAAATATTCTAGTACAATGCCTTTACAGTAATGGACAAATAATGATGTTGAGTTCTTAGAGATCCTGTAGAGTGGATGTTTTAACCTCTGTGCTACTCTGAAGTGCATAAGCCAGCACTTCAGAGACATATTTCCCAGTGGTAACCTACAACAATCACATATATATATATATATACTCTTGAACTCTGTCCTCATGGATAGTTTTGTTTGACGATGATATTAACAGGTATGTAGAAAAGAAAAAAAAATTAAAATGATCTTCAATGATCTAGGGGTTAGGTTCTAGTTTCTTGCTTATAACAAACATGGCTAGGGTTCTCACTACTCTAAGCGCCCCAACAAAGGTGGATTGTCTCCCAGCTACCATATCATATTTGAATTTCTCCTGTGCCTTTTGGAGGTTTGATATTCACCCCTTCTGCTTCCCAGTTCCCAAGGTTTAAGGATTTTGTCCCAATCCTTCTACTATATGTTTAACATCCTCGTGTGAAGACCTAGGTCTAAAGTTATACCTAATGGTTAGTTGGGATGAACCTCGTAATTGGTTGTATTTATGACACCACCAACACCTAAATGGAAACCCCTCATAGTCCGATGTCTGAATGATAGAAATATTTTTGTGCTCAATTTCAATATCCTCCTTTAGACCCTCATGGTTGTTTAGTCTAACCAAAATGCGAGAAAATTTCATATTGTCCGACTTTTTTAAATGACATATCTGTCGCAACAAACTCCCCCACAATATTTCTAATGCCACTGAAAACGTCTAAAGACCAATAGTCAAAGGGAAAACCTTAAAGTCACACCCAAATTAGGGTGATGTCTAACTTCTCTCTTTTCTTGTCAAACAGAGTTCTCCACATTTTCAAAGCCATTAGTGCTGAGCCTATACACCAATTCTGTTTGAGATCCCATTGTGCATCTTCTACTTTCTTAAGATGCAAGATGAACAACCTTTGGAGAGAACCAGGACTTTGGGCACGCATCCTAGTTTGTCACCCCAATTTTCCTAACCCCAATCCTTGAGGGTTTTGGCATTGAATTGTCGACCTTGGACCCTTCCCGTAATGGTTGTCTCTATTGTATTCTCCAACTTGTTAAGGTGTATAACTACCCCAACCATGAAATTGTTTGCTTTGCCTTGGTTTTAAAAAAGTCGCTACTTATTTCAACTTGTTTGTTCCCAAACTTTTGTCCCCGAACTAGTGTGTTTTTCAGGGTCCTGGATTTCATCAATAAAGGTATCCCTCGTTCCATCTATTCCACCATCCTAAGTTTATAATTTTCTTAAGTCCATGGCACTCATTAACTAACTCTTCTAAGGCCAGAAGTCCATGCTTTGGTTCCTCATGTTAAGGAACGGAATGACCAATTAGGGTGCTTATGGTAAATCCCAACCCTGGTTATTGGGAAACGGGTTTATGAGTTTGAGGTGCCACCACAGCTTGCCAAAGTGAGCGGTTGATGGTATCAAATTATAGAACATAGGGTCCCCTCCTCCTTAAGGCAAGTCAATATTGGACCGCTGATTTTTGAGATCGACAGAAAGGAGCAAACATCACAGCGCGCACAACTCACGATATAGGAGTGGTTAAAAGGTCAGGATCCTTAGACGATTGTTAAACCACCACAACTCACGATATACTGCAAGGTCCAATAGTGAAACACGACAAGGAGGATTGGGACCGTACCCTTTCCTGAACACCCGACTAGTTGGACAAGACATGCATAGTAATCTCCTCGAGTGTTTTTTTCGGTGTATTGTGGTGGTAGGATAGTCAAAGGGTTATGCTCAGATGGTCTCAGGATCCCTAAAAGTGTCTCCCTATATATGTAAGGTACGTGGGAGCTCCACTTTGTAGTAGTGTTGTTTAATGCACAACCATCCCAAAGGGGCCTTTCGATATACCACAGAGTACGTGAAGTACCTTTCTATATACCTCAAGGGTACGTGAAAGGTCATTCTATATACTAGTATCACGTGGAAGAACCACGTGATCCCCGGGATGCAGTGCAGGAAAAAAATGACAGCTCCTACGTTTAAAGACGTCGAAACACGTCTCTAACCTATCACACCCTTTTACAAATTTTAACCTAAGACTAGCACTTGATTTTATCTTTTGCCATTAGGTGAATTCATGAGGTTAGTACATAAAATTAAAACCATGCAAAATACTTATGCAAAGCTTTTTCTTTCACTTTTCGCAAAATGCCCTACTTAAGGAAGAGATATGGGTTCGGTTCCTACTTATCCAAAATGAAAAACTCCGAAGCAAACAAGCATAGAAATATATTTTCAAACCTATTACAAGCACATCGTGACTTCAAAAGAAAAATCTTTGAAAAGGAAAATGATGGGATCTCTTTTAAAAGAAAGATTATGATGACTACCTAAAGCACCATATTTTTCAACCTTCTTCAAATGAAACTGAGATGCACACAACACACTTTTTTTTTTTAGAAGAAGAATATCTAAGGAGCAAACTGAAAGTAAAAACCTAAATGTCTATAAGACCAATCAAGTCTTCAACAGTTCATAACTAAGCTTGACCTAGGATTTTTTCTCAATTTTTCAAATTCCAAAATGAAAACAATCTTAAATTGAACTACGAAGAAAATACAAGCAACTCTACTTTCTTTCAAGTTGACTGGGCAATGTTCAAAGATCTAAGTCTACACTTTCTTTTCAAATTTCTTCTTCAACCAAAGCAAAAAAGAGATAAGAATCTCATAAGCCAATCTAACTAGTCTTGAAGGTCTAACCTAATCAAGGATAATACAAACTCCAGATTTCAATTCTCAGATGAAAACATCAAATCCAATCCAAAACAATTTCATAAAACCAAAATGTAAATGCCAAGTATGGTCTCCAGATTTGTTATCGGAAATACTCACCTTCGGCAGACAGAAGTTGTTTCCCTAGCCTGAAACACTCGAAGCTAGAACAAAGGAGTCACAACAATAAGAAGCACTTCCCCTAAGATCAATAGATGCTTGGGATGGATTATCTTACTTGTCATACACTATGATATGCTTCCCTTTGGAGTGCTGGATCTCCATAGATTCACCTGCATGAAACACACAACAAATTACATACAAGATCAAAGTACCAAGTACGATCTATAATCCTATGCTAATGACTAAGGATTTCAACAATGAAACAAGTGATTTATACACAATATCATTCATGGGAAATGAACTTTTATTGCATAAATGGAATAAGAGAGATAAATTACAACCAAATCCTTAGTGTTGAGAAGCCTCTTCTCAAGTAAGCCTTGCCTCCAAAGCTTCAAACTTTCCTACCAAATGCTCACTCTCCTTGGCTAGATTTGGCCAAAGTTTTGATGTTGTAGCATAATCTTCCTCCCTTTACTGATGGGGCGTGAGCCAATACTTATAGCCATGGGAGGATATATAAGGTTGAGAATCTCATGGGTGAGGTGGAGGGGATATCCTACAAGGATGGATCTCGAAGCCAGGTGGTCTAGAAGTGTAGGGATGAGGCTTCCACGAAGCGCCCAAGCTTCGAGAAGCTTCTTTTTTCACCTTTAAAACTCGAGCACCACTCTTTGTCAACTGAGACAAAGCGTTACCCAAGTTGCACCCCTCATTGTATGAAGGAAAGTGGCAATGGCACCATTGGTTGTTCAGGGAAAAAAGACGTTACACATGAGGGTAACACACATTGACCACAAGGAAAGTGCGTTGGTGGACAAAGGCATGAAATCATTGATCTTGACCCACTTTCACCTTCACAACTTGGGGATTCAAGGAAAATACTAGTATTTGGTTCTCATTATATGATGATGACGAGAAATATGTGTAACACATGCCCTCACAACAATTAAACGAAATAACAAACAAATCTACTCCAAAAACCAAAAAGTCACATTGATCACATTTGGACAAATTTGCCCTTCGAATATTGTGAAGTCAATATATTAGAGGCATATTGAAGTGACCATGAAGCCATTCATGCTTTGTTACGTATGTTTTAGAATTTTTATTTAATATTTTGGTTTATGTCCCAAATAAAGAAAATACAGGTACTTTCTCGATGTTTATTCATTTTTTTAATTTGCTTTTAATGTGGTACCAAAAATTATGGCTAACAGTATTGATATTGTATTTTGTTATCTATTTCATGTTATATCTATTTATTTTATGTAATATTTATCTACTCCCTTATCCTTCAAATTCCTTATGAATCCCACACACAAGTACCACCGGTGTGTGAAGCCTCAAGTAATGGGTTTTCAAGTTGTGCAACTACCAACCATGGCTAAGGCCTGCAGTAATTGGGATTACATGAAAACCAAGCATTCTAAATCCAAGATTAAGCATAATTATTTGTTGGACCTTGTGAGAAGTCAGAGCCATAAAATACCCTAATATTTTCTCAAGAACGCCAAAGAGCTCGAGTGTGGTTGCAATCCTTCAATTAGTTAAATACATGACTGAATTTCAGGAAAGAACTCATATTTTCAATGAATCACCAAAAATGATAAAATAAATGTGGGAAAGAGGGTGTTTTATCTAGACTTTTATTCTACACACCATTTTGTCGAGGTCGTGATTAGTTCATTAATTTACCTACTTTTTGTGGATAATCTCCTCAATATTCTTTGTCATCATCGCCTCTTCATTCCCTCATTGGTTGGATATTAATATTGTTACTTTGTTCACTAAGACCCCTTTTGTTCACTTGAGGTTCTACCATTTTTGTCAAATTATGGATTTTGTTCTTCTTTGATGTCATTATTTGATCTTATCCTATCGTTTATTCAAATTTTCTTGTGTTTATCAATTTGCCTTTTTAGAGTCAAAATGTTATATATGATACTGCAAATGATTTTAAACATTATTCAGATTTAGTAATTGATTTGTTAGTCCCAATATTTCCTAAATTATATTTGATAATTTTTTTTACATAATTTCCTTTTTCTTGTGTACAGGAACATGAAGAGACATGCCTAAGTTGAACAAGGAAAAGAAACACCAGAAATAGAATAAAAAAGGTAAATATCGCTAAATCAAAAATTAAACAAATCCCCTTTCATTTTCTTAACTAACATGCAACTGCTTGCCATTTATAGGAGCAAAACATCAACATGCAATCCAATAACCATTGAAGAATTGACAAGTTTCAAAAGAGGAGAAGTTTTCGATGTCAATGTCCTAGTAACATATAGAGGATTTTTAGACAAGTCACAAAGAACATCTGAGATTCTATGAGTAGATTTAATAGATGCCAAAGGTGAAATGACTGTAACCTTGAACGTTTGATACAATTTCATTGAGCAATACGAAGCAATACTTATTCCAATGAAAGGCATCCACTTAAGAAATTTCAAGATTGCAGCCAAAACTGATTATGACCATGGTGATTGTGAATCTATTCTTGTAGTAGATCACAATAATGGCATAGAGAACATAGAATCTGTATATAAATAATACAATTTCATACCAAACACAATGATAATAAGACTGTTAACACCAACAAATAAATATGTACTTGGAACAATTGGTGCAATTGTGACAACATCAAAGAAATTATAGACACAATATGTTCTCGAGATTAAGGATGACAATACAGAAAATGACAAAGAAACTGTAAGAATATTTCTACCCATGCATTCAACTTTCAAAATATTATTTTCTATTTTTTTAATGTCCATAACAACAATGAAATTTAATATATGTATTCTTAAAATGTAGTTACAACTATTCTCGACATTTGCAATAGAGTTTGCTTCCATTGAAGAACAAATTTCAAGGAAAGCGTATCCGATGTTATTATTCAAAAATGTGGTGAAAGGAAGGGAGGCACTACCAAACACACTACATACAGGGTAGTTAACATTTATCATGCCCCTACGGACACAAAAGGAACTCAATGATCTAGAAGAATTTCTCAAGTCCACAACTTAGGTGAAAAATTACACCTCTACGCAATTATGTTATATTAAATATACTTCTTATTATGTTATATTAAATATACTTCTTATAAATAAATTTTGACTAACAAATGCATTTAACAATGTCAAACAGGTTGAAGGTGCGTTGCAAGTGTCAAGCATATATTAGATAATCCCTTTCAACCTAAATGTTCAAAATTTGACTTACCAATAGAATCCTTTGGATCAATTGAGGGAGAAATGTTACATTGTATCAAATGCATAACTGAAACCTCTATCGCCTATTTTCATCGATTAAACTATCTCATAATTAAATCAGATTATTAAAAAGCATCATGTACATTGAAATGTGACATCTTAAGGAAGATATTGCAAGATTTTTTATTTTTTTAACAGAAACAGGTAAATTTATTATTAAAATGGAGAAGCAGGTATGTTTTGGCAAATGCCAATCAACCAAGTTACAAGTATCTAGAAGTCAAAAGACTGTACCGAGGCTTACATTGAATAGAACTACTAACAACTAAACAGCTAGTTACAACTGAGAGAACGTCCATTATGGAATAGGATGAAATACACTTGGTTCCCCATCAATACTGAGAATTCCTTGAGGAATGAGGCATTCTTTGTTTGCTAGGGAGTCTGCAAATTTATTTAACCCCCAAAGAATATGATAAGATTCCACACTGCCAAAGCATTTCAAAGTTGTCTTAATTCTCTGCAAAATTACATTCAGGAGAGAGTTGTTGAAGGTGACTACTGTATTTAGAGTTTTCACCAACATCTCGGAGTCACCAAAAAATTTTAACGACTTGAACCCTTTTCCTTTTGCAAACTGAATTGCCATGAGTAAACTATAGCATTCAGCCTGATTGTTCGTCATCGAACCGAGACCCCAACTAAAGTTGAGATGAATCAATCTGTCGAGGAAGAATATGACACCACCAGTGCCGGAAACCACGGGATTCCCTTTGGAAGCTCCATCAAAAAATAAAGCAGCTGAAACAAAGCACATCAATTTTTCCTTTAAAGCATCTTCAGTTCCACAAAATTTCCAGTGCAAGGGTTTAGACGGTTTTAGGAATTGCAATTTGTTTCCTAAAACAATTGATGCAGAGCCCATCCTCGATGGAGCCAAGAGGGAAACCGATGGAGCCGAGAGGGAGGCTGTTGAGCAACCTGTGGATTCAGCGAACCATTTTTTTGAATTATGGATAGCGAGATGAATAGAAGGGGTCGTTTCATTAAAAATACAATTGTTCCTAATCAGCCACAGCGCCCACCATGAAAATTTTAAAATTAAGTACCAATGTAAATGCAATAAGGCTGAGGAAGATTTCAGAGGTCGACTGGCATGCCATCCCAAGTAGAGGGCCGGTACCGACGACTGAATTGTGATAGAGCAATTCAAATCCTGAAGTATTAGTTCCCATACTTTTCTGGAAAATACACAATCAACTAGAAGATGATCTACGGTTTCAAAAGCAGAATTGCATAAGTAGCAACGGAAGGGACCATTAAAGCCACATTTAGCAAGGTTATCTCCTATCAACAGCTTGTTTTTTAATGCCAGCCGCACAAAAAAATTCACCTTTGGCATACATTGAGAAGCCCAGACAGATTTCCATATTATTGGAGGAAAAATAGAACTCTTAGGAGATTGAAGAACGCTAAATCCTTTAGCAGCTAAGTAAACACAATCTTTTCCCCATCCCCAAGAATCTTTCAGGGAGTAATGAACAGGAGCCATACCAGAAAGAGATAAAAGTAGCAAGTGATTTTGAGCTTTTAGGCGAACTGGCAAATCTAGAATAGACCAACCTACCCAGTTCCCTAATCTATCCCAAAGGCATATGTCAGCCAGACGAAGCAGGCCCTTATTTGAAGCCCAGTTCATAATCTCTGATAGAGAAGTGACAGAGGAAAGAGGTGGGTTCCCGAAGATTTTGTCTTCCCATAGGATTATTCTTTTCCCGTTGCCTGGAATTTGAAATAACTGCTTATTAAAGAATTCAAAACCTTTTCTACATGAATTCCAAATAGCAGAGCCCGTTGAGGTATTTGTATAGGAGATATTTCTTAGTGAACCGCCTTTGATATATTTCTTAAAAAAGATCTTGCTTACGGGATGGTTTTTATCCACAAAAAGCTGCCAGAGAAGCTTGCCACTCAGCGCCATATAAGCAAGACCAGGGTCCCTGATTTGAAAACCACCTGTTGAGAATGGCCTCTTAAGATTTTCCCAATTTACCAAATGCAACTTGTTTAGACCACCTTTACAACCCGACCAGAGAAAATCATGCAACAATTTAGAAATCCGAGCAAAAATACTCTTAGGAGCTAGCAGCAATGAGGACTGGAAAATAGGATAGGCTGAGAGAACAACCTTGATCAAGATCAGTTTCCTAGCCTTATTTAGCCACTGACCACCCTAGAAAGCAATTTTTGCCTTTAACTTTGCCAGAACTTCAAGCCAAAGAGAGGGAGGCGATGGACCAAGGGTTGGAGGAAAGCCTAAATACTTGATCTTATCCCATTTGTTGAAACCAGGGAAGCCCAAGAAACTTGAAATTCGAAGAATTGCCGAGGGTTCAACATTCCAACCGTAAACAGCACTCTTGGCTTTATTTATCAAGGCACCAGAGGAAAGGCAGTACTTTAAAAGAGTATTAGAAAAGGCCCGGGCAATATTCAAGGAGGCCCCTCCCATGAGTAGGGAGTCATCTGCAAAAAGAGCATGATTGATTGGGTCGACTCCCCTAGCAATCCTGATACCCGGAATAATTCTAGCTTCCTTGTCAGCGATCAGTTTTTTGCTGAGATTTTCGGCCATCAAGATATAGAGGAAAAGGGACATCGGGCAGCCTTGGCGAAGACCTCTGGAAGCTTTGAAGAAGTCCGTAGGTCTCCCGTTAACTAATGGAGCTAACCAAGGTCCATCAGTGCAATCTTTAATCAACCTTATGAACTCTAAACAGAAACCAAATGAGAGCAAAACAACATAGAGGAAGGGAAGGTTAACTCTGTCAAAATCATTCTTCATGTCCAACTTAATTAACATACCTTTCTCTCTCCTTTGGAAGCTTGAATGGAGAGCTTACTGCACCTGTATTACATTGTCCACTAAGTGTCTGCCTTCCACAAATCCACCCTGGAGAGGAGAAATCAACTTGCCTAGCAATAGCTTAAATCTATTGGCTAGGAGTTTGGCCAAAATATTATAGGAAACATTACACAAAGAGATAGGACAGAATCTATCAAAGGAAGAGGGATTAACTTCCTTGGGGATGAGGGAAAGAAATGAAGAGTTGGTGCACCCTCCCACTTTCGCTTTTCTTTGAAAGGAAAACACCATTCGAACCAAGTCTAATTTGATGATGGGCCAGCAGGCTTTATAGAAGTGAGCGGAAAAACCATCTGGCCCTGGAGCCTTGTCAGACTCCATAGCCCAGATGGTATCAACAATTTCCTGTTCGGTAAAGGGCTTCATTAAATCATAATTGTCTGCATCATTAACCAGAGAAAGGATGTTCTCCAACAATTCAGTAGAAGCTTCCTTATCAGTGATACCATCATCCTGGAAAAGAAGCTGATAGTGCTAACTAGCATGCAGTTTTAACTGAACTTGGCCTTTAACAAAGACTCCATCTCCAATAGCAATTTCAGAGATGTGGTTGCGGGACAATCTGGTCCTGCATTGTCTATGAAAATAAGTAGTGCTCTTATCACCGACCTTAAGCCAGAGGCACCGAGACTTTAACCTAAGGTGCTCTTCTTCATGTCTGAAAGATTGAGTAGTGCTATCCTGAGCCAATTTCTCCACCGCTAAGTGAGATTTGGAGATGTCAATGTCTTCCATACCCATTTGAATTTCAGCTAAAGCAAAAACTTGCACAACCCTAGAGTTCGTAGGGGACGGGGAGGGAATTTTGATCCACTGCTTCAACGTGATTTTAGTATTTTTTAGTTTTTGCTCCAAGACAAAGCTGGGAGATCCAACTATGTACTGGGACCAAGCTTGGGAAACCACTTCAAAGAACCCCACTCTATCGGTCTAGAGAGGGCTGTATCTAAAAGGAATTGGACCCAATTCCTCTTCTCTTTCAAACACCAGAGAGATTGGATGGTGGTCAGATGTTAGCTTAAGCAAAATTTTGGTTGAGACAATGGATTGTCCATCAATTAGAGAACTGCTGACAAGAAATCGATCAAGTATGGCTGATATATTTGCAGCACCTGCTCTATGGTTGGACCAAGTGAATCGGCCGGACTTTGGTTTAAGATCATTCAAATCCCAATTTGAAATAATCTCCTCCACGAAACCGAGCATGAAATCTCTGCCGTGCTGCCCACCTTTTTTTTCCTTAGGAGACAGAGAGATATTAAGATCACCTGCTGACACTAAATTAACTGGAGAATTGACCTCCAAAAATTCTGAAATCAATTTCTAGCAAATTTGTTTTTCATTGTAGTTGACAGGCACGTAGATATTGAACAGGGATATTGAATTCTTACTAGCAACGTGAAGGAGTTCTGTGAAAATCCAATGCTGGGTGGAAAAAAACTTTTTTAAATGAAATTTCTCTTCACACCATAAGGAGGCCAATCCCCCACAGGTGCCTCTAGCACTGATTGCTTTGCCAGAGTTTAGCTTCCACTTATTTTTACTTGAAAGAAGGAGTACCTCCTCATCAACCTTGGTCTCTTGGAGTAAGAGAATGTCTGAAGGGACCATTTTCAAAAGGTCATTTACAGTATTAGCCTTGAATGGGTTCCCCAGATCCCTACAATTCCAAGAGACTAGAAGCATTACTTACTTGGGTTTGAGGGAGTGACTGCTCCCTTTGGAGACCTGGTTCTCTTATTCCTCTCGTAGGACATTTCGATGGTGGACTGACTTCCTTGAATCTTAAGTCTCTCAGCCTCTTCTTCTCGGAGCTCCTTCTTAGATTTCCTACCACCCTTTTTAGATAGTTGTTCAATGGAGTTTTAATCTGAGGAGTCAGAGCTCTTAACCGGTTTCTTTCGAGCAATATCAGCATAAGAAGGGGGAGAGAAGTCCCCAACAGGAAGAGGAGGACCTCCATCCCTTAGGGGAATCAAATGAATAGGGCTATTCTCTACAGAATCCATCTCATTCCCATCTAAGTGCTAAACTTCACCTTCTCCGAGATCTAAGGAACTGAGGACAACAAAATGATTGGAAGGCCCAATAAGGGAAACCAGAGGCTTCTCAATATTAGCCACTATTTCACCTTCTTTGATCTTCTTTTTGGGTCCTGGGTTGGTATTTCCTGCTTGATGAACAAGATTCCACTGCTCATTTTTCTCATTAGCATTATCCTCTTCACCTTTTTTCTTACAATTCCGGGCAAAATGTCCATAACCATGACAGAATCTGCATTTGAAAGGAATTTGTTCGTAATCCAACTCTTGGGTATAAGACCACTCAGCAACTGTTAGATTGATTGCCTCTGGAGGGCCAGTCTCTAAGTCTACTTCCACGCATATTCTCACACAAGAAAATTGATCTTTACGTTCAGCCCTGTCAATGTATTTACCTAGTTTGTTCCTGATAGCTTCGAGGGAGGTTGAGTTCCAACAATGCAGAGGGAGATGAGGTAACCTGACCTAAACAGGAACTGCAGATGGAACGTCCTGCGTGGGATCAAAATCTATTGTCCATTTATTCAAGTAAAGTCCTTGAGGGCCCATGAAGTAAGGACCATTCCAGAATATAAGATCACGATCTTCTGCGGAGTCAAATACAAAAACGTAGTAACCTCTCCCAACAAAATGGTTACGGATGCCATCAGAGATTAGTGGCCGCCAGTTCCTCTGCACCCACTCGTCAATGACCTTAGGAGAAGGCCAAAGACCAGTAAACTGTCCAATTAACCCACATTTTGCTAAATTTAGAGCCGAATGACAAGTTTTCTCAGCTGGGAGTTCAACAGAAGGTATGTCCACTTTCTTGACAAACTTCTAAGCAGTCCCGCCTTTCCTCTTGGCATTAGAAGCTATCAATTTCTTGAAAGCCTCTAGGTCTGGAGGAAGAGGCAGGGGGAGCTCCCCACAGGACATCAGAGCACCAACACAGGCAGAGCAGACCTCCTCCAAAGACACAACAGATCTTGAAAAGGTTCTAGCAAGCCAGGGCTGCACTCAGGTCTAGACACGGGCTACTCCCTGAATTCTGGAAACCAGAAGCAGCTCACGATCCAACCAACAAGAACCTGGGAAAAGATCAGAGCAGGTAACTAACCCTTGGTGGAGCGAATTTCCCAGCAGATTCGAGGAAACACTGATCAGCAACAGACCTGCAAAAGCCAGGCACTTTATAGCCCAGACACGCATACAAAGAGCCAGCCAATGGACTCCACTTCAGAACCTGCCAACAAAACAGCCACCAAGCTCAGACTCAGGTGGATCTGGAAGGAGTCCAGACTCCACAAAAAGTAGAACCAGGTCGTGGAAAATCACTAGGAGCGAAAAAATATCTTGGAACCAGCCGCCAATGCAGCTCTAATACGATCCACTGCAACTCCAGAAGACAACTACAAGGAAAGCAGCTCACGACAAACCACAGTTCTTGCACACAACGGCATGCACCAAGCACACTAGGGCCGAAGGAGTCCAGAACCAGTGATTCTTGGAGCCAAAAAACTATGCAACTACTGAATTCAAAAATTGTTAAGATGATGATCAACATAGAAATTCAAATCAAGAAAGGACAAAGGATGATTCGGCAACAACACGATAGAGACCGGGCTATGAATAGCAGGGAAAATGTCGAACCAGAGCCGAAGGGGATCCCCCTGAAATACTTAAGCTTCGACGAACGGAAAGACTCAAGATATTGCAAGATTTGATAACATTATCATATGAAGATTATTTGAAGGATGAATATACTACCATCTACATGTTGTGTGAGTTTTTTGTACATGGGAAGTTTATACTTAATCATGAAAATGAAATTCTTGATGCAAAAACAAATCTAGAGGAATGAAAAGTCCATTACTATATTTTTGCAAAAAGAAGTTTCAGATAGAAAGGTATGTTCAAACACATTTATTTAAATATTATATATTATTTTTTCAAATTACAGAATGCATCCTTATAATCAGTTTTATGTATATTGCAGGCACATCAAAATCTGGAAATAGAAATATAGTAGTAAAAGAAAGTACATCAGATCATATTTTTGTATCATGGTTTTCTATGCAACTACAAAAAACACTACAACAAGATTAGAGTGCAAGCATTTTTTCCGTAATAGATTATATTTTGTTTATATAAAATAGTTCAATCGTGTACAAGAGAACATAGAGACCTATACATTTTCCCATCTCTTTTGCTATTTCAATATACTTACATATTTTGTTTTATATTTCTATAATTGTCTACAATATATAAATTAGTTTTTGAATTTGTAAATGTTTCTTTTGCTAGTTTGTTGCTCTTGCAAAAATATTAAATAATCAAATAAACAACCCAATTTTTAATTTGCTTGGATGAATCTTTTGTAGATTTAATAAAATAACTTTTTGATGGCAAGCAAAGTAATCATAATAACAAGGTTATTTTACATTTGTAAATTAATTATTTCAGGTTTTTTTAATGTAAATTTAGACTAGTTTTGGCTTCATTCGCTTATTTTTTAGACTCTTCATTTGTTGTTGTTATGTTTCTAGTATTATCATACTCTTACATATGTCTACTACTAGTAGCTTTAAACATGCGCAATTGAATTTCCAATGTGTAGAGTCTCTATTTTTAGTGGGAAATCCAACACTAGAATAAGAGATATATGAACAATAACACATGGTCCTTTGGAAACTATATAATATACTCTTACATGTTTGTAGCTAGTAGGTAATGGTTACCCTGGTTCACAATTCAATGAGTCCACATACATCTTATTTAGTTTTTTTTTTAATTTCAAAATAAAAAAGTAACTTGCTATTATTCATTTTTTCTTTTTTTTATAAGAATTTCAAGTTTGATTTACACTTGTAAGTACTTGTTCAATAGGACTCTAATGAATGGATAAGATTTATGAACACTAACATGGTCATTTGGAAACTCTTTAGTCTAGTCTCACATGTTTTTAGCTAATAGGTCATGGTTACCTTTGGTTCATAATTCAATGATCTTGTTATGAATCCATGAAGTCTTTAGCATTTTTCATCTTTCTACTAGTTCTAGTTAACTTAATGTGCAAAATCTGATTTTCAAACCACATATATATTTTCAAATAATTTTTTTAGTATCTTTATAACTAATGGAGCTATTAAGTTCTTTAGAATTTGAATTTTGTAATTCTTTATTTCAAATTATGTCAACAGAAACATTCATTTTGCTTCATTAAATTGACCCTATCTAACTTCTTTAATATTAAGCTCTACAACTATGTTATCTGTTGTATTGATTGTTGCATTCATTTTGCTTCATTAAATTGACCCTATCTAACTTCTTTAATATTAAGCTCTACAACTATGTTATCTGTTGTATTGATTGTTGCATTCTTTATTGTTACACTCTTTATTGTTACACTTAATATTAAACTCTACAACTATATATTGTTTGTTGCATTCTTTATTGTTATACTCTTTATTGTTACACTTAATATTAAACTCTACACTTATATGTTATCTGTTATATTGATTGTTGCATTCTTTATTATTGCTATACTATTTAGTGTTACACCGACCTACTTCTAAACATAATAAAGTTAAAGCAGCACTAGCTGTTTTAGATATGTGGGACTGGCTGTTTTAGATATGTGGTTTATTGTTAATTGTACTGATTTCCGTTGCTAGAGACGCTGATGTTGCGATCCACCACGGTTCCATGCTTCAGTTAACTAAAGTTAGCTCCCGCATTTTTTTTTCGATGAACAGTGCGTTTCAAGAAACAAATGGGTTGCGATGAAGGAAAACTGGTAATGTGAACAAGGAGACTTCGCTCTAGGTTTTCTTAAATCAATGCTTTTCAAGGGTTTCTATGTCGTAGAATCGGAGGGGCTATTGTTTTTACTCTCGATTTTGACGTTTTTTCGCGACGCTTCAGGGTTTCTCTTCGTTTTAAGGGCTCCCTTGGTGTTCCTTCCCCTATGAATCGAATCCATTTTACTTTTCGTTATATACGAATCATGGTTTCATATTTTGTAATTTGCAATTTTTACTGTGTAATTCTTGCTTTCCAGACGGGCATTGGCTGTGCTTCCTGTGCATTCTAATTTTCCCGCCCATTTTGTGTCTTTCGTTATTGTTTAATTTTTCATCTAAAACACCCTGGCGAAGTATCTTAGTTTAGAAAATAATGTGCAATTTGTGTTTGTGTTTTGGCATGTGGTTCAGGAGCTTTTGACAAAGAAAAATTTGGGCATTCGATATAAATTCTGTCATGTTGTCCTGATAGGCAATGCAGAGCGGGATTCAGGTATTTTCCTAGCTAGTCGATATGATTCAAATTTATGAGGAACTTTATACAGTGAAAATTTTGCTCATTCAATATAAATTCTGTCATG
Source organism: Pseudotsuga menziesii (assembly GCA_001517045.1). NCBI lineage: Eukaryota > Viridiplantae > Streptophyta > Pinopsida > Pinales > Pinaceae > Pseudotsuga > Pseudotsuga menziesii. Next base: position 223,379 of record LPNX010551761.1, on the reverse strand, counting down.
CAGTCCTGATAGGCAATGCGGAGCGAGTTTCAGGTATGTTTGTAGCTAGTTGATATCATTCAAATTTACGAGATTCATGGTATGCTTTGCTTAAGTTGGTGGATTTCTCTATATGGTGCTTTCTCTTTTGTTTGTTGTCAAAATTCGCAGTCTCAGTTGGAGTAAATCCTTGCTGCTCTTTTTTAATTAGCTTGGAGAAGGTTGATTTTATATTGGGACTCCCCCTAATATTGGTGGCTGATATATTTTGCCCTAAAATGGTGGGTGGCTATAATCATAAGGCCATGTTTCTTGATGAAACGGAACTTGAGGTATATATAGGCATGTTGACGATCGGTTCTTTGAGATTACCGTAATTGAAGGCCGTGTCCCTACATTTCTGGAGGAATATGATCATAACTATGACACCGGAGAGTGCGATTTTTATGCCTAACCGACAAACTAAAACAGAGTGTTTCAACCGTGAGCTGTTTCGGCTTCCAATCTTCAGTCGTGAAGCGGGTTAAGCTGGGTATGAAATTGTTGATGTTTGAATATAAATGAAAAATTGTATGGGATGTTTCAGGCACCTTCTAACGGAGCCCTTAATATTGAATGCAATGCATTCAAAACGTATGGTGCTCCATTTCCAGCACAGATTTGCTATAGGCATTGAATCAATTCTGTTTTTAGGTCTAGCTGTTGTGTTGCTTAAGTTTCGCTGGTCATTAGGACGATATTTTGCAAGGACCGTGCATGGACTGGCTTTTAAGTAAATAATTTTGCCTTCCTCCAGGTTCGGATTAAAGCCGATTAGGAATGTAATCCTTCTCTGAAAGAGGAGGATTTCAGGGATGCAGTTTCAGCATTCTTGATATACCATTGAGTGGTGTGTGTTTTATGATAGACATCAGATAAAGCACGTTTATTATATATTTTGGCTCTGAAGTGCAAGAAGAAAGAAGTAATATGTCTGCAAGGGAATCAGAGCTTACAAATATTGAAGAAGATGAAATATTCTACAGAAAGGATTGTTGTGCTGGGCAGGGCATGCGTGACGTTTTAGATTCACATCAAAGACTTCCATTGTATATTTCTGAACCTGCTCAAGAGCGTAACGTCTATAGTAGTTGTGAGCAAAAGTTTTGCATTGCAATCTGTTCAACAGTGTACTCCTAGTAGTTGTCAGAAAAGAGTTGCATTGCATTCTGCCCAACAGCGTAATGTTTCTCGCGGGGTTGAGCAAATACATGCATTGCGTTCTGTTATATAGCTTATTTTTTCTTGTAGTTTTGTACAGCCAAATGTTTCTAGTGGGTTAGATATGTTAAATTCTGCATTTCAGCAATTCTACATGAGGGGTACCCAAGCACCCAAGCACCCAAGCATGGAGGAAAATTATTAACTTTCAGGAGATGCATTTACTATCGTATTAAAAAGGTAGATATCTTTATATTCCTTCAAACTACAGACACTATGATAGCCTTCACTTTAATCGAAATGGAGGGCCAACCTGTTCCATTGTCTTTAAATTCTATGCCTAGGATCCAGCCCAAACCTGTGGTTTGAAGGTCAAGAATTAAGTTAGCTCAAGTCTGTGGTTTGAAGCTCACGAATTAAGTCAAGTTTTTGAATTTAACTGTTGATTATAATTAGCGAAGATTTATTTTAAAATTTGATTTATCGAGCACACAGAGACATTTAAATTCTTGAAGTGTAATTTTTTATTTTTTATTTTTTAATTTTACAAGTTCACAAAATATTTACATCTAAAAAAATTTGATCTCTCTTCGAGCTGGATAAATCTAGTTTTAAGAAGAATTTATTGTTCTTAAGATTTTTAATGATTTCATACTTGGTTTTAAATTTTTATTTGTGAGTATATGGATTTAAAAAAAAAAATATGATCGAATATGAATTTTTTTAATTATTTTTTATATTTAGTAAATCACTTTGAATGGCTTTCGTTCACAAGTTATGGAACAGCTGGAGTGTTCTGTTTTGAGGTCTAAGCCTTGCGCTACTGTAGTGTCTTCTTTATGGTCTGATAATTGTACCCAAAAAACAAGTGTATTTACTCGTTTAAGAAGAGTCCCACAGACCGATGTTTCCCATGGCAGGGACCATGGATATCTGTTGAGACACACGAGTCTCGTTGAAAAATCAGCAATATCGGCAAAAGCTTTTCCGGCTTTTAGGGAAAAAGCCTTAAATCTTGGGAGGACCACATGATAGTAGTTTGGATATTGAGGGTTAGAGATTGACCAATCGTCGATGATGGCATTGCAACAAACTATAAGCAAAAGAATATAATGAGCATCATATATGCAAGTTGAAACCCAAACTAAGTCTGGATATTGAGGTTACAGATAAACAGAGTGTTGGTAATACAATTTAAGAAAAAGAGTGCCACTTGCAAAGCTGTAAAAGAGTCTAATCTGCTTGTTAATTGAGGTGGTGCACACATTTCATATGGAGAAATTCCAGTTTCCAATTCAAAGGTTTTTCTTAGTGTCTTGTAAACAAGTAACTATTGTGCAAGAAAAACTATTTTCCTGGATATAATTAGTAGAGGAGCAAGTACTTTTCAATCCCTGATCATAATGTTACTTACATCATTAATGTGAGAATCATTTTTTATTTTTATCAAATACATAGATCTATAAATGATCAATCTAAACCTTGAAATTAATAAGCGCCCAAAGAAAAATACAGGCTCCAATTTCAAACTTTCCAAATTGCCCATGGTCAAACACCTTAATTTAATACCATTTCCCATAGCCTGTCACTGTTTCATCAGATCGGGAAAAAATCACAGGGATATGCCGGTTATTTCTAATTTATGAATGTGATATGCTGGTTTATGTTATATTTTTATTGTACAATGGTGATATGTTGATTTTTGTTTCTGTAAGTGTTTACTTGTTTTGTTTTATTAATCAATGGGAATGGATAAAATCATAAACCCAAACTATATATTCACGTGTTTTTAGTTTAAGACACTTCTTAGAATAAAGTATAAACCGATTCGCAAGATAATAATGGCAATGCAAATCCCTCTTCATCTCTTATGTATATTTGTAAAAGCACTGTGAAAACATATAACCAATATTTAGTATTTAGCCATCTTCTCAGGTGATTGCTAAGACCGATAGAATGAACTACAATGAATTTTGAAGCGAGATTCCAACTAAATGCCAAAACTATTACCAGAGAATAATCATTCATAGGAATAAAGGATACCCTTCTCAAGGGTCGAGAAAGAAGCATGTTAAGCCAGTTGAAATGGGCTGGAATAAAATTGCAGGCAGACGCATAGGCTCTGCCACTGTAGAATAGAAAACCCTTGGTCTTCATTCTGAGAAAATAATGATTACTAGTGGTAAAAAAAGAAGAGGGGCAGTAATCGTCTGCCATTTGAGTGTTGATGAACAGTTGTCTGTGAGAGCCGCATGGTTGTAAAACGGGAGTTGGTACACTGCAAGAGTTACCGTTCAATTGCTTAGCTTGCTCAACTGTTAGGATTGAAGGGAGCCCTCTTTCAGGCTGTCCAACAACACTGCTGTAGTGATGTGACTCCAAGTCTGACCTATTGGTGAGGGCTGAGAAAGGGTCATCCAAATTTGGAGAAATTCTACTTTTGGGAGACCTCACAACAATACATTCACCAGGAGGGCTTGCAAAACAATTAGGCCTCTCTGAGAAAGGGTCATCCAAATTTGGAGAAATTCTACTTTTGGGAGACCTCACAACAATCCATTCACCAGGAGGGCTTGCAAAACAATTAGGCCTCTCTTCGATGCTGCCAATGTCACCCTCCGTTGCCAATTTCAGAATCCGTTCTCGGGGCGAAGGACTTTGGCATTGTTCAAATGCTTTTATTCCTTGGCATCCACCACATTCACCTGCCTGCCATACATTGGGCATATTAACAGACAATGCAAATATAGGGCAAATGGGCAAATTCCTAGGCAAAGTGGGACAAATTTGGGATCCACCAGAAGAACAGGGGGAATCCCATCCCTGCCCCGTATGATCAAAGTCCAGAGGACTGATTGGGGATTGGGGACGGCAGAGGCTCCCATCCTCGAGGACAGAGGTGCCCTCACTGAGAAAAGGGTGGCTCAGCAGCTGCTCACTGGTCCACCTCTTCCAGGGATCTCTTCTCAGACATTTCTCTAGGAAATCCTGCATCTGAGGCGAAAGCGAAGAAGGCAACTCAGGGATTTCCTCTGTGCATGCAATCCGATACATTGCGGCTAGGGGATTGGAAACCTGGCTCCAAGGATACCTGCCAGTGGCCATCTCCAGCACTGTGCAGCCCAGAGACCAAATATCAGAAGCAGTGCCCTGCTCCACTTGGTTCACCACCTCTGGAGCCATCCACAGAGGGGTCCCCCTCAATTGCAGGGACTCCTTGCCCTCCCCCTTATCACCAATCCTCTTGGCAGAACCAAAGTCAGCAAGCTTCACACCATTTGCACCCACCAGAACATTCTTCCTCTTGATATCACAGTGGACAATCCCCTGCCCACGGAGATACTGGATTCCACATAGGATGCCACGTGTATGATCTGATGATCGACTCGTCAAGCCGATCCCGAAACTTGAGCAATAGGTCTACGATGCTGCCACCTGGCACATACTCCATGAACAGATTGTACATCAAGACACCATTCTCAATGCTGTAATCCTGCCCCAGGCAGCCCACAATGTATGGAGAATCGAGAGAGTGCAAAATCGTGTACTCGTTCTCCAGAGAAGAAATAGAAGCAGCCGTGGACTTGACAGCAAACAGATGGCCATTAGACTTGTTAACTGCCAGGCTGACTGCACCAAAAGCTCCGGCTCCAATAAGCCCACCCCGTACTTAATTTGCTTCTCCCAATTTCATTGTATTCTCAAAAGCCCAAGTACTACACAATTCATGACAGTATTTACATATGGGTATATATAGAGATAGATAGATGGGGGAATTCTTATGGCTTTTTTGGGGACTTCAAAAATACTCCATGAGCTGCAGGCACGCCTCTTCCATGTCTTCTTGGCCCGCACTCTTTCTTGTTTTCTTTGGCCTGCATTAAGTAGTTGTTTAATATATATATATATATACACACACTGCTCTCAAGAGGCCAGCAAATTGATTGGGGCATTCCGACCGACGTGAAAGGGGCGGGCACGGGTGACATATATTGTATGTTAAGAGTATAGTCAACTGGTATACGAGTCATGGTGTACGGTCAATATCTGAGTGCCTCGTCAATCTTGCCTTTGGATGGCATGGAGAGTTTAATTTTACACCGAGGATCGTGATTGTTGGTTGCAGGGGTGACCCTGTATCCTGTTCCTGCGAACAGTTGCATTTTACATGAAAGCCTTCTTTGTAAATGTTGAAGGTCAAAAGTTTGTGAACCCAAAACCGAGATACATTAAGTACATCATGTTAAGATGTGAAACAATTTCTGTCCTGCATGTTAAATCCGATGCAAATTACAACCAACAACATTTAGCTTTCACCCATTTGTCTTCCTATTTTTATAATATTTGACCATGTTCGAAGATATACAAAACTTAATTCTCGCATTGATTCACTGTTCCGCCCAATATCATAGACTTTACACGTTTGATTGAATTAACAAACCTAATCTTAGTAATTTTCAAAACATGGTATTGGGCATCTTAAAAGCAAAAGATCATTAGATAATGGAGATGGAAATTTGTTAGTTTTCTGATTTTCTTCAGAGCGGAATTGTTGAGTCAATCAATTCACTCCCTTCTCCGAAACGCCACGTTCCGCTTCCACAAGGAGGAGCGATGAGAAATATTAAACTTATTCAATGATAGCAAATTCTATAAAGACTCTGAACCCACTGTACAGATTAAAATATAAATTAAAGAACATCATATACATGGTACAGTTTCATAAAAAAATTCAACATTCAATGTACACTATCGAAGAAACAAATAAGTAAAAAATGCAGTGTTCACATCATACTAGGTCAGGACCTCCCAAATAATTGGTCGTCCCTCTGCCTCTTCAAGTATACCAAAAATATTCCCAAACTGAATGGGTTATTTATTTAATTTATAATTCTTATTTAAAGAAACATGGTTATTAATAATAACGTAAAGGCTCTGCTTTCTTTGCCATGCTATTAGAGTTTTTAATGAAACTATAATAAGCAAGTTCAGATTTTTTTTTAATTTTCCTCTTCTAGGTATATACCCAAAATATTCCCCGATCGAATTTATATGTTGATAGGATGACAATGTGAAACATAGATTCTATGTTTTATAATAAAAATGAATGATTATTTATTATTTAAAGAAATATAAATAATAAATTATAAAATTTATTTACTTTACGATAATATTAAGGTTTTGTTTTTTTACTCTGTCAAAACATGTTGAAATAAAAATATTTTATTGATTTATTTTTAAGTTGAATAAAAATATTTTATTGATTTATTTTTAAGTTGAAATAAAAATATTTATTTTTAAATTGAATAAATGATTGATGGTGATAGGATGATAATGTGATTAATTACTTTATTTACTTTAAGATAATATTAAGGTTCTGTTTTTTTTACTCTGTCAAAACATGTTGAAATAAATATATTTTATTGATTTATTTTTAAATTGAATAAATGGTTGATGGTGTTAGGATGATAATATGATTAATTACTTTAGAATAGTATTAAGGTTATGTTTTTTTATTCTGTCAAAACATGTTGAAATAAAAATATTTTATTGATTTATTTTTAAATTGAATAAATGATTGATGGTGATAGGATGATAATGTGATTAATTACTTTAGAATTGTATTAAGGTTATGTTTTTTTTACTCTGTCAAAACATGTTGAAATAAGAACATTTTATTGATATATTTTGAAATTAAATAAATGTTTGTTGGTCATAAGAAGACAATGTAAAATATAGATTCTCGGTTTTATAATAAAAATGAATAACTATTTATTATTTAAAGAAATATAAAATAACAAACTATAAAATATTATTTCTTTTTGGGATAGTTTTAGGTTATGTATTTTTACTATGTTAAGACATGTTGAAAGAAATATAAAACATTATTTCCTTTAGGATAATATTAAGGTTATGTTTGTGTTACACTCTTAAAATATGTTGAAATAAAAACATTTTATTGATATATTTTTAAATTGAATTTTGTGACTATGTAAAAACATGTTGAAATAAACACATTTTATTGATATATTTTAAATTGAATAAATGGATAACATCTAGAAACATTGAAAGATGTTGATATGGGATATTTGGAAATATAATTTATAATAAAAATAAATTAATGTTTTTTTAATTAATATGATTGAATTTAATTAAATTTATTTAGAGTGTAAAAATTATAATACATATATATATGAATTTGCCAAAGTGTAGAAATTATAATAAACAGAATATATTATTAAAATTAAGTGACTTGAAATTTAAAAAGTAAGAAGAAATAAATATATTGTTGAATTTATGTTAATGGTTAATTATATAATTTTAATTTTTAAATATTAATAATAAATCAATTATATGAAATTGTTATTGATTAAGTTCTTAAATCATAATCAAATTACTAAACAATTTTTTTCTTCAATTAATTGAAAATTTGAAGCTATATCTTCATAATCATGATGGTGATGAAAATAATTAAAAAGAAACATTTTTATATTATTTTTAAATTTATTTTTGGTTTAAACAACATTGAATTTCTTTAAATGTAATGTTTTGATTATTTAAACCTATTTTTTTTATAGCCAAATTAAAATTTGTTTATTTATTTGTCAAAGCATTTAATATTATATTTCTCAAAAAATTTAAATAAAGATAAAATGAAAACTTATTTTTAAAAACTTTAGTAAAAATATTTAAAATCAAATTTACTAAATATATGTATTCTTAAAATCCACTTTACTAGATTTAAGTATCAATATGCATAAATTTAATAATGTTATAGCTTCATTCAAAATGATGATGATGATTAATATCTACTAACATCAACTTTGGTTTATCAGATTAAAAAAGAAATTATTTAATTTGCCTTAGATTTGTATTCCTATACTTAAAAAACTTGAAGAGGAGCATTCAAAAGGAGTAAGCTATCTACTCGACCATTTGCATCGGGGTCCACCAAGTAGTTGACGGAAAGCTCACTCCGTTTGTTGCCACCGTCAAGTCCCTACCACCCTTCGGCAAACGTGCGACTCACTTGTTCATCAATGGAACCAACAAATTCGATTGATCATCCACTGTCCTCCAAGTCTATGTAGTCCAGCGATCCTTGGCCTCCTAAGTTCAATGATCTCACTTCTTGCACTTCCATCGGCCAGTTCACTGCATTGGCCACCAAGCCATTGCCGGAGCTCCCTATTCATGCTCAAACTACATCTACTAGGCGACTATCGCATTTCCCTACAATTTTAGATTGTTGCATCTTCAAATAATCTTTTTTTTGCGTAGAAGAAACAGAACGTAATGCATTTCGATCATGAAATTGATTACTTGATTCAGTCTTGAATGAGTAGAGAAAAAGAAAAAAAATGGTTTCAATTCTATAGAAGAGATTGCTCTCCCTATTATTGGGGGGTTTGGTAAAAAGCATAGTTAGAATGTAGATTATGGACTTCCATAAAATGCCAGTAATCGACGCAAAAAAAGAAAAGAAGAAACAGTGTTTTGAGTTTGACATTCTGTGTTTTGAAAAATGTATTTTGCCCCAATTTTTTGGGGGGAGGAAGACAACTCGTTGCTTGTTAATCAACTGTAATTATAGTCTCTAAATCCATCTTTCTTCACAGGAAACAAGGTTTTTTAAAGATGAGATTGGCTGAGCACTCTCAAGCTAAAACATTAACTAGATTGAGCTTTGGAAGGCAGACAGAGCCCTTAAAATAATTGAATTCACATGTACAATAGTCATTGCAGGCTTAGTTTCTCAAGAAGCTGTTATGACAAACTTTTTATATATGGAAAGGATGCCTTGTTTTTGGGCGTTAAAATGCAAAATTTCTATGTAATACTTATGACTTTGTTAAAGGATATTTTGAATATTGTGTGCAACCAGAATTCGTTGCACGCGGTTTTAGAATTTTGACTTTGTTAAAGGATATTTTGAATATTGTGTGCAACGAGAATTCGTTGCAGGTAGTTTTAGAATTCTTGCTAATTTTTTTGTATCTGGACCTTGGTTCCTTATTTCAGAGATTACTTGAAGATGCGGCAATCTGAAACTGTAGGGAGATGTGTGGTGGATGTAGTTTGAGCTTGAACGGTGAGCTCCGACAGTTGACTGGCAGACGGGAGAGCAAGAAGTGAGGTCGTTAAATGCAGGAAGAGGATCGTTGGACTGCATGCAACAGTGTGTGGATGATCGATCGATGAAAAGGTCGGACGTCTACCAAAGGATGGTAGGGACTTGAAAATGGCAGCAAATGGAGTGAGCAGTCCATCAACGATGTTAGGTAAGCCCCGGTGCAAATGGTCAGGTAGATAGCTTACTCCCATTCCAAAATGTCTATAATTTACAAAAAAAAAACTAAAAAATTCCTAATTACAACAAAGATTATCCATAAATCCTTTTCCGATTTAAAACGAACATTAAAAAACAACTATTAAATTAAAAATTAACCTATAAAAAACAATTAAAATAAATTAAATAATAAAAACTTTAAAATCATTAAATATTAATCTAAAAAAATAATATTATAATTCGTGAACATTTCTATAATAAATATTTTAAAATAATTAACTTTAAAAAACAAACAATTAAATTAAATCATCGTTTATGACTTTAAATTTTGTCCACTTACTTTTGTTAATCTCCAGTCCAACTTTTAAATTTCATTTACTACATTTACATATAAATGTCGATCCGTGAAAATAATATTGTTATAACTCTTATCAAAATTTATATATATTTTAAAAATAATTAATAGAAACAATTAAATAAAACCTCCCATACATATATAACTATATAAAATAAGTAGCCTTTACCTTATATATAAAAAACAATGTCCCCGCTTTCAATAAATAATGTATAGTCGCCCTCTTAATAAAATAAAATAGTTTCCTTAACTTTATGTACATTGTAAGGGGTGGCAGGTGCGAGATCTTTTTGGATCCCAGAGGACATGTTGAACAAACCTTCGCTTGGGGTCTTGGCTATAGGACCAATAACGAGGCCGAGTGGTTGACTCTCCTACAGGGAATGAAAATTCTAGCCAACAAAGACCTCTTGAAGATCGCGATTTTTGGAGATTCTCGACATGTCATATATAAAATGCTTAATGGATACACCACGGGCTCTATAAAATGTCGTCGTCTGCACGACAAAATCACTCCTCTCATGTCCAAGCGTTATGAATTCTTCCACATCCTCCGCACAAACAACTCAGCAGCTGATGCCTTAGCGAACATGGGGGCCTCTCTACCCTAAGGTCAATTTTGTCTAAATGGCAAAGTCCCTCACCTCAAACCTATTCCTTAATGGATCATTGGGACTCAAGTTTCTACCCCATTGTATAATTTTCTCCTTCATGGATACCCACGAAGGGACTAATGTTTTTCCTAAAGAGCCCAAAGACTTCAAACATCCCTTATCACTCCAACTTTACTCACCCTTATCACTCCATCCCTCTCCACTCCATTGCTTCGTGCCCTTCACTCTCTACTGGCATCAACTACATGGACAATCACAAAGGGTCTCCAGCCTTAACGAGTTGTCCTGCCTCTCTTCATCCTTCCGCCGCGTGGCTCCACCACTGCACCCACCATCCCTCGGTTCCTGCAGGCTTTAATGCTCACCTTCCTTAGGTTTATTGCTCCTGCCTCTCACACACTCCGGGTCTTGTTGCTCCCTCCATTATGTCTTCTCCTTGAAGCTGTCCTCATCCTCATTTTACTCTTGGCGATGGCTCTGTTCGCTATGTGATTTCTCCAGAAAAAATTCTGTTGGATGTCATTGCAGGGGTCGACGAAGGTTGGTTGCAGGAAATCCCGTGGGAAACTTTTCCTCTCACCAGGGTTTTCGTGAAGGAAAGACTGGCTCTAGCCGCTTTCTCCTCCTATTTATGGACTACCCATTCTGGTGTTTCTTTGTGGTTTTCGAATATTGGCTCATGACTCAGCCTCTCCATTGACGACCAGTCCTTCATAGCAAATAGTAATTCGATATTGGGCTGTCACTGTTCAAGGTGGAAAGAAGGTGCAGTCGGCTCTCTCTCCTATCGAAACAAGAAAGACTGTGACTCCCTCCTGTAGGAACTCAATACCCTTAAGTTGATTCTCGGTGGTCTCTCTATCGATGAGCAGGCTCAAGTGTTTGCTGGTGCAGTTTGTGCTCTCTACAACAATTTCTCCTGAATTGAAATTTCTCCTGGACAAGGCAGAATGGCGCAGGCTAATGAGAACGCTGGGATAGCCGACTTGAAGAAAAATCTCAGGCGTTTATATGAAATGATGGGGACAACAAGGAAATTGCTCAGGAGGTTAAGAGTATGGGGGAAGTGGTCATCTACACTTCTTACCATATCAGTAATCATGACTCCAGGATTAATGACACCCAAAGCAACCTCAGGGAAATGATGGGCAAGGTGGACAGAATTCAAGAAGACCTCTAGCACTTGGTAAGCATGAACCAATGCAGCAAGGCTCTCGAAACTCCAGCAGCAGCAACACACCCCATGGAGGAGGAATCGGTTGTTCAACCTATGAAGCTCCCAGGCAATCCTTAATGGTTTTCTAAGTTTTTATGTTTTATTGTCTTTTACTTTGCCGACAGTTTATAAGGGTATACACTACCCTAGGCATTAGATGTTTTGTAAAAACACTCTGTGGAGTTCTTTGGTCATCCCCATGGACCAGTTTTGTTTTCTCCATTTTTGACCTGTAAGAACTCTCCGTTCTCGCTTTTTCTCTGTAATGAATGGCTGTACACAGCCTTTTTTATATAAGCCTTTTAAAGTTTCTATTAAAAAAAAACTATATGTACATTGTATATGAATTAAGACATACATCTTTACTTATCATTTTTAATTGAGATTTATGTTTTGTCTCATATAGCTAGCAAGTTTCTATGTTCCAATGTGAACGGATCAAAATGCTCCATTGCTAGCGTTGTTATAAGTTGAAGTTTCTTGGTGACTTCATCGGTTGCGTGTGTTATGCTTACATAGGTTCAAAGCTAATCCACGGCATGGAAGCTTACGTGGTGAAAGCCTTCATCACACAACCTCCTCCCAGGTTAAACTTTTATGTATATAGTGGTTAAGTAGCTACCCCTCCTCTTCTAGTTTCGACTACCTGTGCTCCTGTAGCAGTTTCTTGTAGTAGATCTACTGTATCCTTACCTGACTGTAGCCTAAACCTGGGGGGTGACTCTATCCAGCCTACGGAACAGATGTCTTGTCATATCCGCCCTCTTTTCACATCTGCTGACTTTCCTCCCCTTGTCAACACAATTCCTTCCTCTGAATCTTCTCCTCAAAACCCGACTGAAGCTCCGTCTTTCTCCGATCCTACACTACACAATACACTGCATATCTTCTCAGATAGGACTCCCCTTTCGCCCTCTGTCTTGCCCCTTGACTCCATACATTTTGAAAATGTCACCATTAGGGGGAAAAAGAGAAGAAACCCTAAAGCTGCCCTACCTGAGTCTCTCGCTCCTGCTCCTCACACCCCTATATCCACCCGGCTAAAGAATGCAGCTCGTTTGTCTAGCTCCTCAAATAACAGGGTCCTTAGAGCATCGACCCCTCCACATTCGGGTTCATAATGCGTATTCTGTCTCTGAATGTTCGAGGGCTGGGGGGCTCAGCCAAACAGAAAAGCCTCCGCTAATTGATTTTAACCCTTTCCCCAGATGTGATACTTTTCCAGGAGACTATGACCAGCACTTACCCGGCCCTTTTTGCCTTCTCCAAGCTATGCCCTGGGTGGGAATTTTGTGCCATTGACTCTTCTGGCCTTTCGGGGGGCATCCTCTCTGGATGGAACCCACATGTCCTCAGATGTAAGGCATAACATACGATGGCGGGCATTTTAATAAATGTTTCTATGCGAGGGTGTACTATACCATTCTCCATTCTAAATGTCTATGGGCCATACATGCATCGGGACACTTTTTGGAATACTATTGCCTCGGAAGGATTACTCTCCACTCAGAACCTTATTCTTGCTGGAGATCTGAATTTCACCCTGAATGCTGCAGAAATTTGGGGTTCAAAAGCCATTGTGGATCCCCTGGGACCTTCCCTTTCCACCCTTTTCTCAGCCCATCATTTGGTGGATATTGCTCCACCATGTGCTGGACCTACTTGGCGTAATGGTAGAGCGGGAGAGGAAGGTATTTCTAAGAGATTGGATCGTTTCTTGCTTTCTGAACAGCTCATTGGTCTTTTGCCTAGACATCGTGTGTGGACCCATAGATGTGGTATTTCCGATCATTTTCCTATTCTGCTTGATTGGGGTGAACATACTGAGCCTTGCCTCTATCCTTTCAAGTTCAATCATTCTTGGATTGAACATGAAGGTTTTTGTGATATGATCCGTCAAACTTGGTCTGCCCCCTCCCTGGATACTTCTATGGAAGCTATGTCAGATTTCACTACTCATCTCCGTCTCTTAAAGGAGAAGGTCCGGGATTGGACAAAGAAGGAGACTCTTAGAATCAAAAACACTTCCACTCAACTGGAAGGTGAGATTTCTGCCCTCCTACATCTGTCATTATCTGGGATTCTACAACTGAATCAGCAAAGCAGATTAAATGATCTTAGAGCAGACTACAATAAGATTTTGGAACATGAAATTACCTCTGCCAGATTACAAAGCAGAATCACATGGGCAAAACTTGGCGATGCTAATACCAAATTCTTCCACGTTGTGGCATCCGCCCGGAAAAATCAGAATGCTATTTGGAGTTTACAAGATGACGAAGGGGTTTGGATATCAGATGATAAGGGATTAAAAGATCTGGGGGTTAGACATTTTAAAGATATTTTTACTGATGATGGGATGACTAACCTCTCTGCTCAGTTAAAAGTCCTTCATCTCTTTCCTTCCTATCTTACTGAGGAAGATCGGGAAGCCTTTACTAGTCCTGTTACTCTTTCAGAGGTCGAGGATGCACTGAAGACTTTTAAAAAAGAAAAGGCCCCTGGTCCCGATGATTGGATGGTTGAGTTTTATTTATACTTCTTTGATCTGCTGGGTCCATCCTTATTAAATCTGGTGGAGACATCCCGCATTTGGGAAGGGTTTCTCCTGCTCTAAACTCTACTTTTATTGCTCTCATACCTAAGATTGAGCACCCTATCAGCTATGGGGATTATCGGCCTATCTCATTGTGCAATCTATGCTATAAATTGATCTCGAAAGTTGCAGCTCTACGACTTAAACCCTTCTTGGACTCCTATATCTCTCCTCAGCAGTTTGGATTTCTGAAAAACCGCCTGATCCACGGGCCTGTGGCCATTACACAGGAAGTATTACATTCTGTAAAACTCTTGAAAAAATCTGCTCTCATCCTTAAACTGGACTTGACGAAGGCTTTTGATCGCGTAAATTGGACTTACATCAGGCTGATACTTATTCAGATTGGGATTCCATTGGTTGGGGTGAACTGGATTATGGGCTGTATATCTTCATCAAATTTTGCTGTAATCGTCAATGGTTCACCATCCTCTTTTTTCCCCGCTTCTCGGGGCATTAGACAACGCTGTCCACTCTCCCCTCTGATCTTTATTTTAGTCATCGAAGGACTTAGCCTCTTGATTGCTGATGCCAAGCAAAATGGTTTGATTAAGGGTATTAAGATCTCAAATGATCTCACCATTTCTCATCTCCTATTTGTTGATGATGTGATCCTTTTCGGTATGGGCACTGTTGAAGACTGGATTGCATTCAAGGTGATACTTGATACTTTTTGTGAAGCCTCGGGCATGAAAATCAATCTGGACAAATCCTATTTTCTGCATTTTAACGTGAATGATGGCATATTGAGGAGGGTAGCAGACATTATGCCTTACCGTTTTGCTCACCTTGACCTTGGTTTCACTTACCTTGGTTTTTTCTTGAAGCCATCGGGATACCTAGTAAAGGACTGGCTTTGGCTCATCAAAAGATTTGAATCCCGTATTAACCATTGGACAAACAGGCTCTTGTCTTTGGGTGGTCGATTGGTACTCATTCGTGCTGTCCTCACCAGTCTTCCGGTCTATTGGTGTGCTCTTTTCCCTATCCCATCATCTATATTGGATAAGATTAGGAGACTTATCTTCAACTACCTGTGGGGTTCATCAGCTGTGAAAAAGAAGTTTCACTTGGTTGATTGGCAACTGTTGGCTCGGCCCATCTCCCTGGGGGGATGGGGTATTAAACACTTGCCTCTCTTTT
>LPNX010551761.1:152026-207044 GCA_001517045.1 Pseudotsuga menziesii | reverse complement strand
CTTCAATCATATCTTCCGGGAACACAACATACTTGCTGATGAACTTTCAAAAAAGGCACTTTCATTGGATATGGGTTCTGGATATTACTCGGAATATTTAGATGGGAAACATATTAGTGATGGACAGTTTGCACTTTTTTGATGGCTGTTCTTTTCTATATTATACAGCATCTGGTCATATGAGAAGTAATTTTCTTTTTGATCTTGGTTATTGTTTCTTCAGCATGTAGTTGTGCTTGCCTGGATTGGTATGTTTAAAGGACACTGATAGAAAGAAATCTGACCTGATATTTCAGGAGTGATGAATAAGTCTGATGAGATACAGACTTAGTACTCTTTATCTTTGTTTTGAATGCTGGCTGTTTACAGTTATATACTGCTACTACAGTTTAAGTTCATTTTGTTTTTGCTTGTTTTGCTGACTGTTTACAGTTTATTATAGCTGTTCCTGTCATGTACATGATGATTATCAACTGTGATGATATCCCTCTATGGGCTGTTGTACAAGGGACTGTTTAGTCTCACTATATGTAACTGTTTAAGATGTCTTTTGATTCTCATGAATATCAAAGGCTGGTATTTTTTCCTCTAAAAAAAGTATGTTTTATGCATATAGTGGTTAATCTTAGGTATATTTTTATTTGTTGTATTATTAATACTTTAGATGCCTCGATTAACTTAAACTTCCTTCTTGTAGTCTAAAGTTCTGAGGCAATTACTCCAGGGAAAGCTCTTCAGAAATCCCGAAATCATTGATAAGCATACCGCAATTTATGCAAAGTTATTTGTAAAATCTCTTAGCGGTTATATTTTAATTTTTTTAATTAAAAAAAATCAATATATGTTTATAAATGTTTCAGATTATTAATAATATTTAATAAAAGTGAAATTAAAAAATTTCAAAATTTAAATAAAATAAGTAAAATTAGATTTTTAAAATTTATTCATTTTACTGAATAAGAAAAATTATTTTTAAATAATTAAATTAAAGAAATGTTCCATATCAAATCATTGTTAAATTTTGTAGTTAAAATAAAGAATTTTTTTAAAAACACTAGCATACCTCTAAGCTGGGGAAATGAAAGCCGAAGAGAACTTTGATGTGTTGCAAAATAAATAAATAAACTTGTGTATGTAAATAACATAATTTGATATGTTGAAAGCAAGTTTATTAATAGTAATAGATAGTAATAAAAGAAATTGAAAGGAAATTGTAATTACCATCTTCTCATGCAAGAGTGAAATTTTTTTATACATTTATGAAGCATAGTGTTGGGTCTCTCAATGATGTTATGATTATGTCATTGCCAATTGATTGTTGAGCCAAAATCTTACATAATAGCATGCAAGTCTAGTCATTTTGTGTCAATTTTGCAATGAGAGTGAAGAGCAAAGCACGGCATTGCAATTGTGTGATCATATTTGTGAGCGCACTGGTGCATTGTGTCTAGAATGCTCTGGTCCCAGGTATGTATGCTACAAAGCTCATGACATGTTCAAGAGCTTGTTTATAGGAATTTATTGTAGATGTACACACAACTTGTCTGTAAATGTACATGTAAAACAAATCCTAAATCTTGGGATGACTAAAGTCTATTTTGCTTAAAATAATTGAAGTGCATTCCATTTCAAGTTATGCCTTTTGTTTTAAAAACTTTTTATAAACATTAAAACTTTATAAAGTTGGCAATTTTAATTATTAAAACTATAATGAAAATTTATATAGAAAAAGATTTATTAAAAATGGAAAATAAAATAAAATAAAGTGCATTCCATTTCAACAACTGATGATTATATTGCACACTTATGAGAGGTCCTATACATGTATTGATGCCCAGGTGTTGATAGTATGTTTCTCATCATGGATTTAGTTAATATTCTGATTTGCACTGTATTGAGATGTGGTATTACTGTTACTGTTAGACCCATTGGGGTATTGACAGTATTGTTTGATGATGTACCAGGTTACCTTTGATTCAATATAATATCAAGGAACTGTTTTTTTCGACTGAAAAAAAGAACTCTAATCTGGATTCTCTTGTTTCATCTTTTGTGCATATAAATGACTGTTGGGTAGAGATCAATAGTGTAATGTACACCCTACCTTTCCCTCTGCATTACAATATGTTAATATGTTAACCAGTAGCAGTATTTAAAATGGATTTATTGATCTGTTTCCCTCAATTTTTTTCTTCTTCTTATTGCGAGTGCCTCAAAACTGGGCATACATTAAAATAAATTTATTCTGTATTATATTTTAGTTCTGTTTTTCAAAGATTATTTCCATGATAACCCTGTTGCAAACATGTCCATTGGCAAAATGGAAGTGTTACAAAAGCCACCGAGGTCTAGTTTCTCTATACCTGGTGAGAACATTGATAAAGGCAAACAATTGGCAAGAATACTTGTATGAGTAAGTGGATGCATAACACAGGTGTTACCGAGAAAGTTTGATAAATGGACTGTTTGCAGACACCTTGGCGTTCGAACCATGGATATTCAAAAATAAGGAATGTCAGACTGAATAAGCCATCAATTGCCCCAATCTTTTCATCCTGGGTTGAGCTTCAACTATATGATAAAAAAAACTCAAAATCATGGGCAAGAGGAATGAGGGACTCATGGAAATCTTATGTTCTGAGTTTGGGAGGAAAAAGGCAACGGAATTGATTCAAGAAGGACAAGAACAAACATTACATGTAGGAACTAAGTATAGAGTGTGTTCTCTGCTCTCTGCATTGACGGAGGGTTACTCGGTCGACAAAAACCTGCTGCATTGAAGGAGCGCTACTCCGCTACAACCAAATTCCAATCCTCAACGCCATCCACATGTTATGGATTAACAGTCGAGCTTCTGGATGACACGTGGATTTCTCATCGAAAGGACAATCCTTAAAGTGGATTTCTCATCAAAGGACGGGCCTTATCTTTTATTCATGGAAAATTAATAAACTTTAATACAAATTGACAAGCGGTGGCTTCTCATAAGCCTGCCCGTGACAGACGACAGACGACGAAGGCCTGAGAGAAACCGCTTCCTTATTCAGTTTAACTAGAATTTGGTAGTCAAAATAAAGAAAATTCTTAAAAACTTATAATAATATGATTAAAACCTTTTTAATGAATTAATTTAATTTTAAAAAAAATTCAAGATAAAAAAAAATTTAATTAAATAAATCAATTAAATAAAATAATATATGTAGTTAATCTAACATAATGTAACAACCCCTCTACTACTCCCATTATTCAGCAACAAAAAAAATAAAAATAAAAATTGTAAATACAATCTATTTTTACATTTATGGTTTAAAAAACACTATATTAGAACACTATGGTTCTAATAAAACACTCTAATTGTTCAGTACAAAACAACCTTCCTTTGAAAAGAGGACGACTCTCTCTCATTTGGTTGGTAATAGTCAACCCTGTGGAATAATAGTAACAATTGATGCCTTGGTTTGGAGAAAAAAAATGAGATAAATTTGTCAATGTTTGTGGAGAGCGTTACTTAAATATAAAATATACTGCTTTTTATTGTACAAGAAGCATCTAGGCTTCTTGAACGAGGGTAACTTTAATTAATAAAATGGAAATCTCAGTCTCTCAAGGAGATTCTGCCCCATGAGCAATAATGTTGAATCAAGATTCAAACAGTAGGATACAATGAGGAGTCAGTAACCCATAATAAATCCACAGTCAATAGGACAGCTTGGGATATCAACCTAGCTCTATCCCGATTTCCAAGATTGCTACATGAGTCTACAAGTAAGACCACACATGACTAATCCAAGGAGGCACTCGTGGAGATGCCAATACTGAAACAAGAGGAGAATAGAGTCTACCTCACACATCCAAAATGATGTAATAATCAAATTCCTGCCATACTCATGAAAACAACATCAAAGATGAGATAAAAAGAGTAGGCCAGCTCAAAGCTAGTAAAGCTGAATCGTTCCATTCCCCACACATTCACCTTCAGTGAATTCAGTGTAATGAAGAAGGCCAAAGGCCAAAGAGAGTGCCTCCTTGGATAAGCCATTTGCCTTCACATTGTATTCTGTGTATACATGAAGGAAATCTAGATGGAGAAAGGATGATTCCAGATTCCTGATATTTTGACACCATCCTTCCAGATTGAGCGCTGAGAGGGCAACCCTCTCTTTGGCCTAGTTGATAATGGTTGTAGAGTCAATGCGGACATGAAGAGAAGGTAAGCCAAAATCCTTTGAAATCACTAGCAGAGCCCACAATGCTAGAAGTTCATATCTAGTGTTAGTGCTCTGTCCACAACCCATTTTAATGCTAAAGTAATGATCCTGACTAATAAGTAAGTGGACCCCAACACCCCCAATCAAATTTGTAGAGGCCCCATCAAAAAAACCAGATGGGTACTCAATAACAGGTGCCAGTCCAATATTTCTCCTTTTGGAATTTTTATGAGCGATCATTGGAAACGTCTGGAGCTGATCCATAATACAATGACAGATGAAATTAGTATCCGGCTTAAGATCCTAAAAAATGACTCCATTTCTTGTGAGCCACCGCTGCCAGGGCATGAGGAGTGGCAAGTGGAGACATTGCTTTTCACATCTAAAGCACTTTTCCAGATTTTCCAAGTAGGAGGGTTCATTCCAATCCATTGATATATTAAGCATCATGCAGAGACTATAGATAATATTACGAGTGAATAAACAATACGAGAAGAGATGATTGACCAATTCTTCACTACACTTACATAAGTTGCATCTGTTGGGGTCTATCCATCCCCTTTTAATTAAATTATCCCAGGTGTTAATACGGTTTACCAAACACAACCAATTGAAACAAATCACTTTTAAAAAGATATTACACTTCCATATGAGATTAAGAGCATTGACAAGCCGAGTAGAAAGTAGACTCGAGAAAAAGGAAATCAGGCCGAGATCACCGCATAGAGAGGAAATCGGTTTCTTGGTGGAGACCAAGCACATTTCCTTGTCATTTTTTTATTGGTTATTTGGGCAGAAGATAACGTGGTCTCTAGGAAGAGAACTAACGCTTTTAAGATTTAGTGTGTAATGATTGAAATTTATTGAATCTTGGTCAGCCAAGCTATAAGATTTAACCTTGAGAAGCAAGAATCTTTCATTTACCTTGTGGTTGCAATGTCCTATTAAAGGACTAACAACCTACCATTTGTGTAAAACAACATGTAGTAAACACAAAGGTACACCTTTGAATAGTATAAACTCCCTTTTTATGATTTCCTTTAATTAAATAAGAGTAAACATTAACATAAAGTTATATAGCTTGAGTAAAAATAATCTATTGAGTAAAAATAATGTATGGTGAATTATATGACTATTTCTTAAAAGGAATGTAAGACATCATTTTTATAATTTTGAGGAGTAAATTGTATTATTAAGCTTTGAGACAAAATTATTATTTAAGAAGATTTTTTTTTACTTAATTATTAAATATTAAAGGATAAGAGATTAAATGTGTTAACTGTTTGAAAACTAATGTTCCTTTTGTTTGGGATGTTTAAAAATTAAGAATGTAAAGTCTTCCATTGTAATTAAACTCTAATAGGTTAAGAGACGAGAATATTTTATGTCAATACAATAATTGAATCCATGTATGGTCAAAGACTAAGTGTTTATATGTTCTAATTAAGAAGTGAATGAAGCGTAGTAAGTTTATAATTGTAGTCTTTAATAATCTTCACTTGGATAGTTAAATGAAGAGTCTTTGAATTATTTAGAAGGTAATGTCCATGTTTAAATGGATGCTTTACAATAAGACGAAATAATAATTTGTAAGTGGTCTCTGTAAATGTGACTTTGTGGAAAAAGAAAATAAATTGCAGCTAATGTGTTGTTGAAATGTAAACCCCTTATGTTGGATAAGATAATGAAAACATTAACAACTTTTGGTGGACGTAGCCCCAAGGTTGGGGCAAACCACCTATGTTGGCATCCCCCTCATATCTGTACTTTGTGTTTTTTTATGCTTTATATAATGGTCATGATGAATATAAACGTTCATATCTTATGTGTGGTCACCATCAAAAGTGTATGATGTTTAGTAAAATAAATGTGTTTTTGTGTTTGCTTTTTAGTTTATAGGATAATGTTATAGTGAGACATTACTTAACTTTTAGCTATATCTTGTTTAAGGAATAAAAATTCCGGCAACTCTTAAATTTAATTCAATGTGAATCAAGATGACTACAATATCATGCATATGATATTCATTCCAATAATAGTGATTGATTATGATGTAAAATAGAAGTTCCATTGATGTAATTATCACGGCATGTTGACATGATAGCCTTAATTAATATGTTATTTATCTCATCCATATGCGGATAACTATTTTCTTGATAAAAAGTTTGGTTTATCCATCATTATCTTCATGCGTCTCTTAAGGAAGGTATGAGTCTTTATATTAAGAGAGACTAGGTTTTTACTAATAATTGGGTAGTAACTTTATTTAAATATTTTTGTTTACCTAAAGATTAATGAGTTACATCATGATACTAAATTATAACTAAAGATCATTCCATGTCTTATGTTAAATCCTTTATAGTGTTGCGGTGAAATAAAGAGTGATATGAAGACTTGGAACTTTACTCATAATAAACTTGCATTTATTTGAAATAATTACCTTTATGGTAATTATTATGCCCAAGTAGGTAGTTGTGAATGGCAAAGGTTGTATTACATCATTAGTTGATAATATTATATCATCATTGGGACTAACATTTATGATTGAAGCACGTAGTTATATATATTAGAAGGGAAATAAGAGATTGGGTTTGTTACACATGTAGACTGGGCACACTTCTCCTAACGCATGTTGAAGGCCTATGAAGGCTTGATGGAGGTTTAGTGCAGAGTTGGGCATACTAGACTTGTAGAGCACCTTAACAACATGACAAAGGGCACACCATTGATTTGATCGAGTATGGAGCTTAGCACACTTGACTTGTGAGGATATGGGCATGGCTTGCGGTAATACGTGGAGGCATGGTACCTGCACACTCCAAAAATACAATGTTTTATGTCTTGCAGAGAATTTATAATTTGGGGTTGCATGAGACTTTAGGTACATTGAGCTATGCACATAAGCCTAAGGCACCCACCCATTGGATCGACTTGTGAAGTCAACATTTACTTGTAGAGGACGTTGTCCACTTGTGAGAGTTGGGCACATGTCAACTTGGGCACATTTGTGGAGTGGGCACACTTGTGGGAGTTGGGTGCACGTCGGCCTGGGAACACATGAAATTTGGGTGCAAGTCAGCATGGGAACACTTGAGTTGCCATGATGGATTTGGGAGCCCCTTGGCAAAGGCGCACCATATAAACACTTGAGTGGAGTACAAAGCAAAATTCATCCAAGCAAAAATGCAAGATAAGTCAATTGGGAAAAAGTAGCATGATTTGGGCGCAATTCGTCATGATGCAACAACATGACTTGGGAACAATATGTCGAGATGTAGTGACATGACTTGGGTGCAATTTGTCGAGATGAAGTAGCATAGCTTGGGCGCAATCCGTCAGGAGGTAGTGGTACAACTTGGGTGCACTTTGTTGAGATGTAGTAGCACTGGTTGGGTGCAATATGCCAAGATGAAGCAACATCAATTCAGCGTAGTCTATCGAGACAAAGTAACACGAGTGGGGTGTAGTATACTGAGACACAGTAGTGTGAGTTGGGAATAGTCTATTGGGATAGAGTAGCAAGAGTTGGGTGTAGTCTACCGAGACAAAGTAGTGTGAGTTGGGCACAGTCTATCAGGACAAAGTAACCTTGAGATGGGTGTTGTCTACCATGACAAAGTATCACGATTTAGGCGTTGTTTGAGAGTAGCATGAGTTGGGCACTATGTTGGGTCTAAGTAGTACGACTTGGGAACACTTCCGAGAGTAGGTTGTCGGGTTGGAGTAGTACTACTTGGGTGCAATTTCGAGAGTAGTTTTCAAGGTCAAAGTAGTACAACTTGGGTGCACTTTCTGGAGCAATTTGTCAAGTCAAAGTAGAATGACTTGGGTGCACTTCTTTATCAGGTGACAAACATAATCAAACAGCTTGGGCGTACTTGGTGTGGAGCAAGAGTACTGAAGTACACAATACTTAATGCAGTGAAGACATTGAGACATGTGTTGAGGCAGTTCTGCATAGACAACAGAGTTGGTTGGATGTGCAGGAAATGAGGGACTTCTTGAGAACTTTGCCTTGGGTTCAGGAAAGCATGTTTGGGGTTACTTAGGCTATCTTGGATAGAGATTGTATGAAAATTGTCCTAGATTTGTTGAATATTTGTATATAAGTGTTAGTCGGGTTAGGCACACTCCTTTGTTGTATCTTGTACTATATAACATTCTTCATAGTGAGTTTGTATGCTTAGTTTGGGCCCCACCATACTTGTTGTCTCTTGTGTACATTGGTGGATACTTTTATTGTGATGTTCATGTGGAATGCTTAGTTGTATAATTGATTAATTGTTGAACTGTTTAGCGCAAGTCATTGTTGGGTGAGTAAGTCAAGTAGGGGATTGTAATGACTTAATAGTCTGAATTTCAAGGCTTAGTTATGGGAACAACTTGAGTGAAGAGGTGTATTTTGGTTGTATTAGTTGCAAGTAGGCTAAGCCCTTGTGGATGAGGCATGCCAGTGCTGCATGATCCTTGGAGTTGAAAATGAAAAAATTGGGGCAGTACTTATGGGTGCATGACATATGGTATCATAGCGCAAATTTTGACAAAGTTGGTATCTTATCCGATTTAAAGGTGAACTTGAGGTGCTCTTCACCATTGTTAACTTCGTGTCATATGCTATTAGAGCAAAAAAGTGGTATTTTCACCACTTTTGAGCAAGAAGGTTGGTGTAGTATGCAGGTCAAATAGAGATGGGAGCACCTCTTGAAGTTGTTACAGAGACCAAAATTGGGGTTGCGAAGCCTAGACATAGGGACATTGAAGTCTTCAATGGGTAGCCCAAAGTGCAAGTGTGACAGACTTGCGTGGGACACTTTGGGAAAGAGAAGAACCGAGTGCAATAGACAACTTTGCTTCATAATTTTGGTGCGGAAAGTAGGTGACAAGTTGTAGGTTCAAAAGAAAAAAAGGTAGGTGCAGATTGGAGAGAAGGTGTTGGTTCAATAAGCTTTGGGTGCTCCTCATCATAGTCATGCAAAGTAGAGACTGGGTAGTAGTTGGATGTGGAACATGTGTCAAAGAGTTGATAGTACATCACCGTGGTGTGGAAGGAAACAAGGGAAGTTTGTCTTGTATATCAATGAGTTAGATTCTTGGGATCTACTAAAGGGGTCGCTTGGAGAAAGCAGGGGTGTTGGAAGATACATAACATTGCAACCATAACCGATCATGGAAGGCACTAGGGTAGATTCATTGCATTCCAAGACAAAAATCATAGTCACGGGGTAGACATACAGGGGGTTCCCCCAGCATGGGATGCATTCAGAGCAGGACGGTGTGTAAACTGGTGAAATGTACTCGATTTTCTTGGTATTTTTTTGGAAAATGGGGTATTTTTTTTTCTATTTCAATACATGCGATGTTGCCATGCACAAACCTTTGAAATTCTACCTAAGAGATTCAAATCCATTTTAACATGTTTCAACATATAAATAAAATAAGAAAAGTCTTTCTACATCTTTTGAATAGAGAAAAGATACTTATCTGACTAAGTATATTTGCAAAACCAAAGGTGATTGAGGACTTGAATTTGACGTTCCACCCTACCAATCTAGTGCTCTTCCTAATGTGCATTCCATCCGTCGAGAGGCCACCATTGAGTTGGGTAGGAATCCATTAGGGCTAGGGTGAAGGATTAACCAAATCTTTCAATGGAGAAAACCCAATAGGCCTTTTGAGCAAGGCTTGTACCCTCCAAGGGACTTCTATCTCCAAAAGTATTTCCATTGATGTTTATATAAACTTTTGTTATTTGATGATCCATTATTGATCTCAAAGATATTTTTCGTTTAACTTTAGCTAACTCGTCTTAGTTAGCTTAATTTATCCACAACTAACTTATCTTTAGCTAGCTCTAACCAATTAACAAAATTTAATTACTTATATATATATATATAAAAGGTAATCTTTAACTTAGATAACATAACTAGTTAACTTATTCATAGCTTTAATTTAACTATTAGTTAATTAGTCTTTAAGATAAATATTTTCTTAACTTTAATTTAAATTGATTAACTTTAGCTAACTTTTTAGCTAAATATCCTAAGATAGTAAATCTTAATTTAACTCTACTAGTTTATCTTTTTTAATCTCAAGATAATCATCTTAATTTAAGTATTTAACTAGTTAGCTTTAACTTGATCAATATTTAAGTATTTGAACTTAAATTATCTCAACTAATGGTTATCTATCATTGGTTATCCATTCATTACTTGCTAGTTATCCATGCTTGGACTACTAGTCATCCATGCATCGACTGGTAGTCATCCATGCATTAACTAGGAATTATCCATGCATCATTTACAAGTTTTTATTTTATTTTTATTCTCATATATTTTAAAAGTAAATAATTTATTTACTTTGTTTTATATGCAAAATCTTGCATGGTGCTTTTCATAAGAACTTATAATTATTTAATGTAATTATTAATGGCCATTTGTTACCATAAAATAAAAATACTTAGTTGTATAATTTATTAGTAATATAATACGGAACTTAAATCATTTTTATGTATGAGTTCCATCTTGGCATCTTTTTGTCCACGCTAATTTCTAGATTTTATTTATCATCATTTAGTACTAATTTGATTGTCCCCTCCGTAGTAAATGATGAAGATTCTTAACTCCAGATTATAGTAATTACAATGTTTTAGATGATTGTATTTTTTTATTTCTATTCTATCTCACATGCTTAACACCTTCTTTTTGTCCTTTTCTTTTTGTTAAGCTTCAAGATATATGTGCAAGTTAAATTAATGTTTTTAGGATACTTTTGTAATATGGCTTACATTTAAGACTTAAAAAACACCAAGATTTTCTTATAAATTATATTTGATTGTTTTCACAAGTGAACCTTTTTTTTAAGGATTTTAGGTACTATAGAGGTGTATCTG
Source organism: Pseudotsuga menziesii (assembly GCA_001517045.1). Lineage (NCBI taxonomy): Eukaryota > Viridiplantae > Streptophyta > Pinopsida > Pinales > Pinaceae > Pseudotsuga > Pseudotsuga menziesii. Next base: position 195,947 of record LPNX010551761.1, on the reverse strand, counting down.
AAATATCTTGTTTTGAATGAGATCAACCAATTTTTGCAGACACCTACTTGAGAATTTTGTTTCAGAAACTATAAAATTTAAAATTACTTCTAAAAATTGCTATAATTTGTAAATATTAAATCAGTCCAGTGTCTTCCTTGATTTGATTTGCTAATGTGAACATTGCTTTTGTTAAATTGCTCTCAGATGGACTCCATTTCCTCCTAAGACTTAATAAAAGTTACTTTTTACTATCTACACCTTTTTAATATCTTGTTTTGTATCATGGATGACTACAGATCCTTTAATGTTTTATTGCCCCTTTTAGAGCAATTGCTGTGAACAAAAATAGAATTAAAATATTTTTTTTATAAGTGGGTTTTAATGGAATGGTTAGATGCTTCATGGCTGGCTTCAACCATTTCTCCCGGTCAGGCAAAAATCCGCACGTAACTTTTGACTAAGCCGCCGCGAAACGTGGACGTCGCGGAGAAAGACCCGAGCACTCCCATTGGCCCGCCGTCTTTTTCAGGAATCACAGTACTCTCCGTCAGCATCGTTCCTGATGGGACATGCTATTTCTATAGGGAGTAAGCTATTTACATCGGGTTCACCGATTATTTTGTTATTTATCTGTGACAGTGAGACCAAAAATATCAGAGTGTGCTTCTTTTCTTGCATTTTTATTGCAGATCAATTCTATAACAAATTATTATTATGCAAAATAATGCAAAATAAAGAATACTAATTTACCAAATCAAATTGAATTTATAGACTGAATCATTTAAACCTAATCTGAAATTGTGTTCTAAAAACTTGTAATTTGAAATTCAATTGTTATGGATTTGATAACGCCAATGTTCTGTGTGTATGCTAGCTTAAAACTTTAACCTGAGTGATCACGAAGGATACAGAATCCAAAGTTTAAACCTGGATCGGGTTCCATAAAACAAACAAAGGAGTTGATTAATTGTTACAAAGAAGTTGGTAAACCTTTCCAAGTTTTAGATCTTTTCAGTTATTTTTATGGAGTTGACTAAAATTATACAGTTCTAAATATACATTTGCAATTTTCATAAAAGTTCCAATCAAAACTTACAATTTTAAACTTGCACTTAAAAAACAAGATTTTTCATAGCTAAATTTATGGATAGACAAATTCGAACAGAGAGTTAATATGAAAGTAGGTGTTGAAATCCATTGTTTTTGGTTTCACAGAGTAAGCTATCACCCAACCGGTCAGGTGAGGTAGATAGCTTACTCCTTTCTGTAGCAGCCAAGGTATCTCACTTCTGGATTATCTTAAGTCTCCCATAATTGAATCTCATAGATGTCAAACACTGGCGCACACCAATTCGACTTACACGACTGCTTCTCTTCAAAACTGGTGTCCATGGGAATCGAACCAGCCTCAGGATTATACGAGTGGGAATCTCAGTCGAAATCCATGGGATTTGAACCCAACACCGGGTCCGGGATGAAACAAGGCACAGCTTGAACAAGTCCAATGGAGGCCTCTTTGCTGTGAAATCCATGTCACTTCGATTCCTTCATCGCAGAACGAGTATGATCTTTTACGCTTTCTTGATTCGTCGTTTATCATCGGTGCCTGGGCCATGATCAGACTGTCGAGAATGGCGTGGAGGTGGACAATCTCTTCATGGAGTACATGCCAGGCAGGAGAACCGTGCAACTGCTCAATACGTTCGGGAGGCAGCTCGAGGAATCCGTGATCAGGGCCTATACTCGTGGTATCCTACGTGCATTCCATTACCTTCACAGGCAGGGAATTGTACACTGTAATTTTGCCAACTTGTTACTCATTAGTTTTTCATTACACACACATAAGCCCATTGTAAAGAGCGCAGGGGAGTGTAAAACACAGGTTAAACCCAAGGAGACAAGTGAACCGAGGCATATGCCCATTGTCAAGGAGGAATATGAAACAGACGATGAATCCTCTGACAGAGAGGGGTGTGAAACAGGTAATAAACCCACTGCCAGAGATTGATGCGAAAGGAAATATAAGCCACTATCGAGGAGTCATGTGAAACAGGGGATAAGTTTACTTTCAGAGATGATGTAAAACAAGGGACTAGCCCACTATCAGGCAGAATTGTAAAACATGGGTAAAATGTCTGAAACAGGGTAAAAGCATATTTCCAGAGAACAATGCAAACAAGGTAGGAGTCCAGTCCCACTACCAGAAAGGCATGTGAAACAGGAGTTAAGTTCACTGCCATAGAGCAATGTAAAATACGGGATTTTCCTACTATGAGGGATTTGTGAAACAGAGCTTGAGACCACTGGCAGAGAAAAATGTGAAAAGGGATAAGTCCACAATCAGAGAGGTATGTGAAACCGGGTTAAGCCCACCGTCAGAAAGAAATGTAAAACAAGAGATTAGCTCACCATAAAGAGAGAATGGCAAAATAAGGGATTATCCCACTGTCATAGGGCAATGCAAAATAATGGATTAGCCTAGGGGATGAAATGGAGTAAGTTAACGGTCAGAAGTTTTGTATTTTCTGGTCCATGTTTTTTTAGGAATTCAGCAAGAAATTATGGTTGAAATTACACATTTTTATTGTTGAAATTGCATTTTTTTTATTGCAGACATGGATTCAGCCTTCTTCAAAACCCTTGGTCACCCCTAAATATGTGTATATGTATATACATATGTGTATATATATATACATATGTATATACTCACATACACATATGTGTGTGTGTGAGTATATGTATATGTATATACATATGTATATATATAGGTATATGTATATGTGTTGTATATATATATATGTATATATACATATATGTATATACATATGTACATATACATATATGTGTGTGTATAGAACACATATATATAAGCCAACTTATCTTTTGATGATTGTAAATCCACTTAATGTGTATTTAATCTGTTTTTTTGTGAATCCATATATAATAAATCCTTTATTATACATTATCATGCCCCGTTTCTGCATTTACATATTTTTTATCCATAAATTATTCATGTTTAAAATATCTTTAAATTGGATATCTAAATTGTTTGTATTTATGTGTCTAATAATCTGGTTCAACTTGTAGTCATGTTTCACCTTTTCTAGTCTTTGAGATTGCTTTCTTTAATATACAAAATTTTCTTGTGGCATAACTGTCATAACTTCTATACTCTTGACCCATCTATTTTTCTCTTAACCATTAATACATTCATGAAATATTTAAAATCCAAATCTTTCATATACAAAATGTCTGGGATTTGCACCTTCGTAGTCTAGGTACAAACTCCATTACAAACATCTTCTGGCGCCATTGTCGGGGAACGGAGGTGATTATTTTCCTTCGATATTCATATGTTTAACTCTAGTTTTGATGGTGAACAAAATCAGAAATTTTAACATACTACATTATTCACCTAAGGCTTGAAAGGCATTTCTGTCTTCCAAAGGGGTGGGAGCCATGGGTAATCCTTACTCGCCCAATATTCCACCTAGATATGATCCAGAGAGAATTATTCGAAAGGATAGAGATTATCATAAGGAAATCTCTAGTTTTGTAGTGGACGAACAAAGTATAAAGGAAGAAGTCTAACTGGTACCTTTTGTGTTGTTACCTGAACTTGAAAAGGTTTCAATTGAAGAAGAAACTAGATTTAAACCTTAATCTTCTCAAAGTCTTGAACTCCTTGATCCTGATACTATTTTGACACGTGCTAGAGCTTTGATAGAATCATCCTCTGCTAGACTTACAGGATTTGAAAATCCTTCAGACTTTGAATTCCATCAAGAAACTACTTTTCAGGTTTTTCCTCCTTCTAATTCAGAAAAGGAAAGTATAGTCCTTGACTGGAAACAATTTTTATCCATTTCTATTCCATACCATCAAGTTTTTTATTCAGATTTACATATAAATCCTTTACTAATCCTTTGGCTTTAGTTTAAGAAGAATCATCAGAATATGAAAAGTTTGGTTTGTTTGAGACATGTGATCCTGACTAAAGCATATGTATATAACTCTAACCAGTAAAATCGGAATTCATATATATTATCATACAAGGTCTATACCAACACCTACAGTACCTCCTCAGCCTATAGTAACTCATCATTCATCAATCATGGAAACAACTCATCCTAATAGAATGAATGCCATTGTTGTTTCTAGGTATTCCCTTTTGGTCTTGCCTCAAGCCCTCAATGCACTTCCTGGGGATGTAACGTCCCCATACCCCAAATGTGGATAATTTAAAATTTTAGATTTAAGAACCTTTGTTCTCCTTTCTAACACCGGGAATGGGCGTTAACACACTCTTCAACATTCATCCTTAGGCTTAGAATCCACTGTAACAATCATTTCACCTTTGAAAGATCCATTCTACGTCCAGAATGGTCATTTCCGCACCAACCTTACCCTTTCCGCACTCCTGCTTCCGCCTTTCCGATCTCGAAACTCGAGAATCGAAACCTCAAGTTTTTGACGTAGTGAATGGCCCAACTTCCACCTTTCGCACTTCTGCTTTGCGTCTTTCGACCTCGGAACTCGAGAATCAAAACTTTAACATTCAATGGAACGTTCAGCCAATCTTCCGCCTTCCGCACTTTCACTTTTCGCCTTTTGACCTCGGAACTCAAAAATTGTGACTTTAACATCCGTAAGAGCATTCATCCAATCCTTCGCCTTCCACCTTCCACTTTTCGCCTTCGAAAATTGGAAGTCGGAAAACTATCAAACGACGGAAACTCTATCCATGGTTCCGCCTTCCACATTCCGCCTTTCCGCCCTTCAGTGCGGAACTCGGGAATTGAAAAACTTAACTTTTGACCCTAGTCTTTTCTGCACTTCTAACTTCCTCTTTTTGACCTTGGACTTCAGAAATTGAAAAGTTAACTTTGCCTTATAATTTTTCTGCAATTTTTTGCTTCCGCCCTCCGCCTCTCGCAGGCAGATCCTGGGGTGCGAAAAATCCACATTCTTCCTTTTCAACCACTCTTTTCCGATTTTTGCTTTCCGCTTTCCCCCAGGCAGATTTCAAGGGACATAAACACTAAGTCAGAGCGTTTTGACTCTATAATAGGCTTCCAGCCTCTATGAACTAAGGAAAAAATGCATAAAACATACAAGGCATATACATAAGTAAAATGCAGGAAAACATAACAGAAGTAAACTTCTACTTAACCATCAATATGCATTCAACATTATCATAATAACTCATAAGCAAATAAATAGCATAAACAAGCATAACATAGATACTTATTTTCATGATTAAGCTGTCCCGCAAATAGCTATGTCGCCGCAACGTTCCACCCAAACATAGGCCAATGTGTTCATCAATCTCTCAACACCACTACCACCCCTGAGATGGGAATGATTTCCACAAGGAAATAGGGAACAACAGACTTACACATAGCCAGAACTTATAATACACGGTCAAGCCAACATATGGGTTTCACAGGCTACACAACCAAGCCATCTCATAGTTGGGTTTATCAAATTGTCCAAGCAATAAGCCAAACACTGTTGGGTTTCATAGACTACACAACCAAGCCAACAAACAGTTGGGTTTCCCAGTCTATACACAGTCACTCCAATAATCAGTTTGGTTTCACAGACTGTACACAGTCAATCCAACATCCACATTAAGAACTAGCCAAGCCAATAGGGGTTTCACGGGATACTCAGCCAAGCCATCTTTCGGAGTTGGGTTTCACAGATTGTCCAACCAAGGATTACACAAGGCCCAAAGAAAAACAAGACACAACCAATCCAACTACCAGTTGGGTTTCACAGGCTGCTCATCCAAACCAAGATCCAATTGGGTTTCACAAGCTTCCCAGCCAAGCCAATATACCCTTGGGTTTCACAGGCTATCATCCAAGCCAATCTCCTTTGGGTTTCATAGGAAAATAAGGTAGTGGAAAGGAATAACTGCTAAGCTAATGAGAACATCCACAGAGCTACAAACACCTTCACACAAACTATCTTTACTGGAATCCACGTTGCCTACATACCCAACACAAGGAAGTGTCCCCTTCTCTGCTCCATAGTCCATCGGGCTACACCTTCCCTTCCAGTGCTCTTTAGGACGTACAGAGCAGATTCACCAACCACTCTTATCTTATTGTGAGGTTCTACACTAGGTTTATCAAGCACATTCTATGTCTCTTCCACTCCTAAGTCTTGCATACAGTTTAGACCCAAACTAGGGTGCACAACACCATGTAAACACAACAACACAGGCTCCACTCACTTTGTAATAGAGGAGACCACTACAGAAACACCTTACGTGAATCAGGAGAGTGAAACAAACTGTTCTGAACAATGAACCTCTACACAACAGAACTGGGGAGACCACATAGTACTACACTCTCATAAAATTGAGTGACCTCCACTTCCCATTCACTCAACAATACCATGATTTTCTGAACGAGGATTGAATGAACTGCATGAACAACACAGAACAAAACATGACTCTGCAAGCAGGCTCAACAAACAACGTGAATGACCAAAATTACCCAATGTTCAGCGTGACTCAGGGATGAGGGAACGAGCTCACATCCCCATGATTGCTTGCTTCAGAAGCAAGAACGTGGATTTCCAGGCTACAGACTTGCAGGTTTTCTTAGACACACAATCTGACTACCATGCCTTGCTCTTCCCAAGGCATTAACTACCTCAACCAACTTCTGGAAGAAATTGATGATTGAGTGCAGAGGACAAAAGGTAGCTGAGGGTTCATGGGTTCCCTCAATGACATATAGTCTCAACCTATTGGCTCAGGTGGTTTGACTAACTCCCCACCCCATCCCTTGTGGAATCATGCCCCCATCTCTTTCACGTTGCAGTCCCATAGCTAGTTGTGGTATTTTATTAAATGTATATTTACATGATATATCAAAATGCATTGTTCCTTTCTTAGCACCATAACCATAGGAATCAACCTTGATCACCTATACACAAAACATCAATCAATGGCAGGGCCTTGGCCTTGAGCTCCTTTTCATGATTCAAATAAAATACATACATCATGTACAGTTTAATACCATGGGGTCAAAACTGGGGCATTACATTCCCCTCCCCCTTACAACAACACTGTCTCCAGTGCACATAACAAATGAACAAAATTGCTACATTGACACTACCTCAGTGCTCTGCAAAATTGAACAAAAATGGATGTGCCAATCGCATGGCATCCTACAGCTCCCAAGTAGCGTCCTCGGGACCGTAGTGCTCCCATTGCACCTTTACTTGTTCTATGGCTTGATTCCAGAGCATGGTGACCTTCCTGTCGAAGATGCTCAATGGCTCGGTTTGGAACTCTCCCTCGAGTTCCACATGAATCACATCCCAATTAATAACATGGTTAGGGTCATGTACATATTTCTTAAGAAAAGAAACATGAAAAACATTATGATCTCTAGTGCTAGCAGGAAATGCAACTCTATATGCAACTGGCCCTATTATTTCAAGCACTTCAAACGACCCACAGTATCTAGGTGACAACTTGGCACAACTTCCAAGATTCAAGGAACTCTTTCTTTGCCTCACTCTGAGGTAAATATGATCCCCAACAGTGAACTCTATCTGCACTCTATGCTTATCTACATAGATTTTCTATATGTCCTGGGATGCTTTCAGATTCTTCCTGATCTTTGCAACCTCTTGCTCCATTTGCTCGAGAAAATATGGCACAAGCACAATACTGTACACTGGATTATCCCAAGTCACAGGTGTCCTACACCTTCTTCAATACAAAGCTTCATATGGACTCATCCACAAGGATGCTTGTTGTCCATTGTTATATGCAAACTCTACCAAGTGTAAATAATCCTCCCACTTGCATGGTTTTTCCATCACATACATGAAGAGCATGTATTCAAGCACCTGATTCTCTCTCTCTGTCTAACCATCAGTGTGAGGATGTTAAGCAGTGTTGAAGTTAAACTTTGTACCCAAATCTAGAAACAGACCCTTCCAAAAATTGGAAGTGAACTAGTGATCCCTGCCAAAAACTATTGCCTTAGGAAATCCATGCAATCTAAAAATATCCTTCATGAAGATTTTTGCAATGGCATTAGTCTTATACGTGGAATTAACCGGTATAAAATGTGTTTCCTTTGTCAACTTTTCCACCACAACCATCATGGAATCACGTTGTCTCCAAGTCATTGGAAAGCCTGTAATGAAATCCATGGAAACAACTTCCAATTTCCATTCTGGAACTGGAAAAGGCTGCAACAAACCTGCTGGGTGTTGATGCTCAACCTTCACATGTTGACATTTCATGCACTTTGAAATATACTCGACAATGTATTTTTTTATTCCTGGCCAAAAATACTACTTCCTGGTTGTAGCAATTGTTTTCTGATATCCTGGGTGTCCAGAATATGGAGCTTGATGAATCTCATCCATAACAATTCTCCTCAAGTCTGCTACATTTGGAATATAAATTCTGTTTTTATAAGGGAGAAGTCCATCTCCCTCCAATTTATATCCCTCATACCTCTTATGAAGACCTTGTTGCTGCAATTTGTCTTTTACCTACACATACATCTCATCCTCAGTAGCATGATTAACAATCTGCTGTCTCAAATATGATTGGCAAATACTAAGAGATGCCACATGCATTTCATGCACCTTCCTATTGAGTGCATCAACCACTTTATTTTCTTTTCCTTTTATGTGTTTGATCTCAAAATCAAACTCACATAAAAAATCCAGCCATCTAGCTTTCATAGCATTTAGATTTGGTTGATTAAACAAATATTTCAGACCACAATGGTCTATCCTTAACTCAAACTTTCTTCCCATTAAGTAATGCCTCCACATCTTGAGTGCATGTACTATGGCTACAAGTTCTAGATCATGAGTGGCATAGTTATTCTCATGATCCTTCAACATTCTTAACTCATAACATACCATGTCGTTGTCTTGCATAAGAACTCCTCCAAGTCTTTGACCACATGCATCAATACACACCACAAATTATTTTTCTGGGTCTGCAATCTTTAAGATTGGTGCACTTGTGAGAAGATTCTTCAACTGCTAGAAGTTTTCCTCACATCTTGGTGTCCATTCAAACTTTATTCCCTTCTTTTGCAAAGAAGCGATTGAATGTGCAACCTTGGAGAATCCCTCAATGAATCTCCTGTAGTATCATGTAAGTCCCATAAAATATATTACATATGTCACATTTCTTGGAGTTGGCTAATTCACAATGGCTTCAATCTTTTCAGGGTCTAAAGAGATTCATTCCTCTGAGATAATGTGACCCAAATAGTGAATCTTACCTTTATAAAAGTCACACTTGCTCAACTTTGCATACAGCTTATACTCCCTTAGTAATTTCAAATTCAGTCTCAAATGTTCTTCATGTTCTTCTTCTTTCTTAGAGTAAATAAGAATGTCATCAAAAAAAACAAGAATAAACTTGTTCAAATACTTGTTGAACACACTATTCATGAGATAGATGAATGTAGCTGGTGCATTTGTGAGACCAAATGGTACCACTACAAACTCATAGTGTCCATACCTTGTCCTAAAGGTTGTCTTATGAATATCTTCACCCTTGATTCTGACCTGATGGTAACCATACCTTAAGTCAATCTTGGGAAATACCTTTGCTCCTCTCATTTGATCAAAGATGTCATTAATCCTAGGAAAATGGTATTTATTCTTCACAGTGACTTTGTTCAGTTGTATGTAATCAATGCACAACCTGAGTGTACCATCTTTCTTCTTAAGAAACAGAACTGGTACTCCCCAAGGAGATAGACTTGACCTGATATACTTCTTTTCCCACAACTCTTGCATCTGCATCTACATCTCTAGCAATTATGGTGTGCTCATCTTGTAGGGTTCCTTAGACATTGGTGCTACTCTTGGCACAAGTTCAATTGTGAAATGAATGTCCCTCTTTTGAGGAAGCCCTAGAATTTCATCAGGAAAAGCATCCATGAATTCCTGCAACAGCTGAAAGTCATCCAACCTAGGAGTTTCATTCTTTGTTTCCTTCAAAACATGGGCTGCATACAACCTGCAACCTTTCCTACAAAACTTCTTCAGTTGCATTGCTGGAATATGCCTAACAGAAATCACCTTTGGAATGCCTCTTACAATCCCTAAGTTGCCTTGTTCATCCAAGCACTCAACAGTCTTGTTGTAACAATCAAGCCTTACTATGTGCGCTTCCAACCAATCCATTCTAATGAGAATATCATAGGAACCAAGTGGCAGAACATTTAGATCTGCATAAGTGACTAGCCCATTCATAACCAATGAAAATTTTTCTACCACTTCACTAACCTTTCTCTTAGTCCCAGTGGCTAGCTAAACTAACCATGATTTGCTATGCTTTAAATTCTTAAAAGAACAAATCTCAACAACTATAGGAGTAATATAACTATGAGTAGATCTAGGGTCAATCAAAACAGAAACAGATTGCTCAGCAATCTTACCTGCAACTTCAACCACAGTTGACTGATGATCTGCTTAATGGTCCTCTAGTGCTGCATAAATCCTAGGGACGGTCCTTACTACCTGACCCATAGTTTCAGCTTCTTGAATCTTGTAAGCTGGCCTTTCATACCCTTCCCCATGTGGACAGTTCCTGCATAGATGGGGTCCTCCACATCTCCAGCATTGGAGTGTTTCTCTGATCTCTTTTAGATTTCCTGACCTATCATCCATCACTCTGGTTGACTTAGTCATAGCTTGTGATGGTTTATTTTATTGGTTTCGAAAGCAAGAAGGTTTGAAACCTTTCTTCCTTTGCTCAGACTTCTCATTTCTCTTTTTCCTTCCATACCTTATGGCTATTAGGTTTTCTTTTTCTTTACTCATAACAATACTTAGCTTTCCTTATTGCTTCTTCCAAAGTTCTAGGTTCATACAACTCAATTATGTCTCTGTATGCTTGAGGTAGCCCACTCAGAAACTGCTAGATTTTCACTTTATCATCATTGATGTATCTGACATACCTCAAATTTTCCAAGAACTTGTTTGCATACTCTTCCATGGTCTGATGTCCCAATCTCATCTCATGGAATTCTTTGATCTTGTCATCAAAGTATTTGTCAGAGAGGTATTTCTGCTTGAAATACTTCTTGAACTGTTTCCACGCAATTTCTCTATCATTGATCTTCTTTACCTTCATGAGGTCATCCCACCATATGGATGCTCTTCCATTTAGATTGAACATGGATACCCTATCCTTCATATTTCCTGAGTAGTATTGGACTTGGAAATATTTCTTCATCCCAAGAAGCCAAACTTCAGCTTCTTGATCGGTCCTTGTATCACCATTAAAGGTAGGAGGCCTTTCCTTCTTGAACTCGTCCCTTGAGTTGTTTATGTAGCGCCTCTTTCTCTTATCTCTGTGAGATGAATAGCTTGAACCTAGGGTGGATCCTTCAAAGTCGGATGATCCACTAGAATATCTATTTCTTCTTCTGGCAATGCTTTTACTACCTTATGTATTTGTTGTCCGATGCTCATATTTTATCCTTCTTTGCATATATGTCAAACTCTGTAGCATGGCTGCATTCAACTAATGTTGCTCTTCCTGAGATTTAATTAGGCTTCTCATGGTGGCTGTAATGTCTGGCGGAGTCTCTTGAAATCTTTTGCCATTAGACTTTGTCTCGGCATTTCCAACTCGAACGTTTTCACCCATGGAATCTTCCTCGTGCTCATAGGGATTCTGAGCATCATACCGTTCGTAGGTTCTCATGGCTGAGCCAAAACCCACCTTTCTAATCTGCACTATGACTCTGCAAAATGTGTTAACAACACCATTTTTAGCACACACAATAATCTTAGAATTCAAAAATCACTTACAGACTGTTCACTGCAAAATTGGAAACTATTCACCATAACGGAGATTAAGATCATTGGGAAGATTTGATCCCCCTATTAGATCAACGGTTGATAGCGATTTCACTAGGTAAACTAGCGCGAACAAAGAATCTTTTGTTGTGCACGATAGGAAATGTGCTTAAATGACATGTCATTTCCCCATTGGATATCGCGCGCAAATACCAGAGGTGAAAAAGTCACTTTATGGACCACATAACCCTTATAAAATCGAGTTCATCATCCACTTGAAGTCCAATATTTAGCGACTTAAATGCTCAACTTGGCCCTTTAGACCCAGTGCTGCAACCCATAGCTCTGATACCACATGTAATGTCCCCATACCCCAAGATGTGGATAATTTAAATTTTTTGCTTTAAGAACCTTTGTTCTCCTTTCTAACACTAGGCATGGGAATTAACACACTCTTTAACATTCATCCTCAGGCTTAGAATCCACCGTAACATTCCTTCTTCCATTGGCAGATCCATTCTACATCCAGAATGGTCATTTGCGCACTAACCTTGCCCTTCCCGCACTCTCGCTTTCGCCTTTCAGACCTCAAAACTTGGGAATCAGAACCTCAAGGTTTCGACGGAGTGAATGGTCCGAATTCTACCATCTGACCTCGGAACTAGAGAATCGTAACTTTAACATTCGACAAAACATTCAACCAATCTTTCACCTTTCGCAATTCTGCTTTCTGCCTTCCGACCTTGGAACTTGAAAATCGGGACTTTAACATTCGTCGGAGCATTCAGCCAATCCTCTGCCTTCCGCCTTCTGCCTTCGAAACTTGAAAGTCAAAAAACTATCAAACGAAGGAAAATCTATCCATGGTTTCGCCATCCGCATTTTGCCTTTCTGCCCTTCAGTTCAGAAATCGGGAATCAAAAAACTTAACTTTTGACCATAGTATTTTATGCACTTCTGATTTCTGCTTTCTGACTTTGGGCTTCACAAATCGGAAAGTTAACGTTGCCTTAGAATTTTTATGTACTTTTCCGCTTCCTCCCTCCGCCTCCTGCAAGCGGATCTCGGGGTGCAGAAAACCCACATTCTGCCTTGTTCAACCACTCTTTTCCAATTTCCACCTTTCCCCTTCCCCAGGCGGATTTCAAGGGGTAGAAACGCTAAGTCAAAAGCGTTCTAACTCTGTAACAGGATTCCATCCTCTATGAACTTAGGCAAAAATGCATAAAACATACAAGGCATATACATAAGTAAAATGCAGGAAAACATAACAGAAGTAAACTTCTACTTAACCATCAATAAGCATTCAACATGATTATAATAACTCATAAGCAAATACATAGCATAAACAAGCATAATAGAGATACTTATCTTGATGATTAAGCTATCATGCAACTAGCTATGTCGCTGCAACGTTCCACCCAACCATAGGCCAATGTGTTCATCAATTTCTCAGCACCAGTGCCACCCCCGAGATGGGCATGATTTCGACAAGGAAGTAGTGAACAATAGACTTACACATAGCCATAAATTATAACACACAATCAAGCCAACATATGGGTTTCACATGCTACCCAGCTAAGCCAACTCACAGTTGGGTTTATCAGATTGTCTGGGAAACAAGCCAAACACTGATGGGTTTCACAGGCTACATGGACAAGCCAACAAACAGTTGGGTTTCAGGACAACTGTAAACAGTCAATCCAACATCCACATTAAGGACCAACCAAGCCAACATATGGGTTTCACAGGCTACTCAGCCAAGCCATCTTTCACAGTTGGGTTTCATAGGCTGTCCAACCAAGGATTACACAAGGCCCAAAGAACAACAAGACACAACCAAGCCAAATACCAGTTGGGTTTCATGGGCTACTCAGCCAATCCAAGATCCAATTGGGTTTCACAGGCTGCCCAGCCAAGCCAATATACCCTTGGGTTTCATAGGTTGTCATCCAATCCAATCTCCTTTGGGTTTCATAGGAAACTAAGGAAGTGGAAAGTAAGAACTGCAAAGCTAGTGAGCTAATCCATAGAGCTAAGGACACCTTCACAAGATCTATCTTGACTGGCATCCACATTTCCTACACACCCAACACAAGGAAGTGTCCCCTTCATTGCTCCATAGTCCCTCGGGCTACACCTTCCCTTCCAATGCTCTTCAGGATGTGCAGAGCAGCTTCACCAGCCACTCTTATCTTATTGTGAGGTTCCACACTAGGTTTATCAAGCACATTCTATGTCTCTTCCACTCCTAAGTCTTGCATACAGTTCATACCCAAACCAGGGAGCACAAAACCATGTAAACATAGCAACACAGGCTCCACCCACTCTGTAACAGAGGAGACAACTATGGAAAAACCTTTCACGACTCAGGAGAGTGAAACAAACCGTTATGAACAATGAACCTCTGCACAACAACACTGGGAGACCACGGAGGACTACACTCTCATAAAATTGAGTGATCTCCATTGCCCATTCACTTAGCAATACCACGAGTTTCTGAACTAGGATTGAATGACCAGTATGAACAACATAGAACAGAACACGACTTTGCAAGCAGGCTCAATGAACAATGCGAATGACCAAAATTACCCAACGTTCAGCGCGACTCAGGGATGAGTGAATGGAATCGCATCCCCACGATTGCTTGCTTCAGAAGCAATAACATGTCTTTCCAGGTTGCAGACTTGCAGGTTTGCTCAAACACACAATCAGGCTGTCATGCCTTGCTCTTCCCAAGGCATTAACTACGTCAACCAACTTCTAGAAGAAATTGATGATTGAGTGCAGAGGACAAAAGGTAGATGAGGGTTCATGGGTTCCCCCATTGACATCTGGTCTCACCCTATTGGCTCAGGGGGTTTGACTAACTCCCCAACCCATCCCTTGTGGAATCATGCCTCCATCTCTTTCACATTGCAGTCCCATAGCTAGCTGTGGTATTTTATTAAATGTATATTTACATGATATATCAAAATGTACTGTGCCTTGCTTAGCACCATAACCATAGGTATCAACCTTAATCACCTATACACAAAACATCAATCAGTGGCAGGGCCTTGGCCTTGAGATCCTTGCCACGATTCAAATACAATTCATACATCATGTGCAGTTTAATACCATGGGGTCAAAACTGGGGAATTACAGGGGATGACTGCGAAAAATATCTTCCAAGGTTTAATGGCCAAAGTGAGGTAACATCATAAGAACATTGGAATTCTTTTTGTAGTTATGTTAACAATCAAAATATTGAACATGAAAAAGTCTGGGCGTGTGTGTTTTTTGTGAGCATTGATGGAGAGGTAAAGAAATAGTTTAGAGATCTACCAGTGGGTTTTATAAATAGAATAGATGCTCTAGAATAAATGCTCATGAAACAATGGGGATACACCAAAGAATCAGTCACTAATTTCACAAAAACTCTTTAATAAAATATATGGAAAAACCCTAGCCGAGATTAATACAACTGAAACATCAACGAAGCTTACTTATGCTAATGCATTTGACGCTGATTTTTCTTTGTTGCTTAGAGAAAGGAGACCCCCCACCCTTGCAAATATGTAGGAGGTGGCTTTAGAAGTGGAATCAAACTTAATGGTAGCTGAGTTTTCAAACTTAATGGTAGCTAATAAACTCAGGGGAAAATCACAACATTCTGAGGGAGAGAAGAAGAAAAAGAAAGAAGATGGACCATCTACCTCAGGTGCAAAAGCAGCTGAGAGTAAGATTGATGAAATGTCTAAAATTGTCAAAATCTTGCCATCTAAAATCACTAAACCGGAATGGAGAGTAAATCTCATAACAAACCTGTTCAAGAGGGAGATCACACAAATACTAATCAATTCAGATGACCTTTGGTTCCTAGGTTTTTGCCTAGGGAAAGGAGAAACAATGATGACCAAAAAGTGCAAAATCCTTTTCAGAACAATTTGGTAGATGAA
Organism: Pseudotsuga menziesii; assembly: GCA_001517045.1. Classification (NCBI taxonomy): domain Eukaryota; kingdom Viridiplantae; phylum Streptophyta; class Pinopsida; order Pinales; family Pinaceae; genus Pseudotsuga; species Pseudotsuga menziesii. The sequence continues at coordinate 180,204 of LPNX010551761.1, read as the reverse complement.
ACTGAGGAGAAAGAAGAGATAGAAGTACAATATATAGATCAATATATTAGTCATCTAGAAGAAAAATCGTCTTGTGGTTATCTCATTGAATTTAATTATCAACATTTTATGTGTTTTGACCAGGAAACTAAAGATTGTTATGAGTAGAATATTTCATATCCAATATGTTCAACTTATGCATATCAAATAGTCCCACAAAAGTCTTATGATTTAAGGTTAGGGGTAAAGCAAGTGCCACATAATCAAAAGAAGAAAGTACATATTCCTGTTAGATGAGTGCCTGCAGTCACCACTGAAAAGAATTCAACTCAACAACATAGAAAATCCTGTGGAAAGTAAAGAAGTAAGTAACTCCTCCTCTGCATTTAATTTTGAGCATGATATAATCAAAATCAAAATTCCTATTCCATTAACTCTATTTATGAAAAGTTGGTTTTATAGAGAGCCTAACCTAAAAGTGCTCAATTCAAAAACCACTCATGTTTCCTCAGATGTTGTCAATTTGTAGAATGAGCACCCCACCATCATCTTTGGTACTAAATCACTTGACAAATATGATGATAAGTCAAATTTTCCTCCACCATTTTGCATCACTCTCACAATTGATGATAGGATGCTACACAATTTCCTTTTAGACTCTAGAGCTTCCCATAATCTTATACCTAAATTTGTCCTAGAAGCCCTAATATTAAGTATTACTAAACCCTATCATGACTTATATGCCTTTGATTCGAGAGCAGTCAAGTGTCTTGGATTCATATTGTTGTTAGTATTACACATTTACCAATGAAAAGTGTCTTGATGGATGTTGTTATTGCTAATATTGCACCCAAATTTGGTATGTTTCTGTCAAGATCTTGGGAAAAAGAGGTAGGTGGTACTTTATAGATGGATATTTCCTATGCAACCATCCCGGTGTTTGGGGGAGAACATAAAATACTATACAGGGAAGTACAACTTGCTTATTTGGTAAGTGACACAAACAAACTAACAAATCACCCAATTTATGTAGTTGATGAGGATATGGGGTCTTGTATGTTGCATTTAAATGATGATGTTACATGTATTTCCCAAGTTGAGAAATAATAAGTGCGAGCTCATAATATTATCGAGGTTTAGGACAGTGTATGGCAGATGTACTTCAATGGATCGACATCCATAGAAGGAGAAGGGGAAGGAATTGTACTCATTTCTCTAGGTGGTGATATTATTTATTTAATGTACAAACTTGAATTTCAAACAACCAATAATACTACCTAGTATGAGGCTTTAATACTTGGTATGAGAGCTGCTAAAAGATTGAATATTCAGCAACTATTTTTTTTTGGTGATTTGGAATTAGTAGTACGACAAGTGAAGAATATTTATCATGTAAAACAATAGTTATTAAAGGTTTATAGGAATGAGGCATGGGATCTTATTAAGGCTTTTTTTATTTCATGCAACATATATTTCATTCCTATAGATCATAATCAAATTGCATCTTCTTTAGCTTTAGTATCCAACTGCTTCAAAGTTCCACAACAAACTCAGCTTCGATATCCCATTGAAGTCAAGTATCGGCCTTCAATTGCAAATAATGTTAAGCACTGGAGAGAGTTTCATGATGACAAGGAAATCAAGAAATTTATAGAATTGGCAGGTTAGTTTTCTACATCATTAATTGACCAATACGAAGATATTGCAATAAATCATGATGATTCTTATTTTAAGAATTCAATTGGTAATCATGAAATTATTGAATTGAAGGGAAATCTCATCCCAAAAGGCCTTGTACCTCTGGAGAGACTATTTTCTAACGATGATACTTTATTAAATCCCACTATACAGTCGTCTGAGGAGAATGTTGTGATCTGCAATATTGATACTGCAGATGAACCAAAGCTTATCAACCTGTCCAAAGCATTATTAGATGAACAAAGGAGAAGATATATCAAGCTGATGAAGGAATTTGCAGATATCTTTGCTTGGTCCTATGAATATTTGAAGACTTATGACACTAGCATAATCTAGAAAAAGATCCCATTGAAACCAAATACAAATCCTTTCAGACCGAAGCTAAGACGTATGAATCCAGCATTGCTACTAGTCATCGAAAAAGAGGTAAAAAAATTGTTATATGCAAAAATGATTGTACCTCTTAAATATTCTTCATGGATAGAAAACTTGGTTCCTGTACGTAATAAGAATGGGGAAATAAAGATTTGTGTATATTTTTGTAACTTGAACATGTGCTCCTTCAAAGACAATTATCCATTACCCAAAATTGGCCAAATTCTTCAAAGAGTAGTGGGTGCTCAGAGAATATCTATGATTGATGGTTTCTTTGGGAACAATCAAATAGTTGTGAATCTGCGTGACAAAGAAAAGAAAGTTTTTACCACTCCTTGGGGAACCTTCATGTACGACAAAATGAAATTTGGTCTCATGAATGTTGGTGCAACACTTCAGAGGTCTATAGATATAGATTTTGTCAGTGAGAAAGAAAATTTAATGGTTGTCTATATGGATGATATTACAATTTTCTCTAAGTTTGATGACAAACACTATAAACATTTGAGACAAACCTTCCTTAAATGCAGAAAATTTGGGTTGTCTTTGAACCCAAAGACATATCACTTTTCTATGAATGAAGGTAATCTCCTTGGTCACATAGTTTTAGATGAAGGAATTAAAATAGATCCCGACCGTGTTAAGGCTATCTTAAAGATTAATATTCCTAGAAACAAAGGAAATTCAGTCTTTTATTGGGAAAAACAATTTTTTTAGATGGTTTATTCCTAACTTTGCTAAAATTATTAAACAAATTACATGAATGTTGAAGAAGGATCAAGAAGTAAACTGGACAGCTGAAGCACGATCTTCATTTATGAAGATAAAGCAGGCTCTTACAGAAGCTCTGGTGTTGGTAAGTCCATATTTCTCAAAGGAATTCATAACATTTTCCTTTGCGCCTGAGGATACAATAGATGCAGTTATTTTACAAACAATGTTGAAGGTTTGGAGCAACCTATCTCTTCCTTTAGTAAGACTTTAATATATTTAGAGCTTAAATATTCTACTTTACAAAAACAAGCATATGCTTTATTTAAAGCTCTGAAAAATTTCAAAATTTATTTACTGCATTCGAAGATTATTGCATATGTACCTAATGTTGTAGTAAAATAAATTCTAGTGTAACCAAATCGTGAGGGAAAGAGAGGATGTTGGATAGCTAAAATAATGGAGTATGATGTTGAAATTTGGCCTACCAAATTGGTGAAGGGTTAGGGTCTTGCTAGATTGTTAGCATACTCAAATTGTGAAGCTTTAGGACTGAAATTGGTGTTAAATCAATCATCTCAGGAGAAAGAACATATCTATAACAGGTATGCAAACTCTTCTTGGTACAATGACATATTATTCTTTCTTTTGTATCTCCAATGCCCAACATATTTAGATAAAAGGGAGCATCGATATTTAATGCTTAAAGCTATAAAGTATTGTTTGATTGATCAAACCTTATATTGGAGAGATCCTAGAGGTATGCTTCTCAAGTGTTTGAAATAAGACGAAACTAATATGTTTGTAGAAGATTTGCATGGAGGAGCATGTGGAGGGCATCGATATTGGAAAGATATTGCTTTTAAAATCTTAAGAGTAGGATACTATTGACATTGTTTATTCTCAGACATATATGCAAAGGTAAAATCTTGTATTGAGTGTCAAAAGTTTTTTGGGAAACAAAAACTGTTATCTCTTCTTTTAAAACCTATTGTAGTAGATGCACCCTTTCAACAACGGGGGTTAGACTTCATAGGTGAAATTAAACCTCCTTCAAGTGGGAAGCATAAATATATCTTAATAACACTTATTTTTTCACAAAATGGGTAGAATCGATTACAACTAGGAAAATTATTGATAAAGTTATAATTAATTTCCTAGAAGAGAATATCCTAAGTATATTTGGTGTTAGGATTATTAATCCTCCCTTGTCCAAATTTGGTCATATGTCTAAATCGGGAGTCATGTCTAAATCGGGAGTCCATCTAGTCTATTTATAGTCATTAGCACCATTGGGTAAACTTGACCTAATTGGGGCACATGTTTCAGTTACCAAAGTGTGGGGAACACTAATTGAGGCTCACTGCCACTTATTGCACTTGATTGCATAAGTTTAGGAGTCTCCTAGATCAATCCCTACAATTTAGGAAGCAATTGGGAGTGCCGAAACCAACCAAGGTCAGTTCACTTCCGTTAATGACTAGTCAAGCCAAGTTAGGAGTCAGTTACATTCAGTTCTAGCCCTCTACATTCAGTTAGCGCTAGGTTTAATTGATTGCACACATGTGGGGTGCATTTCTCACCTACCACAGTCAGTTAACCATTAGTCAACACTAAATGTAACACTTGGTTGTGTTTTAAAGCTCCGATGAACTCTAGTTATGATTTAGACAAGGACAGTTAACTACTGGGTCCTTCGATAGTGATTTAGACAAAGTCTTGGTTACCTATAGTCAAGTAGAGTCTAATCAATTCGAACTTCTTCATGTGGATTCGAATTGCTTGTGGCTATTAAAGCCATTTTACATTATTGTAATTATCATTTGAATTACTTTTTTGATTAATGAAAGCATTCACAGCTGCAAGCCTTTTGCACTGTTTCATTCTTCAATTGCTGAGTAAATTGTGAGATCTTCTTTGTGAGTTGTGTATTTGTCTACAGATCTATATGCTCAAATTTACATGGTATCAGAGCCTCGGTGGACAAGACTCCTATCCTCCTCAGATCTCCAACCGGATCATTTTGTTTGTTTGATTGTGTGACAGGTTATCAACTTTTCTTACAGCATTCGCTACAAGCAGCCTCTAATTCTCATTGCATTCGCTACAGTAGCTCAGTTCTTCCTATTACTTCGAAATGGATCATCAAATAGAGCCTCTCACTCCCTTCAACTATCACCAGTGGAAGGATGACATGAAAGTATTGCTCCGCACCAAGCATCTCTTCAGACTCATAGAAGAAACAGAGGAAGAGCCAGAATCAAATAAAGACAAAGTTAAGTACATGAATAGGCTTGATGAAGCCATTGGACTCATGCAATTTTCAGTCTCTAGGGATCTTCAATTTCACATCCAAGACTTGGACACTCCTAAGGAGTTTTGGGACAAGCTTTCTTCCTTGTTTGATAAGCATGATGAGATGAGGATCCATCAGCTAGAAAATGATCTGATTACTCTCAAACCATCAAATTTCGAATCTCTAAATGAATTCTTCTCAAAGTTCAAGAACCTGATATATCAGTTGAAGCAATGCAAAGTGAAGAAGGATGAAGATCAGCTCATCCTTGCTATTGTCACAAAGCTTAATTCAGACTACTCAGTCTTTGTATCCACCTTCCAAATAGTAAGGCTCACTACTCCAAATTGGAAGATTCCCACTCTTAATGCTTTCATTCAATCTCTTATTTCTGAGAATGATAAATTGATCCAAATGGGGATCATTCGATCTCCCAAAGATCTAGCTCTTGTTGCAAGAGGAGATAAGGTAGCGAATGACAGAGGGAAGCAAAGAGATGAGTCTGAACAGTCAAAAGAACCTTCAAGTTCGAAGAGAAGCAAGAAGAATGGAAAAGGCAAGGTCCTCTGCCCTTACTGTGGAAGGGGCTTCCATTTAGAAAGCTCCTGTATGAAAAGACAACTTGGCTCTTCTTTTGAAAAGGCACAACATTTCTGTACCTGCTAGCGCAAGGAAGGAAGACTCTGAAGAAGAAGAAGAAGAATACCAAAGGAAAGGACATGCACTGAAAGCTTGCTGCACATCAACACCTACCTTCCTCATTGATTCTGGAGCTTCCAACCATATGGCTGCATCCATAGAATCATTCTCTTCTTTTCAGTCCTTTGATGGTCCTAGTATTCAGATGGGCAATAACAGTAAAGTCCAAACCAAAGGGAAGGGCTCTATCCAACTTGAACATGGAAGGTTCAAAGATGTGTTGTTTGTTCCCTCCTTGGCTTCAAACCTGTTATCTGTCTATTAGATGACCCATACTGGATCTCCAAAGCGAGTGATCTTTGGTCCTAACTCAGTGGAGATCACAGATATCTCTACTGGGAGCATCATAGCAAAGGGTATTGCGAATCATTCTTCAAGAGCATATGAGTTCTCACATTGCATGCCTCCTTCAGAACCAGTGCACTCTCAGCAGCCACCTGCAAGGGAAGGTAAAACCATTGCATCTACTTCTTTTACAGCTTCTACTAGTATTGCAGATCCATCTATATCAGTTTATGACATTAAGATTCAGGGTGACTCAGATCTAGATTCAGTCCCTACTTCCAAACTGGAAGCTAGGAAGATGACTAGAAACTCACCTGACACTCAGAAAGGAAAGACTCTTGCGCTATGCCATACTATTTTGCCTCCTTCAGAGAGATGTAATATACTTTCTGTAAGATGCAATATGGCAAGGGCTTAGTCTTACTGCATTCAGAAGAATGGATATGATCATACACCTCTTCATTCAGCAAGAGACAAAAGTTACATTCCTCCTTCCTTCCATCATCATTTTTGGAGAAAAAGGAGAAGTCTACATGCCAGGCCCCAGAATACCTGTGCACAGCACACCATGCATGTTGCTTCACTACCTCACAGAGATGAAGATTGCAGCAACATATTTTCAAGTTTTTCAAACTTGAGACCTGATTCTACCTGCTTAGCTAGAAGGAGGGCTTTTTTCCCATGTGGTTTTTGCCCTAGCTTCTTGTATTGAGCAGTTACTTTATTTTACTTGATGTAATGGGTGACCTCTTAGTTACCAGGGCCCACAGTTTTCCCAAGTTAGCATTCAGGGGGGGGTGTTAGGATTATTAATCCTCCCTTGTCCAAATTTGGTCATATGTCTAAATCGGGAGTCATGTCTAAATTGGGAGTCCATCCAGTCTATTTATAGTCATTAGCACCATTGGGTAAACTTGACCTAATTGGGGCACATGTTTCAGTTACCAAAGTGTGGGGAACACTAATTGAGGCTCACTGCCACTTATTTCACTTGATTGCATAAGTTTAGGAGTCTCCTAGATCAATCCCTACAATTTAGGAAGCAATTCGGAGTGCCGAAACCAACCAAGGTCAGTTCACTTCCGTTAATGACTAGTCAAGCCAAGTTAGGAGTAAGTTACATTCAGTTCTAGCCCTCTACATTCAGTTAGCGCTAGGTTTAATTGATTGCACACATGTGGGGCACATTTCTCACCTACCACAGTCAGTTAACCATTAGTCAACACTAAATGTAACACTTGGTTGTGTTTTAAAGCTCCGATGAACTCCGGTTATGATTTAGACAAGGACAGTTAACTACTGGGTCCTCCGATAGTGATTTCGACAAAGTCTTGGTTACCTACATTCAAGTAGAGTCTAATCAATTCGAACTTCCTCATGTGGATTCGAATTGCTTGTGGCTATTAAAGCCATTTTACATTATTGTAATTATCATTTGAATTACTTTTTTGATTAATGAAAGCATTCACAGCTGCAAGCCTTTTGCACTGTTTCATTCTTCAATTGCTGAGTAAATTGTGAGATCTTCTTTGTGAGTTGTGTATTTGTCTATAGATCTATATGCTCAAATTTACATTTGGTTGTCCTATCAAGCTTGTGACTGATAATGTTGCAGCCTTCAAATATCAAGAAATTGTGCAATTTTGTGATAGACATAATATTATTTTAAAACATTCAACACCCTATTATCCACATGTAAATGGATTTCCAGAGTCTACCAAGAAGAACCTAATCAACAACATTAAAAAGTTGTCATTTCAAAAAAAGAGGGCTAGGATACCATGTTGAAGTATCCTCTCTGGGAAAATAGAGTTACGACTAAAAAGGTAATTGGTACATCTCCGTTTCAGCTTGTTTATGGTATTGATGTTGTTTTTCCTGTTCAACTGGGTTTACCAATCATGAATTTTATGCAGGATACCCGAGAAGAACCGAATGGAATCCATATACGAATATATCAGCTAGTTGAGGTACAATAAGAAAGGGAAAAGTTGGAAAAAAAACACAAGCGTATAGAAACAAAGTAAAGGCAAGATTTGACAGACGAAGTAAATAAGACACTTTCCTTCGATATGGTATTAAGATGGGATGCAAGAAAGGATGTAAATAAGAAGCATGGGAAGTTTGACAACATGTGGTCGGGTCTATTCAAAATTGTAAAGGTGTTGGGAAATAATATTTTGTTTTGTAGAATTTGGAAGGAGAGGAATTGAAAGGCTCAATGAATGGGCAGTTTCTGAAACACTTTCAGGTTTACTAAGGTCGTGGGTGTCCTAATTTCACTGTACACATCAATATGTTTTTAGCTTCTATTGAATAAGACTCCAACCTAATGGACAAAGTTTTAGTTTTCAATAGTTACCATTTGTTAGACATCATCCAATTTCATGAGGCATCTAGTCTATGTGTTCTTGGAGCTTTGCAAGAAAGAGTCCATCCCTATGAAGCTATATGTTACTATTGGAATTGTATTTTAGACTAAACTCCCCTTTTTTTAATATTTAAATCTTGGGCTTTAAATTTTTCTAAAATAGGTAAGGTAATATATAGCCATGAATTCCCTAATTATCTTTTTATTCACATCTTTTATCAACAAGCATAAATTTGGATCTTGCTTATCATTGATTCCTTTCTTATAGCCTTTGATATTACGATTTTTATAGTTTTGGGCTTTATTTCAATATAATTTATCAAAGTGCAAAAATTACTCCTATTTGTAGCGTTCCGACAACGTATTATAGTGAAGCTATATGGGTTGGCTCTGTCGGAATGTCAAAAGGGGCATATTTTAAATTTCCCGGGTAGTTTGGAAATGGTAAAAATCCATGTAACTTGGGAAACGTGGACGTCATTGAAAAAGACACGAATGCTCCCATTGGCCCATTGTCATTTTCAAAAATCAATCTCCTCTCCCTCTGCATCGTCCTGAATAGCATTCAAATTTGAACCCTTTCAAAGGGGTCTAGCCCTTCCTAAAAGTGTAAAGTTAGGATTGCTCTTCAAAAAAAATTCAAAATCTGAATTTCATCCTTCCAATTGAGAACGACATCATTTATATTAACATTTTAAAGGAAGGACAATATTTAAAATTACCCACCCATATAATTTTCTCAAAATGTTGAAATTCCTATGCTATAGAGTTCAACTTCCCACTCAAAATATTAGAAATATCATAAATTAGAATGAATCACTCACTCACATCATGCACTGAGTGCTTTGTTGTGTAAGATGACGAGTGATCATTGACGATTACGAGGCACTGGCCACCATGATGCAACTTCTGACTCCTGATTTTCTTGGGGTTGCAATCTAAGATGCGACAATGCGTCAGCGACTATGACTATAATAATAGAGAACAACTACTAGTCTACTACCAGGCCCGAAACGATCCCAAAACTTTGTGCCTCCTACCTATTTGAACTTGGATACCAATGTCCTCTTGGATACAAGACTTCATTTCTTGCATGAATATCACAGACCTGAGACAACCATAAAAAACACTCAATGTCATGCAACTTCAAATAACAACATGCAACTAGGATCACAAATTGTGTAGAGGTCTATTTATGCATTGATATAGAGGAGTGTCACTCGACACATGATATGGAAAAACAACGAGTTAGAAAAACATTTGGACCAAAGCACCACAATAGTTATTAATAAAAGTGATTTTTTGTTGAGGAATAGGCTTCAATTTAATGGGTGGCATGATCATGATGTAATCTTCCTCCATCCTTCCAAACACTGTGGTTTCTCACAACATTTGTCCTCACCACCAAATTACTTACAAAAATTACTCATCTTTACTACCTCCTCTCTTTAAATCCTCATCTCATAGTCATAACTAAGGAATATTATACATACACATACTCACCTTATAAAATCAATTGGGCCAAGGTGTAGGGACAACCATAAAATATCAAATGTGTTAAGACATAGAGAGTAAGAGACAACTATGAGTAAGTCTTATATTAAATTTATCGTATAAGTCTTTAATTGACACTATCAACCGAAATTTAACACGTTGGATTGCTGTGATCTTCTTATCACTCCTTACCAATGTGATTGCAAGGCACTCTTTGAAGGTGAAGTCTGTATTTTACATATTCTTCCTCATTCTCTTGTCTATTGGTAAGATACTAAGGAGGGTAGTGTCCGGCCTCAACGTGGAAAACGGTTTCGACAGAGAGGTAGATACATTAATTATTTTGATTAAATAACTTAAAATTCCTACATATGGTTGTCGATTCGCTAAATCGTGGATTGGTACAAAACACAACAAATTTTAGAGCCCCAAGGTCTTAATTACTCACACCTAGAGCTTTCTCAAATCCAACCATCAACAAACTTCTTTTGGCGTTATGGTTCAATTTAAAAGGCAGATTGTCGAGACTCGAACATGCAATGAGTTGCAAGGCTCCAATTGACTTAGGCTTGATTCTATTGCACCTCCATCCCATACACGTATGTTGTAACGACAAGTGTTGAACAACAAAATTTGATGCCTCGACCCCGATGATGATAGCATTGCTAACTTGCTTGGTATGTAGGATTTTTTTTTTAATGTTTTATGAGTTGTGTATAATTTTTTCTTAAGCACCCAATGCCCATCATTCTTACATATCTCAGGCTTGGGTTGTTTCCCTCTCTCCGGTTTGAATTAAGTTTTGGTTGGTTTATATATATTATTGGTTATAAGTTTATTATAGCCTGATTCTCTCACAATGCTAATTTTTTTATTAAGACTATATCTAGTTACAACATCATGTGTTATGCATAAGAGCACCCGAATGCCCCAATATGGTTATTGCATAGTCTAAGTAGTTTGATGAAGTTGTTATGTTTTTTTTGTAAGTTAAAACATCACATTATATTACAAAAAAAACTTGGAGAATCCTTACAAAACAACATTCAAAACCCATCACAATGCCTCATGGCAGAAAACACTATCCCTTCCCCTATAATATCGACACAGAGTACTCTTACCAAATTCCCATAAGAACCAACATCAGACTGTAGATACATACTCGATCACCACCCAGACAGATCCTGCAAAAATCGGCATCCCCCCAAACCACCCAAAAAATAAAACAGGCCCATATGTTATCTTTCAACATTATATGAGGCAAAAACCAAGCTCGTAAGCCTGTACATCTAAACCTTCATGAGGCTAACAACAAAAAAACATCAAAGAGGATGATAACATGGCCTGTCATAGGCCAAACACTGGCAGACTTACAGAAAAATATAGGTCAGTTCCTGCCTGCCACCCTAGCTGGTACCAATCAAATTCGGCTTCAGCTTGCCAAAGGGAGGGGAAGGCAGAAATTGAAAGCCCAAACATGAGATGAGGAAATCCACTTTTGATTCCACACGTTGGATGGACGCCGAGATGAAGTGCCTCCACGGATCCTGAACGTTTTCTCCCGCTTATGCACTCTCCTTATCCCATGCAGCACGACCAACCAAATTCTTCATTAGCCAATAGACCACCACCGCCTTCTCATGCTGGCTCACACGTCCAGTCGTATGCCCTGGGTCGAGGATCCATTCCTCATCCTTTTTACACTCCTCACGTAGCTTTTTCCTGTCCAAATCCTGCCAGAGATTCTTCTCAGTTTCAACTATGTGGTTATGAATATCTAGGGGCAGTTCTAATTCATAAATATGAGATTCCCAGAGGGTTTATTTTTGAGCCCTCGAGAGCCGCTCTGGAATCTCTTGTTGATCAGAAAGCCTTTTCCCTCGACTCTTACTACCTTCCTTTTTAATATCACCAACACAATTCAGAAATATCCATAGTTTTACACATGAAACATAAAGGATATTAGTCAACAGGCTCATTTCTCTCTCTCCGCCACCCTGCTCCCAGCTAAATAGCAACTTCCTTCCATTATTCATCATTTTCACAAGCCGCATTATTATGCTTCCTTTCCAATCCATTGTCCTTACACGAATATTTCAATTACTGCATTTAACATTACCTCTTACAGACTTCATGACGCTTCATACCTCAAGACGCCGTCTAAGCCGATTATTAGGGACACGCAAGATGTTATTAAGGGTGCCCCTGGTTATCACCTAAGGTAATGATTTTCACCACGCGAGGCCACATGCTCGCTCTATCTTCCACATGCAAGGTGTCCCGTCGTCATCCATTTGGAGATTTTCCATATCCTGTGCTACAAGAACCTTACACTTGTCTTGTTCCATCACATCGGGAATCCTGTCCCAATTCGCCTCTCTTACGGTCCTGCACGTGTCAGATCCCAGGTTTTCCAATCTGTCCACAACTTTGTTACCTCTACTTCCGACATGGATAAACTTGCAGCTAAACTGTTCACCAGGAGGTTTCGTAGGAGTTCCAAGCACCACGAACCTGCCACCCTGACGCTTTGGGAGCCACTCTATAATTTTTTTTCCATGTTGATAAGGATTTGGGAATCGCCTTCCACTAGCACTGGGATATTGGTGTTTGTTGTGGCCCATTCCAGCCCCTGCAACAGTCCCTCGATTTTCGTTGTATTGTTGATCTCCCAGCAAAGGAAACCATAACCGAAGCCTCTCATGGCTCCCCACTGGCCGCGAATAATGAATCCATAACCCCCTGGAACTGGATTACCCTTAGACACCCCGTCAAAGTTGAGTTTGGATATTCCTACCGGAGGAGGGAGGCATCTATACAAACTCTACATGTTCCTTTGATGCTACTCTTTTCATTGTCAATGTCGAAGTACCCATGAAAGCCCCAAGATTTCAGGATGTGCCTCTCACGACCAACCGAATCGCAATCTTCATTCTCCCATTTTTCTGTGAGAATCATTTCTGTCATTTTTTGGGTAATGCAATCCCAAACCTTGTTGACCGGATTTGCCTTCCCCTGGAAGGTTCTAGAGTTTCTCTCTCGCCATATTTCCCAAATGAAAAACAAAGGGAAAATTTCCCAAATGTGGTTAAGGATTTGGTTTTGGAAAGTTTTTTTAGGCCATTCCGACAGTGTGCCAACCGGGTTATTTCTTAATCGGTCTAAACGACAGAAGATCGCTACCCCATTGTCCCAAAGCACCAAGGAGAAGTTGTAGGAATCCAGAAGGTGTGTCGAAGTCTCCTCCTCCTTTTCACAAAGGGAACAATGGTATGGACTGACCATCCCTCTTTTCTGTAAATTTTCTCTAGTTAAAATTCATTTTTTTAGCACCAACCGACAGAAGATTGAAATCTTTGGCCAAACCTTCTTATCCCATAAGTTACTCCATATTTGGTCCTCCTGGTCCGTTTCTCTTCTTATTAGAATGTTGTAGGCTTCATTCACAGAAAAATACCCCGTCTGAGCGTAACCCCGCCGAAGTTTATCATTACACTCATGTCGCTTGATGCTTCGGTTAGCTAGTTCCTCTCCCAAACACTCAACTTCCTCCCTTGGGCCTAGCCCATCCAACCATATTCGAGGCGCCTAGGAGTGATAAGAGTCAGTGGTGTCTTGGTCCACCCATAGATACTTTACCTTGGAAATGCCTCTGGCTCTGCACTCCTCCTGGATGGACTGGAACTCCCCTCTCCTTTCCGAAGACGGAAGTTGTTTCGACGAATCCCCCCAAAACCTAGTCATATGACCATTTTAAACCTCCCAAAAACTGTGATCGTGCACCAAGCTTCGGCCTTGCCAAGCCGTGCACCAAATATGTGACCCTGGTTTATTTTTAAAAAACCAAATAAGGTCTTGACAATCCCATCCTTGCACATATTTAGTGTTCCATAGTTTTTCCCAGGGCTCCTAAGCGTGAGTTAACCAATGCCACCAAAGTTTTGCCCCAACCACTATACTTTCCTTCTCCGGGTCTCGGAGCCCCAATCCACCTTAAGATTTGGGAGAACAAACTATGTCCCATTTCACCAGGGACCATTTCTGTGGTTCTTGGGATCCACTCCACAGAAATTTTGTTTGAATATTCCGAAGATCCTTCAAAATACATTTTGGGGCCATCATGGAAGAAAACAAATAAGTTGGATTTGCTTGTAACACAGATTTAACTAATACCAGTCACCCATAGAGGTTTAAAGGTCTCAACGCCCAATTCACCAAACGTTTCTTCAAACTGTCTAGTAGGTCAGTTCAGGATCCCTTTCTGGCGATGGAATTGATTAGAGGGGTACCAAAGTATTTGGACGGAATGGAGATTTCCTTAAACCCTAGGATTCGACAGATGTTATGCCGAGTGACCCTGGGGGTGTTGAAGAAAAAAACTTGTGATTTTTGTTCATTCATCTCTGAATTCGAAGCTCTTCCAAAAAGTTCCAGACACTGTTTAAAACTTCTAGCCTCATGAACATAGGAGTGACCCATTGGCATAGTGTCATCAACAAATTGTTGATGGGTTTGTTTCTCCCCTCCTATGGTTTTCCTTCATCCTCGTATGGTATTTCTATCGCTTAGGTCCACAATAGATCTTCCTAACCCTTCAGCCACGTGGATGAAAAGAAATAGTGATAGGGGATCACCCTATCTAAGGCCTCGTGAGGTTTTTGTGATTCCTGAGGGAACCCCATTCACCAGAATAGAGTAAAAATCCGAAGAAACTAGATTCATAACCCAGTTAATCCGGTTTTCACTAAAACCAAAAGTTGCAAGCATTTTCCTAATAAACTGCCAACTTAATTTGTCATAAGCTTTTGCAATGTCCAGTTTGACCATCATACCTGGGTTTTATTTTTATTTTTAGAGAATGTAAAATTCTGTGTACCAGTATAATCCCATCTGAAATCTGTCTTCCTTCCACAAAACCCCACTGCTCTGGAAATATCAAAGCAGACAGAATAGGCTTAAGTCGATTAACTATGACTTTAGTGATAATTTTATAGATGACATTGCACAGACTTATAGGCCTAAATTTGTCCGGGGTATCCGCTCCTTTGCATTTGGGGATTAAGGTTAGAAAGGTGGTGTTCAAAGCTGGCAAAATTTGACCCGAAATCCTAGAGACCTTCACTATTCTCCAAACATTCATCTTTACCATTCCCCAGAAGTGATGGAAAAATTTGACTGTAAAACTATCCGGGCCTGGGGAGGTTCCTTCCTTCATTTGAAAAACAACTCCTTGCACCTCCTTTAGAGTGATGACTTTCATCAGAAGATGATTTTGTTCATTTGATACTAGAGGTTGAATAACTCTGGAAATGGATTCTACATCGTCTAAACGATCCATCCTAGGGTCTTTTAAGATATCTGGGAAGTGAGAGTTTAAACTAGATTCAATATCCTCCCTCATCTCCACACTTTCCTCCCTCTCATTTTTCAGCGCAAAGATCTTGTTTTGAAATCTATTTTAGATAACTGAATGGTGAAAAAACTTTGTGTTTTCCTCTCCTTCTTTGAGCCAACGAATTTTGGATTTTTGATGCCATAAAATTTCCTTTGGTTTATCCCTTTCTTCTAGTTTAGCTTCCAGAATTTGCTCCCCCTCTTTCAGGGCCATAGAATACCCTTCATTTGTCCCAATTGTCTGGATCTCCTAGAGATAGAGTTCCAACAGTTTCTTCTCTAAGAAGATATTCCCAAACCCCTCTCTATTCCACTTTTTGACCTTAGCTTTCAGACCCTTCAAGCTTTGCTGAAAATTGTACATACTATTCTCCTGGCCTTCCCACGATTCTCCCCACCAAGACTTGATCTTTTCTTTGAAGTCCGAATTCTCCAACCAAAATTGTTCAAAACAGAACGGCTTCTTAAATTGGGAGCCCAGCCCACTCCACATAAGTTCAATTGGCCAGTGGTTTGACCCCATCCCCAGTAGCGTTGCATTGTGGATTTCACTGCCCAAGTCTATAATTGATTCTGTGACTAAAAAACGATTAAATATGGAGGCTATGTGTCGCTCCCTTGATCTCTTATTATTCCAAGTGAACCATCCTTCCCCTGGAATAATTTCTACCAGGCCAAGGTCCTCTATGGTTTCCCTAAAAAGATCACACTCCTCCAATCTACGCCTCCCTCCCTTTTTTTCCTCCAAGGAGGTGATCAGGTTGAAATTGCCTCCCACCACAAAGTGGGGATTGGGTGTGCTCTCCCTCAACCGTCTGAGAGAGTCAAGGAAAACCCGTTTGTCCCTTGCCCCTTGAGGACCATACACATTCATCATCATCCCCTAAATGGAGAAACCCACAACCCTGAAGTTAGCTATGAGAGAGTGTTGAGTCCCTTGGAACTCACTCAGGATAACCCGAGATGGGTCCCAAAGGATACCCAAGCCCCTAAAAAAACCTCTTGAATCTATCGCCATACCTTCACATCTTACCCAGATTCTACCCTTAAGCTCTTGGATCGGATTTGGTAGACACTTCGTTTCTTGCAAGAAGACAATACCCGAGTTTGTCTTCTTAATATTTTTACTCAGAATTTTGATTTTTCTCGGGCTGTTTAAGCCTCTAACGTTTCAGGAGAGGAGCTTCATTGGGAAAACTTACAACCCTAGGGCAAATTTGATTGTCGGGTATTCTCCTGACTCAACCAACCTCCTACCTACATCTGTAACCCTTTGTTTGTTTGTTTTTCAGCCTGTCTTCCTCCCCTGCTCCTCAGATTTCTTTTTTGATTATTTATGAGAACCCGAGTTGATACCCAATAGACACCCAATAGATTGGAGGATCTTGCCTTCAGAATAGCTTCCTTGAGGAGTCTGACTTGTTCTTGGGGGACATACCCTTTCCCTTTCTATGTGCAGGCTTTTTCAATCCCTTCTAGATCCAATTCCCCAAGATCCATATATTCTGCCTCTTCCTCAGATTCCTTCCCCATACCTTCATCTCTTTTAGTCTCTCTGAGATCTTAATCCTTTACATGGTTCTGATCAGGCTTCCTCTCCCCCAGATTTGGTAGTGAATGCTTTGTTCTCAATTTTTCCAAGATCTACTCCTCCTAATTTCTCAAAACCTCGAAATTGTTTGAGGTAGAAATTTTCTTATGTAGTTCTTGATTTTCTTGTTTCCGACTTCCTCTCTTCCGGGATGGGACTTTTGTAAACCCCTGATCATTATGGTCCCCTTCCTTCCCCGGCTTCATTTTAGATTCATTCATCGGACATTCCCTAAATAGGTGAAGGTATTCATGACATCTACATCAATGGAAAGGGATTTGTTCATAGTCTAGGGTTTGCGTCCAGTCCTCATCTTCCCATATCATCATAATTGCTTCCGACAATTCCTTTGATAGTTCCATATACACGTAGATTTGAGCATAAGCAGTGTAACGTTGGATCTTTGTTTGCTCAAAGATCTTGATGAATTTCCCTAAACAATTTCCCAGGTCCTCTAGTATTTCCATATCCCAATATTCACTGGGAAGAGAGTACAACCTAATCTAGACTGGGGTCACTCTCATATCCTCTCGTTCATGGCAGAATTTGTCTTTCTGAGGACGCAAGAATAGACCTGTAGAATAATAGAAATAAGGCCCCCCATCTAAGACCCGGTTCCTATCTTCCAGACTAACAAAAGAAATCGTAAAAAACCCCTTTGAGCCCAGATGGAGATCAAAATGTCCCTTCGCTTTCCAGGTAGAATTGATTCACCGTATCAGAGCTTTCTCCAATGGTTGCAACCTATAAATGTTGCAGTTAGGGCATGATCAGACATATACTGGATCCGGTCTCCTAGCTTCGAAGACTTAACCACCATGGATGGAATTAGGGCTGCTTTCGTCATGCATTGCCCTGGTTTTCTATCCTTTCCTACTCTACCCCGGATCGAATTTTCATAAAGGTTTATTGCAATCTCACCGATTTTCACTCCTTCTGCTTCTGGTGTTGGAGGTCGAGACACCCCCCCCCCCCTTGTCCATCAGATCCTCACTCTCCTGCAAAAACATCGTAATGCCTTACTCCTCCATATTCTCTAAGCCTTCACAATTGGTTAGATCCACCAGTAATGAAGTTGTTATGTTATTTAACTATAAAATTAATGTTACATATATGCCAAATTAATGTGTTCAAATTAGGTCATGAAGTTGTTATGTTATTTAACTATAAAATTAACGTTACATAAATGCCAAATTAATTTGTTCAAATTAGGTTCTGTCAAATTAATGTATTCAAAATATATCATTTTTTCATATAGATATTTGGGATGTTCAATTGTTTAATATTGTAAAAATTTGGAAAGCAATTTAGGGCATTTAATCCATAGAGATCATTATAATTGCTCAAATAACAAAATTACAGAAATAGTAATTTCTAAAAACAATTTTGACCATACTTGTATTTTACATTTTTACAATACAAATATTTTACAATACTTATATTTTATCTATATTTTTAAGAAATTATATATTTAATTTATAATTATCAATTAAAATACAATTATTTATATTGCAATTCATCTTTGAAAAGCTATAACAATAAATGTCTTTCCAATTAAAATTAAGAACCACCGTTCAAATTTAATCACTGGCCCGGCCCGGGGACATTGCTATTTCTGTATTAACTAGGTACCTGACTTCTGGATTATTTGAAGTTTCCCATAATTGGATATCATAAATGTCAAACACTGGCGCATACCAATTCGACTTACACGACTGCTTATCTTTTAAACAGGGGGAAGTGGTAATCGAACAAACCAGGCCCAGTATTATACGACTGGGAATCTCAGTGATGCAAAAGGAAGTATAAACCTAGGTAATAGCTATTTATTGAGATGCAAAGCATTTAATGCGGTTGCAGTAAGTTTGATGATCGTTAGATTTTGAATTGCTCAAGATCCAACGGTCATCAAACCTATCTACTGCAGCTGCAGTAAATCCAACCGTCATCAAACCTATCTACTACAGCCGCAGTAAATGCTCTGCAACTCAATGGATAGCTCTTGCTTAAACCTACTATTCGAGCAGTTATGCGAATCAGGAATAAGTCCACTTTCAGACATTATATAAAACAAGGGACTAGCCCACTATCAATCAGAATTGTAAAACATGGGTAAAAAGTCTAGATGTATGTAAAACAGGCTGAAAGCATACTGCCAGAGAACAATGCAAACAAGGTAGGTGTTTGCAGTCCAGTCCCACTATCAGAAAGGCATGTGAAATAGGATATAGTTCACTGCCACAGAACTTTAAGTAGTTTAAGTTTAAGTGGTCAGTGCTAAGCTCCCAAGCTTTAAGTAGTTTTAGTTTAGTTTAGTGTGGACCTTCCAAGTCAAGGTTAAGGTTTTAGTTTAGTTTAGTGTTACCTTTAACTCCATGCTAAACAAAGGCATAAGAACTTGTTTGGGCTATCAAGTCATAAAGATGCCCCAATCATTTTTCTGTAACTTGCAAAGAAATAACACTGGAGCAGGTTTGGGAGATTTTATGTGAATTTTCATCTTGCAATAAACATGAAGTAGAGTTCTCCTTTGTGCCAAAAAAAAAATTCCCCATATATAAGTTGTGTGACAGAGGCAGAGCATATGCTTATGCTCATGTAAGTTGTGTGACAACGGCAGAGCTTATGCTTATGGTTATTGAGGATTTATAAATGTTAAAATAAATGCTAATGCATGCAAAGGGCACACTATAGAGAGCAAATAGAACATTGATCTTTGAAACATTGTTATTTTTACACATGATATACATATATATATATGGTATAGGAGAAACATTTCAAATATGAAATAATCAAAATTGTTAGCCAAGAGAAACATGTAAGATCAAATATGAAACATCATCTTATTTATAAAGAGAATCGAAATTGTCGGTTAATTAGATGTTTAGATTTTCAATGTTTAAAACTTTACATCCAACATCTAATTAATGATGAATCTATGATGAATCTCAGATAAAAACTAATAGCAAAAAAACCTGTACAATTAAGTATTAGATTATCAATGCTTTTAACTATTTAAAAACACAATATTACCAAAACTGTATAACTGTATAATTAAGTATTAGATTATCAATACTTTTAACTATTTAAAAACACAATATTACCTCTAACATTGAAGTACATGCACCTCTTTCTTCAACTAAACACCTCCTTCTTCAACTAAAAACATGTTTTACAAGATCCTTGCCATCTTCCATCAATGAAAGTTAAGTTTCATAGTTTGGACGCCACTTCAAAAAAACTTGAAGCATATAGTTAAGTTTCTTGTACATGGAAATATAGATTGTAGTCATTTTTACAAGTGTGCATAGTTAATTTTTTACATTTTTTTATTTTATTGTTTTGTGGGTTGAGAGGGCCTCTCCAGGGGAGATGTTGTCAAGTTTGTATATGACCCTCTAATAAAATAATAATAATTTTTTGTGCGCTTTACAGTCCAGTATGAGGGAGATCTTGTAATGTTTGTGGATATTATGTTTGTTACTAACAAAATAATAAAAAACAAAATTTTTAATTATCTGTCAAAATAAATGTAGGTCATAAAAACAACCTAATATGGGGTAGATGTTGTAATGTTTCTACCTAACAAAACAATAAAAAATAAAAAATTTAATTATCCTAAAAAAAAAAATGTCGGTAAGAAAAATAACACAATATGGGGAGACGTTGAAATGTTCCTACCTAACAAAATAATAAGAAATAAAAAATTGAATTATCGGCAAAAAAAAATGTTGGCCTTGTGCAAGGCCTCCTAAACAACCCATGGTTTTGTTGTACATGGTTTAGGGGGCCTTGCAAATGGTTTTAAAACCATGTGCAAGGCCTCCTAAACAACCCATGGTTTTATTGTACATGGTTTAGGAGGGCCTTGCAAATGGTTTGAAGGCCATGTGGAAGGCATCCTAAACAACCCATGGTTTTAAGAGGGCCTTGCACATGGTTTCAAAACCATGTATGGGGGAGATGTTGTAATGTTGGTTCCTACCAAAATAAAAAATAATAAAACATATTATATATGGGTCATAAATAATATTAAATATTAATAATAAAAATATTATATGCTGACCTTAAATAAAAAGATGTGTTTTTTTCTTTGAATCAAATCAATGGCTATATATAGGACACACCAAAGCTGATAGCTCTCTTTCAGTGCAATACTTAAGAAGAGGTTTGCACCCAAAGAGATTGGATCCCTCTCGGCACTTGATAAAGCCTAGGATTTAGATCTATGTTGATGTTAATAACAATCATGATATCGACAAATGTTACGAAATCTCCCTCATACTAAGCTGTAAAACACCTCTCAACACAAACATTGAAATATTACGAACTTAACCTACTTTAAAGTAAATCTTTTTATACTACACGATTTGTATACACCACATTTCACTAAACTTTTCTAATTTCATAACAATTACAAACGTTTGCTTTGAAACAACATTCGATTCACGCTGGAAACACTAACAAATGTCTACACTCTCTCTAATATACAAGGATTAGAAAAACACAAATATTCTAACAACATTTCCCTCCCTTCTATGTAAGAATACAACAATATTAATTATGTTTTAATACACACAATAAACTTGCAAAAGATTTATGTATGGTATGGTATATGGGAAGCCTTAAAAGTTAGAAACACTACCTCTCAACTCTCATCTAATTGGATTTAACTCAAAAAAAAAAAATATTCGATCATGAAAACCTCATGTAGTATGAAAATTATTTTTGGTTTTTAGGAAACTTGTTCTTGAAGTTTTGATGTTCTAAGGAACTTGGAACTTGTAGGAAGCTTTCCAAATCCACTAGGAACCATTATGCATTGTTGGAAATTTATTGGGAACTTTTACCCTCTAAAATCAGGAACTTGGGGTCCTTTTTTGTGTGCTTACTTCACTGAGAGTTTCCACACTTTCATGATCATCGCGTGGGTTATTAACGACATTTCTATTTCCTTGCGACCATACATATACATTGTTGGCTCGTAATTTTTTCTATAGAAAACTAAGTTGTAGTAAAAGTCTATTTCATGCTACCTTATCGAGTTGGTGCACTAATCTTTGTCTACCACTCATGCTAGAGTATTTACTTGTCCCAACACTAATGCCGAATTACTAAATCTATTTTGACGTTTTATGTATTAAACAAAATAAAGTTAATTTATATGTTTTACTGAACAAAAAAAAGCTTTAACTAATCGGAAATAGTTTTAAATCTTACTTTAAAACTAAATACATATAATACATATAAATAAAAATTATCTTGATTTTTCATTTTATAATAATTTAAATTTGATTATTTATACATATTTGCAAATACCCTAGCATAGAATGTCTTGTTGCATTGAAGAGGTGCATTCTACAGCCCAATAAAAGAGAGAAGTGTAACTCCTTCCATGCTCATCCTAGAGATGACATGTATCCTTTATAAAAAATAATAAAATATTATTAAAAATAACATGTCGACTCAAATTAAATTTAAATGATTTAGAACTGCATATATATATATACAAATTAGATAAATTAAACCTGGTTTTATATTTTTTGCAATTATAATATGTCAATCAAGATTCACATACTCTATTACATTTGACCAATTATAAATAAAAATATGTGCAATATAATGTGCTCACAGTTACACAATGAATGTTGCCAAATTATGAAATTGCATAAATGTAGAGACATAAATGTAGTTATTTAGCATGGCGAGGTGCCTTCACACCCGTCGCTCTTCTTGTGTTGTAACCTAAGCTATGAGTTTTGGCAAGCCTCATAATGGCTTGAGCCTGCAGAGAAAATGGCAGAAGTACTCCATCAATAATATAGTTATTAAATAATAATACTACACATTAATGTCTTTTCAAATTAATAATAATAATAATAATGTATTTTAACTATTAACATATTTCATTGTCAAATCATAATTATAATTAAGGTTTAATGATTACTTATTTATTAACTAATCAAGACCCTTTTAACTTTAGTAATCATTCAATCGACTATATACCATATACAACTATTGAGACTTAGTTACAATTAATCATAATTTTTTTATTTATTTGTTACCATATTCTAATTAATTTTAAAAAATAAATATTGTTAAACCTAATTAATTATAATTAATCTCAAGTGTCATTCATGGAATTAATTACCACATTCAAACTTTCACTACAATTAAACTTAATTGAAATAACTCATACCTAATTATTTAACACTTATCAACTAGTTAAATTAGTCTTAGTAACATTAATTAATCAACATTAACACTTAATTGACATTTATTATTCAAGTTAATAATAATCCTATTAACAACCATTAGCATTATTAACACTTATTTAAAATTTACAAATGAAGTTAATAATAGTCTTATCAACACTAATTAACCTTTTTCTCGTAATGACCACAAGTAATAATTAACCTTAATCATGACTAAACCTTTTATTAGTAAACAGATGCAATTGTTTCAATTCATAACTTAATAAGTGATAATATTATAGCATAACTAGTCAAATCGGAGAACACCAATGCCCAATTTTAATGGTATAATAGATCATTTATACAACATAAATAGGCGAGCTATGTAAGCGTATCTAGTGTTTACATACATCGTGTAGGTACACTAATAGTACTCAATCACACATCACACATAAGCATACAAGCTACTATTTGACGACGGATACTTAAACATGAATTTGAAATGTCTATTCGTTTTCATTAACTTAGATCATAATTAGCTATGAAACAATCATAATATATTGAGATACAAACAAAAGGATCATGAAAAAGTTTTCAACACACAAAATAAATTATGTTTCCCTCTAAAACTTCCATGACATTCCTATCTTCCTACTTCTTTTAATCTAATTCACAACTAACTTCCACATCCTATCCTTCCTCTACTAGACTACCCTGGAGTGTCAACTACATGACCTAACTCCAATTAGAATCCGTAAGCGGAAGTGTCGACTCCATCGACCAAGCTTCCCCAGCAGGAAGCCACTAGTCGTCATCACACACCTTGGGTAGTGTGCTATAACACAACCCTCCCATGACTCAAGGTTTCGGGGATAAATGGTGGGTAATGCCTCCATCCCCTAATGGAACAAGGGACTATGTCTACATCGACATAGTGACTGTGTTGCGACTGTTGTTCTCAGGTTTTTTCATCGATTAATCAATTTGTGTGGTTGAGTTTCCTGAAACCCCACACCATCCCACACATCATGCTAATAACAATAATCATACGTAGAAATAACAATTAATTCTCATATCGCTTAGCTTTTGGAATTCATACCGTCGATGTACTTCCAATTTATAGGACTTGATTATTCCTTAGCTCTTCTTAAACCCTTCGATTAGTCTCATAACAAAACGTCGTGAAATATCATGCAGTCATCGACATGTATACATATTTCATTAAAACAAACCACAATGTAATCATTTTTGTATCATGCATCCGACATCATAATCATTGAT
This sequence comes from Pseudotsuga menziesii, assembly GCA_001517045.1. Classification (NCBI taxonomy): domain Eukaryota; kingdom Viridiplantae; phylum Streptophyta; class Pinopsida; order Pinales; family Pinaceae; genus Pseudotsuga; species Pseudotsuga menziesii. Next base: position 155,836 of record LPNX010551761.1, on the reverse strand, counting down.
TCAACACATAACTTTAATCGGTATCCACATACCATGATTTATTAAATTTGCATGCTAGAGACATAATCAAAACATGAAAATGATTCATAGTATTAACCTGACACACACACATATATATATATAGATTCCACAAACAACAAATCCACAAGTCCACAATGCCATCAAACCAACGAAGCTCCACAATAATAAACAATCGCACACAAGCAATGGTAATTCAGATGGTTAAGTCAAAACAGGGCATTACACCATCAATGAAGATTTATTCGAAGGAATGTTTATTTAATTGCTATAATTGCTAAATGTGACTAGAACATAGGTTAGTGTTGGATGGGCTGTTAACTTAGTGATTAAGTTTTACTAAGTCTTTATGTAAATGGCCATTTATTGTAAAACCAACTTCAATAATTCAAAGGTTAATTTGTTTTAGTAATTATGGTGGAACATTTATGGTAAGTCAACCTTAACAACTAACATATGAGATATACATTTTTAGACATTGATTTTGGATTGAGTTGAAGTTAGTATGCATAGTATGTGATTGAGGATTGGGATGCCCATTTGATTGCTCAGTTAACCGCATTAGGGGAATTTTGAGGTCTAAAATGGGTCTCATAAGAGATATAATAAAATAATATAAGTTAGTCATTTTGTGGGGAAGGTTTATCTACAACTCACCTCTTGCACTTCAATTTATGTAACTATGGTTGAGTTAAATTGAAAAGATGTCTAAAAATAAAATAAGAAAAACCATATATTTGATATGACTAAAGATATAAGTACTTTAGTACATAGATATGACTATAAATATAAGTACTTTAGTACATAAATGTACTAAAAGAAAGTAGTAGTGAATAAAATAAAGTAAAATAATTTAATTATGAATTTTAAACTTATGTTTAACCCAATTTAACTAATATTTATTAAATTATTTTAAACTTATATTTGTAATTATAAATTAAAATTTAAAAAAAATATTAAATACAATTAAATACAATTAAATATAGTTAATATTATTTAGTTTAATTTAACTAACACTTAAATCTACACACATTTAGAATTTAAACTTTAAATTTATATCAACATTTATTTACCATAAATATATAAATTAATAAATTATTTATTTATCACAATATTATATTCTATTCTTTTATAACCTCTCTCTCTTTTTATATATATAATACATACACATAAATTAAAACTTGAAAAATATTTTAAAACTGCCTCATAACTTATTTAATATGTTATATAAATTTAGTGCGACCACATATTCATGATACGAAATACTCATGTATAAATGAAAATTTGAATCATGAAATGAAGTTTGAATGAATTGTATTTTTATTATTATATAATATATTATATAATAATAATATTATTATATAATATTATATAATATTATTATATAATATTATATAATATATTATAATAATATTATATAATATTATATAATATTATTATATAATATTATATAATATATTATAATAATATTATATAATATATTATATAATAATAATATGAAGTACTACATATTCATTATATGAAATACTTAATTACATCTACATTCATTATATGAACGTAATTCATAGAATTTTGACTTTAAGTTTTATTTTTTCTTTTAATAATAAGTTTTATATTAAAATATTTATTATATATGAAATTATTTTATTTTATAAGTGACTAAAAGTATTAAGCATATAAATATTATATTCAAAAGTAATGCATGGCTATTTTTTCCATTATGAGTATAGTAAATTATGGGTTTACATCCACCATTTAGAAATTGACAAGTAAGTTCCTTTAACTCGAATAATGCCACCTCAACTATAATAGATGATGTCATTCTCTGGAATGTGATTGATTGTTTTAAAGTTGATTTTGATATTACTTTTTTTGTTTGGAGGCCCATTTTAGACCTCAAAATTCCCCTAATGTGGATATGTATTGTAGTATGCTAATATATAGTGAAAACATATATTATAGTGGTTTTTCCTCTCAATTTTTGGGTTTTATACTATAAATTGGTGTGTCCTATGGTGTGGAGGTTTATTATTATTGTCTACTTTTTTTAAGAAATGCTTCATATAGTATCCATTTAGCTAAGATTCACTATGAGGGGTGTATTTGTGACGTCAAAGTCACTTAGGACTTGCATCTAGCCTCATTTTCACACACATAAGGGGTTTTGAACTTGGGTCTCCATGTTAATGCAAATTGGATCACCCCGTGCTTGTCACTAAACCACACTCTCATGGGAATTTACTATCATTGTTGTTTCTTATTATGAAATATGCATGTTTAATATTAATATCACTTATATTATTTATTTTGGTAAGTTAGGATTGTTTATGATATTTATTATATGTGTTGTTTTGGTTATCATTACAATTGATGTTAATGGGTCACCGCTTTTACTTTCATGAGTGTCATATGTTGTTATTATGGATGGATGGATAATATCATTGAATTTGTAGTGCAATTATTGTTATTGGATTATTATTTATGATTAGATAGTGTTGAATGTTACCCATATTATTTGTGAGCATGCTCAAGGTGTTGATTATTAAGTGTTTCAATATTTGGGCGAGTGTTTTGAATGAGCTCACAAAGACTTATTTGTTAGTGCCCATAGCAATGAATATGTTTTGTGCATTATTATTGCAAATTGTAGATATTTTGTTATTTTTTGTGACGTGCTTGGGTGTGTGCAAGTTGATGAGGGTCTCTTTTGACGTGTTATATGCAATAGAAAACTGAAAAAACAAGCATCAATCAACTTGCATAGATATTTTGAGACACTTACACAATGAATCTTGCGATGAGTAAAAAACAAGAAATGTAGGAAATAGAATGACGTTTCCAAATATATAAATTTTTCTACTGAAAATGTTGTTAACTATCTAAAGTTAGATATTTTTTAACGGACACTTTTTATTTTTGGGACAATTTATAAGGTATATGTTTTTGTGTGTGCAACGTTTGAGTGATTAAATGATGGAATAAACTTACAAAAACTGGTAGATATATAGAGAACATATAGTACTAGTGCACGACTATTTTTCCAATAATAAAAATAATTTTTTTAATTTTTTTTAATTATCTAAGAGATCAAACCTCAAAAACGGTATGTCAATTGTGGGTGCAGCGTTTGAATGTCTTAATGCAATTATTTGAAAATGGTTTTTTCATAGCATGTAGAGGTCGGTGTTCTTTAGTGCACCATATAATTTGTTTTTAAAATGGTTGAGAAATGAAAGAGATATGGACAAAACACTAACAATGTGTTTTTTGAGTTGAGGAGTGATGACATAAGATAAATAAGAAAAAAATATGTATTCTTGTTAAAATTTACATATTTGGAATCTACAAAAAAAAAACATATTTGTTTCTAAAATTTCATAAAAAATGGAGGTGTGCAACATACTGTAACCAACGGCTAAACACAATCATATTGAAAACTTGGATATAATGTTGAATTAGCCATGGTTTATCATACTCCAAGGCATAGGCATGTTGAATCTGAAGCAAAGTCTGAAGCAGACACATAGGCATAAGAATGACATGTAAACATGGGTGGAGGCTCGGCCTTATCATTTGGAGGGAATACATTTTTGAATTTAAACTAAACATGTGCTTGTTATATTGAACAATAATGCGTGCACATTATATTGATAAAAAACGAGCGTGCGTTTTAGTGAATAAAAATGAGCGCGCATTTTCAAATACGACAATGAGTTTTTTTTGTGAGTTATACCAATACTTTTGTTATTTTATTTCCCCCTCGTGCTCCCCTCTTCCCCCTAACTCTTACTA